>RCWM02000103.1:32500-380000 GCA_003667255.2 Euschistus heros | reverse complement strand
TAAGGTAACTCTACCTACTAATTCAACTGTCAATGAGCCTAACCCATCAACCAGTAATATTAATAATAACAACACAAAATTCACAGCATACTACTGATTCAGAACCGCCACCAACCTATGTGACCAAAATCGACAATTTCATGTTCTACCAAGAAATTTCAGCATTAATCGGTGAGACTAATTTCTACTGTTTTCCTAGGGTCAAAGACATTAAAATAAAATCATCAAATAAACATAATTATAAAAAACTCACAAACAATTTTTCCAGAAACAACTATGACTTTCACTGTTACCAACTAAAAAAAGAGAAAGCATATTGAGTGGTATTGCGGGCTCTCTATTCCTCCATCTCAACTATTGCCATTAAACATGTTTTAAAAGCTATAGGCCACAACGTGAGATAAGTTTTGTATGTGCTCACCCAAAGAAAAATGCCCTCTACCACTTTTCTTTGCAGACCTAGAGGCAGCTCACAACGACGAGTAAATACTTGTTTTACTCATGCATAAGGTTTGAAGAACCAAGAAGAAGGCCAACAATAGTTCAAAGAGCTCGGTGCCAAAGTTTAGGACATACCAAGATTTACTGCCACCACCAGGAAAGGTGCTTAAAATGTGCTGGTAAAAGTTAAATCTGCACCTAGTATCTTACAAATAGTGCAGTCCTCAACCTACACTCCTACTGAGACAAATAATATATCCCATACCATCGATTCATTTCTCTTTCCCAACCAACATCTTACCGATATAACCCCCATTCTTTCCTAATTCCTTCGAGATCTTCAAGACACCATCAAACCTCTCATTACCCTACTCACCAAAGTACTTACAGAAATTCCATTTAATGTTGCAAGATGAGCGCTAAGCCTTTAGCTATAATTTTATGGAACGCAAACCGACTACAAAATCACCGAGACGAACTCGAAATTTTTTCCATGACAATAAAATAGATATTTCCCAGCTTATTGAAACTCACTTTATTCAACGTTCCTATTTCTACATACGCGATTACATTACTAACAGAAGAGATCACCCAGACAACTCCTCCCATGGCAGATTTCGCATCCTTATCCATGAATCAATATCCCTTCAACTCCAACTGATACCATTCAATCCACTTCAGTTACCAATTCTACTCCTCCTTTTTACATAATATTCTCACAAGTTAAACGCCAGATGAAATATCACTCTTCCACAACTAGGGTTATTTCTGGCGGCTGTTTTTAAGAGCGAGCAAACCTCACTTCTCTACTATTAATGCGGAATGCAGTGTGGTTACTGTTACTGAATAGTTCAACTAACATAATCATGTTGTGTATTTTATTAGTGTCAAGTTTATAAAAAAATGAAGAAAAATAGTTTCAATAGCTTTATCATTACAATGAATGAAATATTACCCAATAATGTAAAACAATCCCACTTTTTTTGCTTATTTTTTAAAGATGTGTTCAGCATGCATATTAAATGTCAGTATACTCTGATGCATCTATGATTAAACCGAAGTATTTAAAAAGTTCTACCCATTCTGAAATAAATTAAACATAGCTATTCATCTTAGTGTGTGCTTATTTTTATGGTGGGACCCAGTAGCATGCACCCCCTAATAAAAAAGGGCTGCGCACACCTATGATATATATATATATATATATATTAAAATTTTTGTCATATAGTTTTCTTTTTTCCTCAGGTAACCAAAACAGATTCGTATATTTAACATTTATTTATGCAAATAGATAAAAAGGATCTTAATGTTAATATTTAAAATATAAAAATATGATAAATAAATATAAAAACTTACTTTCAGGGGAAATGATACAATGATATAAGTTCTCACAAGATATGTGAGTCTGGAAGATGGAAGTAGTACATGAGCAACAATTTGCCACTTGTAGTATATGAAGTTATGAATTGCAGCACAAGCACTGATAAGAAAGAAAACATTAGCTAAATGTCCACAAGCTATAATGCACAAATGTAAAACAGAAACCAAGTCTATTGCTCTTTGACCAGATCTTTTTGTATTAGACCAAGCTTTAATAAGAGACCAAGTTGCAGAAAGAGAACAAAGAATGGCAATAGCAATCTGAAAATATAATAATACAATACAAGTATGATAAAATAATTAGTCAATATTTATTACTTAATTATAATTAAATATTTGAAATAATTAATAAGACGCAATAGCCAATCTGACCACAGACAAGAGAGTAGAGACAGTAAACTTCTCTGTACTATCTCTTGCTTCTCATTGCTTTAACAGCCTTAGTATCCAATCTTTCCATTTTTATTTATAGCTTATTTTCTAATGTTTAAGAATTTATTAAACTCAGAGATAATAATACTTGAGGTACGCATAATGGTATAGAAGGATCAATCCTAATGAGAGATAATACTTGATAAATGCTCTTTTTTTTTTTTTTTTGGGAGTTATGTCAAAGCTACTAGAAGAATGGGTTATAATAAGCTTGGGTAACCTTCAGCTTCTAACATAAATAAAAACTCTCTCTTGATTTCTGTAAGTAATAATTATAGATATTTCTATTATGGCCCAATGCTCTATTAGTGAGGGGGACACAACCAGTCTAAGCTGTTACAAATGTGGCATGATATATTACGAAAGATGTTTCAACCATAACGAAAAACAAATTGAAAACATAAAATAATACAAAAAAAGAAAAAAATAATGGATCCGTACAGAGTGCTATAAGTAACATTATCCAGGGTCAAGAATCCCGGACCATCCCAACCGAGCCTGAACCGAAACACAGAGCCGACCACTTCAGAAATACTTGCGGCTGTTAACAAGGTATAGGAACATCAATGGTTAATAAGTGAGTCATACGACTGAATAAGGCCGAACAAAGCCTATAAAGAAGAGCCGTCGAGATCCACTACATTTCGATTTGTCCGCGGGAGACTCCGGCTGGCATAACTGCTAGCTTGGGAGCAGGACTGGGCCTCAAGATTAACCTCGGGAACCTTGATATGGTCCAGCACCGAAATGGTGACCCTAGACCGCCTAATGTACGATTTATTGGGAAGTCAGTAAGATATCAAGTTCGAGCAAAAAATGGATTGGCAGCAGAATGATTATCATGAGTTGCTCGTTTATTTGAATTTCTCTTGAGATTGTGATCACGTAACCGCTTCAGTTAAAAAAACGGTATTTTATCAGGTTTTATATCTAATAATCCCACAGGTTTCATCCTCTATATGGTGTATCCAGCTGACATTTCGACTCGTCCTAGAACTGTCATCACCACATACGCTAATGACGTGTGTTATCAGTAAATAATGATTCTTTCATTGCATCCCAAACACTCCAATCTCATACCACAAACCTTGAAGGATGGTGTCGAATATTGGAAGATTAAAATAAATATTAACAAACAACCTTTACCCTTTGTCGTAAACCTACGGCTTCCGTTCCTACAGTACCCTTTAATAATAGAGTTCTGTCGTAGAGAAGCGTATAGAAGCTCCCAGAATTGGTCAAAGAAGAGGCTTCAGCTTTCATGGCATCGCTCGACCAAACACGTCTTTACAAACTCATGAAAAATCGTTGGATTTTGCGAAGGATGTTTTGCCCCACCCTCCTTATAGTCATGACCGTTTTCCGATTTCAGAAAAATTCTTTAACACAAAAACAATGTTTCCGAACCATAATGCCATCAAACAACTGCCATACCTAAGTCGTTCTGAGACTTGGAAATGTTGGATCTCGCGATTCCTTGACAAAAGGTTATAAAAGGGTGCATACACCATTTAAAAATAACACGTTCACTGCACGGTAGACGATTTTTCTAGCCAATAGCAGATGACATAATATGTTGTTTTGTTTTTTTCAAGCCCGCCATGGGTTAGAAATGAAGAGTGATGTGAGCGTTCACGTCATCCATAGTCAACGAGTTAAAAGGTATGTACAAAACAAAATTGTATTTTCATTCAGGTCTAACACTGCACTGACTTCTGACCAACCCAATAGGGTATACAACATTTTATATCTTAGAAATTAGAAATATAGAATATAAAAATAGAATAGAAGTTTTATCAAAAGTATGATACACATTCATAGACAATGAATTCCTTTGATTTGTAAATTAAGTTCAACTAGTAATATTTAGTTAATATTTGTTTGTTTGTTTGTTCTTGGGAGCTACAGTCCTTGCAGAACCTGGGCCTCTGCCACCATCTTTCTCCACTCCTCTCGGTCCCTGCCAGGTTCCTCCAATTTCGTATCCCCAGCCTCCGCAAATCCTCCTCCAGGTCATCTATCCATCTGCGCCTGGGTCTGTCCCACTGTTGTAATGTAAGTTGTAATGTCAATGGTATAAAAGGATACCATTGTCATTATAACGTGCCTACTTTTACATGATGAGTAGGACTCCAATATAGGTTGCTCAGAATATTTATCTTATTTTGGACAAAAATGAACTTATCTAGTATTTCCCAAATGGTACAGAACTAAAGTTTTGATAAAACACATGTTGATCATACTCACGTCAAACGACCGTTTCACTGTGTCAGTCTTATGAAAATATACATTCAGGAACACTTTAAAGTAAGCATTCTTTTCTATTTCATCTCTAGTAGCCTCACCATAAGACAACGCCAATAATGGTGGATAAATCATTCCTTCTTCTTGGCCATCTCGAACTCTTATTCTGTAATTTAATGAGTGATATTCTGAAATTAAGCTAATGTAATAAAATTAAAATATTCTTTGAAACACCTAAATTTTATGTATAATGAGCAATGAATCTTTTAAACTAAACTATGCAAGGGTTTGCGTCTAAGACAACTGACAGTGATAAAAAAAAAAAATACTATAAACGGAAATGAAACTTGCAACACAACAAAATGATTGCAATAAAAAATGAATTTCACGCATTGAAAAAAAGAGAGAGAGAGAGAGAGAGAGAGAGAGAGAGAGAGAGAGAGAGAGAGAGAGAGTGAGAGAGAGAGTGAGAGAGAGATTTAAAACTGTGATTATTTTTTGTACTGGGTTTTAGTTCAAGTTACGTATTCCGACAAACAAATAAAGGTATGGCATTGATATTACTTTAAATGAAATATCATCCTGCCAGTGAGTGTTAATAGTGAATTGGCAGGTGAGAAAAAAAAACAATCCTGCCCGGTGGGCGAAGACGATTTTTTTTGCCAACCGTCAGCTTCTACAAAGGTCTGGCCCAGAGTGCCCCTTGATGTTATATAGGCTCACGAGTATGTAATACTTAATACGAAAACTTAAACCATGTCTTGTTAAGCCGTAACTTAAAACATGTCTTGTTACTCCAACCTTGAACCATTATATATAGAGGAAAAGGTGTAAAGACGGGGAACAGGTGTAAAAATGGGCACCGGTCCCTAGTGGCTAGGAGAGGTACTGAAGGCTGACAACAAGGACTCTCTATGGAGCCATTTGCTTATATAAGATAGCAGAGAGCAGTTGGAACCACTCTCTCAAGTAATGTAGATGCAGTGTGAGTTATTAAACAAATTTGTGTTTGTTCTGGACTGCAAACTTTTGAGGAGTATGTGAAGTCGTTTTTTTTTTCATGTTCTTATGTTTAGTTAAAAATAATTTCACACTTAAATCCTTAAATCGGAGATCTTAATCTACTTTTTGTAGCATACGGTTTTAGACTACATGTGATAGTGGTCATCTTTCTTAGGTGGGGTTGATGTAAATATGGGCACCCTTCTTTGGTATAAATATGGACTCCCATTTCCACGGGAACTTTAAGTGCAATTTCTACGTTCGATATAGCTTCTGTTCCCAACATTAAGACCCAAAGTAGCAAGGTCACCGGATCACCATCATTGGGCTTAAACAGGGACTAAGGCCAATCTGTTTAGGTCATTTTATACCTGTACTTTGCATTGCCCTGAAGGGATTTTAGTTCAAGGATAAATAATTTATTTTTAGCAAATCTGATAAAGAAAATAAAAACAAGAACAATTAAAAACTAAATGCCAGTGATGATAAAAGTGTAGTAAGGGTAAGGAACAAAAAGATATAGAGGGAGAAATTAGAAGATAGAAGGTTACCATTCAAGGGTTCAATCTACAATAAAAGCACTTTGAAAAAGGAAAATAGAGGAGGGTGCCAAAAACCAAACAAATGAAATGTAATAGTTTGGTGAATACAATAAGGTGACAGTGACATTGATAAGATATTGACAATACGGTAGACGATAACTGAGCTATTGAGAGGAGCCAGGGATTTTTCAAAAACTGATTTAATAGCGAGAATGCACCACATATTTCCCTGATCCTTGGAAAATATCAATAGTTAAAATGATACCTAAACCCAAAAAGCCACCTGAACTCCCATCCTCGTATCGTCCTATATCACTTTTGCCTATTATGGGCAAAATCCTAGAAAAACTCATTTTTTTTCTTCAAAAAATTCAAAAACTCTCTCCTGAAACACCTGTATCCTATCCTAGATTCCAATCATATCATCCCAGATCACCAGTTTGGTTTTCGAACGTCACACTCCTCTATCCAGCAATGTCATCGTGTGGTGGATGTAGTCTCCTCAGCGTTAGAGCGCGGAATGTACTGCACGGGAGCCTTTCTCGACGTAGAACAAGCCTTTGACCGAGTCTGGCACCCAGGACTGCTTTACAAGCTCCGCAAATTCCTTCCCTCAACAAACTTCCTTATTATCCGTTTCCTATCTCAGTGATAGAATGTTCAAAGTAAACCATAAATTTTCTTACTCTTCCCTCTTTACCCAATCTGCCGGTGTTCCTCAAGGTAGTATCTTAGGCCCCTTCCTTTACACAATCTATACAGCTGACATCCCAACTCATCCTACCACTGTCCTCACCACTTACGCTGATGACACATGTGTATTATCAGTAAACAATGATCCCTTCCTTGCCTCCCATACACTCCAATCTCATATCCTAAACATTCAAGAATGGTATCAAAAATGGAGAATCAAAATAAACCCAAATAAATCACACCAAATTACCTTTACCTTTCGTCGTAAACCTACGACTTCCTGTCCTACAATATCCTTTAATGACATTCCACTAATCCCTGTTGAACAGATCCGCTACCTAGGACTCCACTTGGACAAACGTCTTACTTGGAATCCACATACAGGACTAAAACGACAAGAAACTGCTTGTCATTACAGACTACTTCAACATTTACTTGACAAATGTTCAAAGCTCCCAATTAATTACAAAATACTCATTTACATGACTGTGATTAGACCAATATGGACGTACGGAGTTGAGCTTTGGGGCTTTACTAAACCATCCAATTCATCCCGTATCCAATCCTTACAATCCAAAATCCTCAATGCTCCTTACTTTGTCACCAATAAACTTATCCATAAAGATTTTAATGTTCCATATGTTGCTGATTTAGCCCAAACCAGATATCAATCCTTTCATAGTAAGCTCCATAACCACTCAAATCCCCTAGTTTCTCAACTTGCTTACCACTCAATTCCCGATAATCCTCCGAGGCGTCTGAAAAGAATATGGCCCAGAGATCTTCTTGTGTAGATTCTTTTATTTGCTACTGATGAGTAGTTCTTCTCAAGTTGTGGCATGTTATTGTAAACTTTTTTTTAACACATTTACTTGATGTTTACTTGTACAGTTGTAAATTTCAATAAATTGATTTAACAAAAAAAAAAAAAAAAAAAATATCGATAATGAGATCTAGTGTAAGTAAGTGGAGAGGAAAGAATAGAATAAAATACTAGTGGGAAACATTGGCACAGAGGGGTGAGAGTGAAAAGGGAATTAACAATAAATATTAATAGAATAATAGATAAAAACATTATTGTTTTTAATGAAATTTAACACTTGGGAATATGTGATGTAGCAAAGATGTTTTTGGATTGTTTGTCTGTTTTATGATTAACTAGCTGTACCTGGCGTGCGTTGCTACGCGCTTAAAAAATTAAAAAAAAAAAAAAAAAAAACTCAATACAATTATTGTAGTATTTTTTTAATTATTTTGTTTAATTTTTTTTATTTGAATTGAAAATATTTTCATAATTATTTTTTTTTTTTTTTATTGATTTTATTGAAGAGCTGATGGATATACAATATTTTTCGTTTTCCCATCTCTTGCATATACGAATATGCAATGGTCAGATGGTTTTTCAACACGTGAGCAGGCCACATAATACTGTCCATGCCTTGCTGGTGGTTATTGCAAAAGCGATTTGTACTGGAAATCAATAGCACTCATTTAAATTCGAATGGCATATCAGTTGTAATCCTTGGGATCCTCGCCCTTAAATTAAATTTACCATTTATAATATTTATATATTGTTATTATTTTTAATCATCTGGTTTCTCGTTCTTTAACAATAAACAACAGGTAAATGACTCAGCTGTTAGAAATACAGTGATTTGTTGAAGCGATTTTTGTAAGTTCACAGTTTATACATTTTGGTCCATAACTTGTCACCTATGCATCCAATCAATATACCAATAGGTCTATAATCTTTCCCTGAATATGTGGGAAAAAATGCCGCCTCACATGGAACATTATCTCTGACCGTTTCAAAGCCTATAAAGGATACACACACATACATTGACTTATACATATATATATATATATATATATATATATGTATATATATATATATATATATATATATATATATATATATATATATATTTTAGATAGATAGATAGATAGATAGATACATAGGTAGATAGATAGGATGTGATCCAAAATCAAAAACAATATTATTTAAGTAACTCTACTTCATAACCACATTTCCTAATATTTCTAAATCCCTATCCACCACATTAAAAAGTCAAATAATCAATTTTCGTTCATTTAATTGTACTCCAACTAGAGTAGGAAGGATTGACCAATTGTATGTATATGTATGTATATGTATATGTATATGTATATGTATATATATATATATATATATATATATATATATATATATATATATATATATATATATATATATATATATATATATACATTGGAAAATAATGTTTTTCTTATGTTTGTATGTGAACACATTTATTTGTCGAGATCTTCTGGTTCGTTTTCACATTCACACCCAGCATTCTCAATAGCACATTGATTGGACAAATGTATCCATCAGAGGTCACTGCAAAGAACAACTGGAACAAATCACTCATAACATAAGGAGATTATCCAAAAAAAAAAAAACAGATAAAGAGACTAACATTCGTGGAACTGCTGTTCTAAGAGGGACAACAAGGGAGCTGAATCATTATGAAGTATACAGTGAAGAAATGATTTTCCCTTGCATGCTAAAGAGTATGCAAAACATATGATTGACTTAATATAAAAATTTAATTATAAAATAAAATAATAATCATACCTTAAGGTTGCAGACTTCAAATATCGAATTACATAAGGAAGTGAAGAATTTTTATCGCCTAATTTATAACTGCTAACAGAATCAACGATAAACATACGACGAGTGAGTTGCCACTGAGAAATATCATTTACCTAAAACCATAAAAGTGTTTATTATCTCTTTAATATAATTAATGTTACAAACAAATTCGATAAAAATGAATAGCAGGATTTAAAAACTCAATAAATAAAGCAAGACCAAGTGCTTTGGATGCCACCAGTGGTTGATTTATTAATATGTATCATGGTCAGCCGTAGATATATATATTTTTTTTTTATACATATGTATGTAAAGGGTCTAAAATTTTGTCTGTTTTCATATGGAAATTTTAAATAATTCAAAATAAATAAATTTAAGAAAATTATTTAGTAAATTAAATTTGTATAAATAATGAAAAATGGTTACATATAACTGAGTTAACTTATATAATTTTTTGTTTATAATTAATTTTATTTATAATTGTGGGTAAGAATAATGTAAATTATATTGATAACATCAAAAGAAAAAGTGTAATTTGTATAATTTGTTTAAAATTTAATATGTACAATAAATTTAGTTGGCAATACATAGAATAGGAGAGTGGGGGACAGTGTTTTTGGAGGGAACAGGATGTGTGTGGCTTCCTCCTATTAGGCTGATCCTTTGATTGTAACAAGGTCAACACATGATCCAAAGCATTTAATCAAGTTGAGTGTTTGGATGATTTCTATCGGTTCATATCTGATGGCTTCCTCAGTGTGTTTTTACCTCAAAAACATCTATCAATAATTTCATTGGAGGTTCATAAATCATGCAAGCAACATGTTCATCTTTACTATTAAAATCTATAGGATATGCTTCTATAAAAAAAGAAACGAGTAAAATATGCTCACTGTAGATATTGACCATGTGTATGAGCTGTGAAATAGGAATGGGTGATTAAAAAGTAAAAGCACTCCTAACGGGCACCACTTCCAATTGGACATCCCCTATTTTTTAATGTTCTGGTATGGTGTCGGAGAATTTTTACTCCTTTGCAACAGCCAAATTATTCCTTGGGAGAGCCAAATTTCACAATTCACCAAGTGATAAATTGACTTCTCTGAATGGAAACTTACAGAATGTTGAAAATTACAAGTAATAATTTTGTGAAACGCTTCAATTTCTGTCGTGATGATTATTATTGTCTTATCTTATCTTGTATTTTCTGGTCTTGGAGTATTGGTTGAAGTTGAAATTGGGAGGTCTTGGGCTATGATTGGGAGATTTGAGGTTTCTGACGTTGAAGCTGATTCTCTCGACCTGTTTCAGTTTCATGTGGGCCAGCATATCTCATGCATCATGCATCATGCCTGTAAAAAGGTATTACTGTCATAATTGGTTGATGGAGTAGACGCATTGAAAGTTAAGGACGTCTGCAGAGTTGCATTATTGAGTGTTTTTTTTTTTTATTTGACCAAATAACTTTTCTTTATACTTGGTTAGTTGCCAGCAGATCCTGGCATAATGAAGGATTTATGTGACGTTTATGAAGTGTTCAAGACTAGGAATTAGTCTCAGTGTTTTGGAGTGAACAGGATGTGTGTGGCCACATGGTGTGTGCAGGCAGTTAAAGTGAAACATGTTTATGATAATTAGAAGAGTGTTTTTTTTTTGTTATGTCGATTGAAATGTACTTAAATGTATTTTAGTATTTTATGAGAAGAGTTGGTTAAGTATTTAACAAGACAATTTAATAATTATTATTTTTATTGTGATTAAGAGGTATGTTTGTACATTTTGTATTAAGATTCTTTGGACAGGGAGTTGTTTAAATTTGAATTATATAAAAAATAGCTTATTTAAATATTGAACTTTTGTGTGTAAACTTAACTTTAACCAATTTTGAATTGAAATTGTATTTTTTTTTTTATTATATCATTTTATGAAAAGCCATTTTTCATTTATTATATTACGGCGCCCGGACAAAATAAAGTAAAATTAACTGTATGTTCAACTTATTATTAATAATTGTAAGAATAACCTTACAAATGTCGCCGTGAACAGGGACACGATTTATAAAAAATATACATATAGATAGATGTATATATTACCCTTGTATCCTACTAAAAGTCTGTATTTATCAATCAAATGATGGAAAACGAATCAAAAGAAATAACAGCATCAGGAAACATGCTTGAATATAACCAGAAGGAGGTAAATAAAATAATAGGAGTAGTTCCGGAATCAATTCCCCAGAAGACAATAGATAATGAAATTATTAAAATGATAATAGAAGCAAACAGAAAATCGATGGAAGAAATTATTAAAAAACTTGAAGAAGATAGGATAGAAATGAATAGAACAAATGAAAAGAATAAGAATGAGATAATAAAAAAAATGGAAGAATATAGAAAGGAAGATGAAAGAGAAGTAGATGAAAAGTTGAGAGAAGTGAAGAAGGAAACTGAAATGATTTCAAATAAAAAAATTGAAGAAGTTGAAAACAAAATGTTAATTAAAGTGGAAGAATATAGAAAAGAAGATGAAAGAGAAGTAGATGAAAAGTTAAGAGAAGTGAAGAAGGAAACTAAAATGATTTCAAATAAAAAAATTGAAGAAGTTGAAAACAAAATGTTAATAAAAGTGGAAGAATATAGAGAAGAAGATGAACGAAAACGTTATGAAAAAGATTCAGACTTTCAGGCCATTGATATAATTGTTTGTGAAGATGAAAAAAAACACTGGAACTGAAGAACAAATGAAATTAGAAGAAGAAAAAGTAACTGATACTGTGAAAGAAGACAAAGAATTGAAAAATGAAAAATTAATGGAATATGAAGAAAGTAAAATGAACAAAGAAAAAGAATTAAAAGATGAAGAAATAATGGAATCTGAACAAAATTTTACAAGTGAGATAGTAGTGTGTGAAAGTAAAATTGTTGATAAATTAAATGAAGTGGAAAAAGAAGAAGTAATAAAAGAGGACATTGGTGAAAACATAAACAATGACTTTGATGAAAATGAAGAAGTGCTAAACTGTCAAATGGTTCGAAGAAATAAATATACCAATATCATTCAATTTCAAAAAGTAGAAAAATCTGGTTTCTTTGAATATAATCAAAAATTAAAATATGTTTCAAATAAAGGTTTGAATAAGCATATGATGGAGTTTCAAATTCCACTTAGTTGGAGCAAATATACTTCAGAATGGTTATGGTGGTTATATAAATTAAAATGTTCAAACAGCCATAAAGGGTTTAAAAAGAAATTTATATACGTCAAGAAAAGAATTAAAAAATTTTTCTTGGTGAAATTTAGTATATTGCTGACATGATAAAAAAAAAAAAAAAAAAAATTTCAAACCTCTTCATTAATTTCAAATTTTTTTTTTAGCAAAGAGGGGGAATATGTAAAGGGTCTAAAATTTTGTCTGTTTTCATATGGAAATTTTAAATAATTCAAAATAAATAAATTTAAGAAAATTATTTAGTAAATTAAATTTGTATAAATAATGAAAAATGGTTACATATAACTGAGTTAACTTATATAATTTTTTGTTTATAATTAATTTTATTTATAATTGTGGGTAAGAATAATGTAAATTATATTGATAACATCTAAAGAAAAAGTGTAATTTGTATAATTTGTTTAAAATTTAATATATACAATAAATTTAGTTGGCAATACATAGAATAGGAGAGAGAGTGGGGGGAAAGTGTTTTGGAGTGAACAGGATGTGTGTGGCCACATGGTGTGTGCAGGCAGTTAAAGTGAAACATGTTTGTGATAATTAGATGAGTCTTTTTTTTTGTTATGTCGATTGAACTGTACTTAAATGTATTTTAGTATTTTATGAGAAGAGTTGGTTAAGTATTTAACAAGACAATTTAATAATTATTATTTTTATTGTGATTAAGAGGTATGTTTGTACATTTTGTATTAAGATTCTTTGGACAGGGAGTTGTTTAAATTTGAATTATATAAAAAATAGCTTATTTAAATATTGAACTTTTGTGTGTAAACTTAACTTTAACCAATTTTGAATTGAAATTGTATTTTTTTTATTATATCATTTTATGAAAAGCCATTTTTCATTTATTATATTACGGCGCCCGGACAAAATAAAGTAAAATTAACTGTATGTTCAACTTATTATTAATAATTGTAAGAATAACCTTACATGTATATCGAAATTGCTACAATCTACTATTGATTCTGGAGATCTAATACTAAAATTTGAACAGCATTCCAGTAAAATTATAGAGTAAATCTGCATATTAATTCCTATTAATATTATAATGATTACTGTGGCCCCACAACTCAGTGACTAGTCTTGGCTTCCTCCTATTAGGCTGATCCTTTGATTGTAACAAGGTCAACACATGATCCAAAGCATTTAATCAAGTTGAGTGTTTGGATGATTTCTATCGGTTCATATCTGATGGCTTCCTCAGTGTGTTTTACCTCAAAAACATCTATCAATAATTTCATTGGAGGTTCATAAATCATGCAAGCAACATGTTCATCTTTACTATTAAAATCTATAGGATATGCTTCTATATAAAAAAAGAAACGAGTAAAATATGCTCACTGTAGATATTGACCATGTGTATGAGCTGTGAAATAGGAATGGGTGATTAAAAAGTAAAAGCACTCCTAACGGGCACCACTTCCAATTGGACATCCCCTATTTTTTAATGTTCTGGTATGGTGTCGGAGAATTTTTACTCCTTTGCAACAGCCAAATTATTCCTTGGGAGAGCCAAATTTCACAATTCACCAAGTGATAAATTGACTTCTCTGAATGGAAACTTACAGAATGTTGAAAATTACAAGTAATAATTTTGTGAAACGCTTCAATTTCTGTCGTGATGATTATTATTGTCTTATCTTATCTTGTATTTTCTGGTCTTGGAGTATTGGTTGAAGTTGAAATTGGGAGGTCTTGGGCTATGATTGGGAGATTTGAGGTTTCTGACGTTGAAGCTGATTCTCTCGACCTGTTTCAGTTTCATGTGGGCCAGCATATCTCATGCATCATGCATCATGCCTGTAAAAAGGTATTACTGTCATAATTGGTTGATGGAGTAGACGCATTGAAAGTTAAGGACGTCTGCAGAGTTGCATTATTGAGTGTTTTTTTTTTTTATTTGACCAAATAACTTTTCTTTATACTTGGTTAGTTGCCAGCAGATCCTGGCATAATGAAGGATTTATGTGACGTTTATGAAGTGTTCAAGACTAGGAATTAGTCTCACTGTTTTCTAAATAGGGTAGTTCCTCTTCCAAGTCGCCACCAGATGTGACAACAACGTCTTCATACTGAAGAGAGGTGTTGCTCCCGAAATAATGATATAAAACAAATACAATGAAAAGAAGAAAAAAAAAATCCTAAAAAGAATGTAGTTAAAGTTAAAATGAAATATCTGGATTCGAACGAGAGGCTATAAAAACTATAAACACCAGCCTTGACCTTATTATATATCATCGTATACATATAGAAGTATAACCAGTAAGACAGTTTAACTGCTTCATCTGTTTTATTTTAAAGTTAATTTGCTTTTTGTTGTGTTCCCATTCACCTCACTCTCAGTAATTTTTAAAATTATTTAAAGTAAATAATGCCACTATTTGCTAAATATAAAAGCAGGACTTGTGATAGAACAGAGAAAGTGATAGAACACAGAGCGTTTCTATACGTGAAGTGTTTATAAGGCCATCTTGTCTGAATTTTAAATACATGTATAAATATCACATTCATTATCTATTTCTTGTGAATAACTTAAACTTAACTCGCATAAGTTAAAACTTGTGAATTACTAGATAAAAATAATAAATATTTACATTACCTTATTGACAAATTTCTTATGATGCTTGTAGTTCTGGATTAATAATGGTATAGAATGCAATATTGTTTCATTATTGCTACTATATTTAAGATAAATATCATAAAACATTGGTTCTCCTTTCTCGAGAAGCTCTTTTGCATTTATAGCACACATAATGTTTGTATTCAGAAGCAAATCTGATTTTTTCAGGAAATTCTTGGAAAGGACATAAATAAATAGACTTAAAACCAAGTTCTTGTCCAATCCAAGTACCATTCATGCTCCATTTATTAACAAGTACAGTCAAATGACTTTCCTGCAATAAAATACTTATCAATCTACAGCCTGTTATCAATAGAGGATAAAAGAAATATTTATTTTTGATTAAAAAATTGTATATTTTTTGTCCCAAAATAAAATCCTTTTTTTTATTCTAGTTTTCAATTATATAAGTGTATGCAATAAATAAATATATATATATATATATGCACTCCCCGTCAAAAGTATTGCAACACCCATAATTTTTGAAATTTTCTTTGTTTTTATTTTAATCCATACTTTGTTCATACTTATATTAATATTATTTATTAAATGAGAGGCATTAGGGATTAGACAGATCATTGTTATTCACTTTTCACCAACAAACGATGGAATTTTGGTTTATTAATTTCAAATTTCCTTTCAGAACGTGTTTATCTTTCATTTGCCACAAATCTGTTCTCTCTTTTCTCTTTTTTCTAGTGATAACTATTAATTTTATTCACAATGAATCATTTAAGCCACGATGATTCGGTCAGAATCATCACTCTCTCTGAAGAATGCAAATCATTGCGTTACATCGCTAATCGCCTTGGGAATCACTAATCTTCCGTTTCAAGGACCATAAAAACATACAGGGAGACTAGTGGTTATTCAAGGTGACCAACGTCAGGGCGTCCCATGATTACTAATCCCATAGATGACCACAAGCACTTCAGAAGCTTAATTCTACAGCTTCTTTCATTAAAAACTTGATCACTGGTTTCTGAGACAATGGTCATTATAAGACTGAGAGAGTCAAACCTCAGCTCAGGAAGGCCAGTGGAAGGTCCTCTTTTCACCGCAGAACAAAATTGAGATTTGAACACCAATCTTGAACTATGGAGGAATGGAAAAAAGTTTTATTCACTGATAAGACGAGAGTGGCCTTTAACAAGCCAGATGGCAGTGAAAGAGTAGTGGAAGGCCTGAATAACGGTATAGTCAGTGCTGCACCTTAGAAACTGAGCCATTTGGGGGGGTTCTATCATGTTCAGGGGCAGCATATCTTGGGAGGCATGTACCGAGTTAGTGTCAATCCAAGGAGGTACCTTGAATGCATTGAAGTATGTAGAAATGATTCTTCAAGATCATGTAGTGCCTTTTATGCTGTTCATAGGCTCTGAATCGTTGCTCATGCTTGATAATGCCCGTCCTCACAAGGTAAGTTGTGTTTCTGAGCACCTGAACGCCATAAATATCCACACTATTGATTGGCCAGCAAGAAGACCTGAACTTAAACCAATCAATCACATTTGGGATTATCTCAAAAGAAATGTTCGGTCATGAGATTCACCCTTCAAATGCTAAAGGCAGCTGGATTGGAGGAGTGGGACAACATACCACTAGATTTTCTTCAAAATATTTTTACAAGTATTCCAAGATGAGAGGAAGCAGTCATTCAAGCCAAATGGGGCAATAAGTCTTATTAAATGTAAATTAAAAAATTTAAAAGATAAAAATTTAAAAAAAAAAAATTTTAAAAGTAAGTGTTCTAACTTTTTGGTTTATTAGAAGAAATATTGTAATTTATTTTGATAAAACTTGTTTATGTACAGTTTAAAAATGTTTATTATAGACTTCAGAACCTTTCTTTATAATGAAAAAACAGATGTTTTCGTAAAATTCAAATATTTCCAGTATTGCAATACTTTTTTTTAGTTTTTGTATTGTTTATATATTGTTTTTGTTTTTGTCACTGCAGTATGTTTTTCTCATTCAGAAAAACAGTTACTACCTCAGCAGCATGGAGCCATCCCTCACTCCCAGGCAATCTGTGCATTTAACATTGTTGCCATTTCACATTCAGCTGTTAAAATCGATCAAAAAACAGAACACCCAAGAGACTTTGAAGCACCATTATGTACTTCTCAAACTATTTATATTATGTGTGTGAAACTATTTTCCAAATATATCTAATAGCACACTGGCTGAAAATTCACAAACATGGTTCAGAGTTATAGCCAAATCAAGTTGAATTGTGAGAAATTTAAGATGGCTCGTCCTTTTGTGATTGTTGGCCATTTGAGCTTTCTTCAATCTATTAAATGGTGTTTGTTAAAATATAGTCACTTACCTCTCTTAGCATAAAGGTAAAGATTTTAACTTTATATAAAAACACTATTCACAAAGTTTAACAGTAAGACTTCAGCTAATTCGAAGATGACAATGCCAAAAACACTGAGGAATAATTTTATTAACAGTGATTTTTGGTTATATTAAATAAAATATATGAAATTATCAAAAGAATATTTTTTATAATCTAAGCTGACCTCTGATGAGTAATCCAGAGTAAATCTTTTATTTATTGTTTTCTTGGATAAAATATTCCAGGCATCACCTTCTGGGTAATAAATCCATGGTAATCCAGCAATGTTAAGTTTTTTTTTATTTCTCTAAACAATCGACATGGCCCTCCAAGATAATCTTGATAAAGATTAATCACGCACATATTACTCACAAACTGGCAATTAATAGAGTCATTCATCTATATAAAATAAATAGGTAATAATTTAAGAAAATATAAATATTATATTATTAAAGCAAAATAAAAAAATATTATGTGAATATATAAATGAAAAACTAATCTAGACCAAACTACCTATATCTAAAGTAAACCAATTTAATAAAATTATATAATAAATTCAGTCCCACAACCCATGAAGAGTTTGGAGTAATAGCATTATTTTTCTGTGTGGGTGGGTGGTGTGTGTGTGTGTGTGTGTGTGTGTGTGTGTGTGTGTGTGTGTGTGTGTGTGTGTGTGTGTGTGTTTTGTGTGTGTGTGCTTGTGTGGGTGTGAGAGAGAGAGTCTATGTGTATTTATATACATAAAAATACGATTGTTGCTTATTGAGTTTTGAAACTCATATAACTTATAAATAAAAATGGGAAAACACATAGTGATTCATTCATAGTCATTGTAGCAAAAAGTATTAAGGGATAAGGTAAAATAAATAAATAAAACTCAACACAATAAGAACTTATTGGCAAAAGAGGAGGGAAAAATGTTAATGTTATTAAGGTAGTCAGAGTTTGTGGTAAATAAATAGCAAAATTTAATAATGTTTTTTCAAAATGTATTTGTAAGTTAAAATTGTTTGATTGAAACTATTTTATGGCAAAAATGTATATAAAAATTACCTTGCATTTGTAAGCAGCATATAATAGTTTGTCATATAACAATTTTGAAAGGATATTTCCAATTTTATATGAAATTTCATAAATATCATTACTTTTGAAAAAGGTTGATACAATATCTTTCTTATAGCATCCAATGCCAGGGAAATAGTCATGTGTTTCCAATGAGCAAGTGCAATTAGGCATTGTTAATGGACAAACAATGCATTTTTCTTTTCTTTCATTAGGTACTGTACCTGATATACATTGGACACAAGTCAATTGGTTTAGAACTGAACCATTAGAAGATCTTTCCACTAAAAAATAATAATAGTTAGCTGATTATTTAAATGTGTTATATATGGGAGGATTTCATAAAAAATGACAATTTGCATGTCCCACTGGTAAAATGTGTTTAGTGAGTTGTTTTCACTTTAAGGAAATTAAAAAAACACCATGCCTACCTCTTGCCAAGAGAAATATTTTAAGGAATGGCTGCTGATTTGTATAGTTTTAAATTTCAAATTAAAAATGATTTAATTTTAAAAATTGTCATAAGTGTTAGGTTCTATAGTTTTACTGAGTAGTTTCAAAACGATACAATCTTGGAATTATTGCTTAAAATGAATAATTAAAAGAACCAACCATTAAAATTAATATAAATTTTGATTTGTTTTAATTTTTGAGAGCCAAGGTATTTTTTTCTATATTTTACTATATTTCAACAGGTTGTCCCAAATTCGCATCACTAGTGTTACTTTACAAGTGTTACTAATTTTTTTCTGAATTGAAATGAGGTTGTAGAAGGTGCTGGTGCAACAAGTGCTCACACTTTACCAGAGTTACATATACAGAAGTTCAGTTCTAAGCACGTGGTGGATCACACAACTTAAAAAAGTATTTTTATTAATTTCACTAGTGTTACCGTGTAATTACATTGATTCAGTAACAATTCACATTAGCCCACATGATCAGCCAATAACAGCATGATTACAATTAGTTTTGGTCTTTCAAGGAATATAATAACATAAACAGTCCTGAGTAACACCATCTTGAATTCAAAAAAGCCACAATTGTTACCTGTCACCAGTGTTACTTTGACATAGTTATACTAGGATAACACTTGGGACACATAATTTGTTTAGTGGAAATATGGAATAAATGTAAGTCAAGTATCAGTTTGAATTTTAAAAAATCTTTTTACTTTCTTCTGGGCCACACTTAATGTGTGCCATGGTTTTGTCTGTGCCTTTTTACTCCATCCCCTACCTTGACACGTTTTTCAACCACCCATAACTCCCCGGATTCTCACCCTGATAATGGCCATGTCTTTACAACTAAAATAATTTTAAAAAATTATGAGCTCCCATGGCTGTTTGTTCTAGGTGTTGACCCCGGCAGAAAAACAGCATCGTTATAGAGAGAAGCGGGAAAAGGATCAAACTAGAGAGAAATAGTATAAGCAAAAGCACAATAAAAGAAGTATTATAAGAAAGATAAAGACATGCCCCAAAGTGAACGTAAGATTGTCAATAAAAAGTGGAAAATGAGAGCTAAGAGAAGCAGGCTTCAATACCGAGGAATTCAAAATGCTTTTCTTTCTTTCTCACATCGTAAAGAAGAACTCCTGGTACAAGAACCTATTGTTTCTGGATATCAACATAGTGAAAAAAGTTCCGTTGCGCAACTAACCAGAACGCTATAGAGACTATGGTAAGCTAAGTTGATGAGAACTAAGAATTGCAAAAGAAGATTGCTTTGATTGAAAGGCAGCGAGATAAATATACAAAAAAAAGGTCCCAATGAGTAGTCAAGCCTCTGCACACCCTCTCCTCACCTAAAACACCTTTCAGCAAAGCCCAGAAAGAACTTCATGAAGCAGCCCAAAATTTTAAGACCCCTCGATCAGTTGAAAAGTTGAAGAAATGATCCGATGCCAGAACCCTTAAATCCCACAACATTTTGTTGAACACTGTGAAACATACCTACCCTAAAATGAAGAACCAACTTGGATTGATAGCAGTCAATACCAGCTTAGCAAAGTATAAATTTGCCCGGATAACAGGACGTGCTATAGGTCTTAGTCTAAAACGCCGTAATAAGGGAAAGCGATGTAAAATTCTTTGTAATCAAAAAAATTTTTTTTTTTTTTCTGATGAGACAAACAGGTCAACTGCTGGTGTAAAGGATACTATATATAGTATGTAAGTTAAACTTCAAAAACAATATCTCTTGGGCCCAATGAAAAAGCTTTATTCAATTTTTTGTTGTCAGCAACAACAGGTGAAAGTGTCTTAACTAGTGCTTCAAAAATAAAAAATGTTCTATTAACTTTTATGCATTTATCAATCATTTTACATGGTATCAAATCAGTTGTCAGGAGTGTTATCAACTGGGTAAAATAAAAAAAATCATTTTTTTCTTATCTTCAATATTTTTTTTTTACAGTTATTATAATCAGCCATTTACCTCAGCTAAGGTTGATGAAATATTTAATGATCTATCACAAGTTATATAACTTCAAGCTCAAAGTTTTCAAAAAATTTAGTAACACTGGTGACTTTTTTTGCATGCAAATACTCAAAGATGGTTTAACAACAATAAAAGGACAACATGGAATAATCATCTTAGTAAACTTGAAACGATTTTCTTCTGAAAAAGTATTTTCACTTTAAAAGATTTTTGATGGTAACACTTGTGACAGTAAATTTTAGGCTAAATATTTTTATTAATGTGAAAACAAATGAAAATCTGGAAAAATTTGATAACATGTTATATACAATTGTTAACCAGGATGATTATAACTATAAAAAAGTATTATTGAAAATTTTAGCTTCAGATTTTTTCAGGCACATTAGCAGCAACTGATTTTAAGCAAATTATCATTTGCTATGATATCCATTACTATTACAGCGTGGAATACCTTCTATATTTTATTTATTTATTTGTAATAAGTTCAGTAATGTTTTTGTTCGTTTATTTCGTTTAACGTCACTTTATGCTGCTATGGCTAATCGGACGATGCTATGATGAGAGTCCTAAATTATGCCAATCCAGGTTTAATTAGGATAGGGATCTTTAACGAGTACCTGACCCCCATTTTACGTCCCTTCCGAAGGACGGCATAGCTAAGGATTTTTTTACTCCCTTTAAAAAATCCTAAGGTCATCTGCCGGCTGCGAACCCACGATCTAGGGTTTAGTAGGTTGCTATGCTAACCACTACACCACAGGTGACTCTACTCTAAGTAATGGATCATTGAAAAACATATGATATTATCAGAAGTGAATAAAACTGAGGAAAATAAAATAAACTAGGGCAGGGCAGGGGAGGCATATGCCGCAGGCAGCAGCTTTCATAAAATTTGAAAAGTTTATAATATGTTATTAAAAACGTTTTCAAAATAATAATATCACAATGAATACAGTTTAATTGTATTTTTTTTTTTGATAATTTATAAACTTTATTAACACTGCATTATGGAGGTATTGTACTTTAATGGTGGGGAGGATGGTGGCGGCAAACTGATCGTTGCCCCTCCTCACAAATCTCCTAGTTCCAGCCCTGCTAGAAGGTATTTGAAAAAAATATTATTGAATGAGCAAAGGGCATACACACACTTTTATTTTTTATCACAACTCATTGCACACATTGATCTTCAACTTTCCAAATGATCCAAGCCGACCTAGAATCCATAGATTGGAATGCCTTTTACTCCATACTGCCCTTATATCCTATGGTCGAATTCCTAACTTCTAACTTTTTATCCATTCTAAATAAATATGCCCCTCAAAAAATAGTGAAAACACACCATCCTTCAGTACCGTGGATAACTCAAAGAATCAAAGAGATGATGTGATCCAGAGACACCGCCAGAAGAAAATATATCCGGACAAAACATCCCAAAGATTTAATCACCTTTAAATCCAAATGTAACCAAACCCAATCCGCCTTCCATCAATCCATAAAGCATTTTCCACGCATTCATATTTCCACCAAAAACGAAAATTCCTCCACCAAATCCCCTCCTCACATTCAAAGTCATCTCCCTCATATCATATCACTCCAGAAGAACTCAATAAGTATTTTACACCCTATATTCTCAAAGCATTAACATTAAAGCCATCAGTGAGTTCCCATAACCCAGTCCATCAAACCTTTACTTAATGCCCTTCAACACAGTACCCTTTCAGCGCTCCTTTATTTCCAGAGCAACTAACTTCTAGAACTCCCTCCCATCCTACATTCCCCATTCCTCCACTCATAATAACTTCAAATCCTGACTTTTCGTTTACTTGTTAGGTATACAATCTACAGTCATATTGAAGAAGAAAATATTTATTAAAATGAAATATGAATATTTACAAAATGATATTGAGTTTGTTTAGTATTATTTTTGTACGATTGCACAAATTTTATATTATTGTTTTTGGCATAACTTATAATTATTATATCAGATAAGATACATTTATTTCTTCGGATAAGATATATTTTTTAGCTTTGTCAACTGTATGTTTTTTATTGATTTTTTTTTTCTCCTCACTTTTTTGTTTTCTTATATTATTTTAAATTCTTGACCTTAAGATATAATTTGTTTTTTGTGTAATATTTATAACATGTAATATTACTTTGTATACTATAATTTAATTTTAATATTTTTCTTGCTTGTATGATGTCCTTAATTTTATACACGGCAGCTAGGTTGCCATTATATTGTTCATTATAATTATTTTTAAGGGATAATTTCCCCAGAATAAAATTTATTTTCATTCATTCATTCAACATATTCGACTTTTTATAGTAACTTTTTCCAAGGCAATACTTTTCTTTGGAATTCCAATTTATTTTAATGTTGATATGGTAGCACTGTTATATTTGTATCTGAAATTTAAAACATGATGGGTAACAATTCTTCAATACTTGTATTACAGTAAAGTGAAGCCTTTTAAATTTTTCGATTATTCTGAATTAACAGCCCTGTGATAACTCTACAAGACACTAAATGAAAGGAAGGAAGCAATTTATTAATCAATAAAAGAATCTAATTAAATTATAAATAAATCAATTAATAATGAGAGCTTATAAATAGATGTCAATATTGTCATTGACCTAAGGTATCAAATAATTAAATATAAATAAAATATAGTAAATATTTCACTAAATAAGCAAATATTATAAATAATATTAATTTTATTTTGCTATTAATTTAATTGAGTGTGATAAATATGATACGAAAATGGTTGAAAAACTTACCAAGTATACTACTTTCCTCACATGAAGCACAAGTAACATTTATATATGAGGTGTTTTCTTTACAATAAATACAATGTCTCTTATCTGATGTAGGCATTTGGTTATCCTTGCAAGGTTTACATAATGGCATACCATGTTTTGTCCATGCAGTAATGACACTCCGACTATTACAAATACAGGACATCTCTAATAAAATTTAATAAACAAACATTATTCACCAAATCATGTTTTTATTATATTTCAAACTAAATAATTATATAGGCATAAGAGCTCATAAATGACTTATAATACATACACACAAAGACTCACACACACACAAACACACACACGCGCACACACACACACGCACACACACGCACACACACACACACACACACACACACACACACACACACACACACACACACACACACACACACACACACACGCACACGCACACGCACACACACACACATCATCATTGTAAGTAGTTTCATACTCTATATTCTGGCATGATTATGACAACAATATAGTCTCGAAATGTCACCAAAATAGTTGTTTTTATTTATTGACTGAACCTCAAGAACATTACTAAACATTTAATAGTAACAGTCAAGAAATTTATCCAGATATATATAATATGTGAGTGTGTGTGTGTGTGTGTGTGTGTATTTGGGTGTTGAAGAGGATAGTAAGAAAACTTTATGCTGGGACAAAGTCCCTTAAGAATAATATTGCATAACACTAAGCAAAATCATGTCTGGCCTATTTATATTTAAAATAAAACAAGATGAACAAAGTGAATACAAATTAACGTTAGAACAAAAAAAAAGAGAAAAAAGAAATAGAAAAACAAAAAAAAAATTAATATTATGAACAAGATTCTAGAGAGAAAACAAAATGTAAATAAAATAGAAAAAAAAAAAAAAAAAAAATGTGTATGTACTATATGTATATATTTTTAAAATAATACTGTTAATAATATTAAGATTTCATAGACTGATTACTTCTAGATCAACATAGGAAGTAAAAATTTAAAGCTTACTGTCAAGAGAAGGCACTAAAAATTGGCTTGGGTTACAAAGAATACATGAGAATGTATTGAAATCAAAATATTCATTCATAGAGCAGTTTGTTTTATTCCATACAAGTATATCATTTATTTCAGTATTAGTGGAAATTATAAAACTGAAGGAAAGTATAATGGAGACGAAGTTTATAATTTTAGAAAGCATTATGTAATTAAATAATCATTCTATGATTAAATAAAAAAAAAAAAAAAAAGGTATTAAAAACCAGGCTTAGTCATGAGTATAACATATGGTCTCTCAGACTGGAATTTTCTGCCTTCTGTTTGTTTCCACTACAGTTGCTAAGCAACTGTAAACAAGTCTGACATCTTCCCTAAAGCAATATTATATTAAAATACGAACATTATGAAATTGCCCAAATCAAAAATAATTGAATAAAAATTATCACCGTAAATTATTATAAATATCAAATTTACTACTATCGAGAAAAAAAAATTCAAACGTTGATTTTTATCGATATTATTACAAAACCTAAGCTTAATATCGAAAAATCCCCCAACAAAATTCGAGATAAAGTTATGGAATTTCAAGAATGCCAGATATTTTACGAAATTAGATAAATCAATCAACCTTACCGGTTTTCTGATTCATTTTCCCTTGAATTTGGTTGCTTTTCAAAATAGTATTAGGGGGTGAGAGTCTCAGCTTGCTCGGTACTGCAGATCCTGGGTTCGCATCCCACCTGGGCGGGTTAAAATTTATTTCGTGGTGGACCCACGAAAAAATCTTGACCTTCCCACCCAGGTTAGAATACGCTGGTGACCTGAAGAAACCGTCCTTCCTGCCCTAGTTGGAGTACATAAAGACGTTAAGCCCAAATAAACAAAAAAAACAGTATTGAGTTGTAAAATTGAAAAGCTAACGTCGCACAGTTGGGCAAAACGGCTAAAAAGTGGGAAAACTCTTTTTTCTCGAAAATGGTTAGTCCTATCGAGATTCAAATAGTCTCATTCGATTCAGAATGAAAAAATACAATAGGTTTGTAACTAATTTGAAAAACTATATCATTTTAATCTTTAATAATATTAAAGTATTAATATACAATTAATATACAACACAAGTGCAGATATTTAAAATTGTTCTATAACAGGTAATTTAACATAGTTTCATTATAATTTAACTTCATTTCTATAAAAAGTTGGTTTCATTTTTCGATTTTCACATTTTTATGTCGATCGCTTTTGAATAAGCTGATTCAGAATTCATTATTTACCTATATAATGGAATGGCTCACATTATCAACCGGAGTGCTTCGTTACTGACGGTAAGGGGCTTATTTTTTAGGTTCAGGCCTTATGTATGTTATGTAGGGATCTAAAGATTCTAGCAGCTTATAAAACACATCCTTATTCGTGGCTGTACGGGAACACTCCCTTGTAAATTATATGTAGACGATAGTACTTACAGTCTTTGTTCAGAAATAATTCATAGGTAACTTGAGTTATTTCTGCAGTTAAGGAAAGATTTTGGAAAAATATTCTTGATGTATTTCCGGCAAATATAGTCCAGTAAAATAAGGCTCCAAAAGTCCGTTTAGAAAAAACTGCCGAACTTTTATTCTCAACGGATCTTTATGTTTGGGGTGCTGAATCCAAATCTGAAGTTTGCTACCAAGGCAAAAGTCGGCTCCATACCCAAAATAGGAAAAAAAAAAAAAAAAAAAAAAAAAAAAAAAAAAAAAAAAAGCCCAAAATACTGGGTATTTTCGTTTTTTACCTGTAACACGAAAACGAAGGTTTTTTTTAAAAGAAAGTCTTTAAGTATTAATTGTAGCTGGGATTATTATCTACGAAATGAAAAAAACTACTCCGAACCATTTACGGCGAAGATATGGTCTTGGGAAAAAAGGGTTGATATTGGCCTACTGGCGGTCAATCCCACTTCTCCGCTAAAACATGTTTGTCATACTTTTTTGTCTATAGCTCTGAAACTATTTGTCCGATTCAAAATTAATTTTTTTTCATTTCAAAGCTTGTTAAATTTTCTATTAGATCACATATATGTAATTAATATTAAATCCCGTTAAATACCCACTGAACATGTCATAATTGTCATATTTTGCCAATATATACACATTTAGCTTGGGTGGGAGTTACCTGCTGTTTAGAGGCTAGGTGAAGAATGTATTCCATAAATTTTATTTAAGCATGAAGTGGAAAAATTCCCAACTTAATTGCTTCTTCTTTGCGAAACTTAGGTTCAAGTCTTACATGTAAACTTATCCATATTAAAATAAATCAATTTTAGTTTTTGTTTGTAATGAGGAAAAGATACTTATTAATTGTACCACTCATTGAAATTAGCAAAGCATCCGATATCAAAGAATACTTCCCGCAAATAGAAACTTATGTTTTTTATGATCCATCACTTAAACTACCTCGCATACATCGGAATATTTTGTTTTAATAGTCTCTATAAAGAGAATATCCATGTTCCTACTCTTTGAGAAGAAAGCAGACTGATAACTATTAAATAAAAACATGAACCTCCTAATCCCAGCTTTGTAAAGAATCCTAGTTTTTATATACAGTTGTCAATGAAATTTATAGGGTTATTAAGTAGTAGTATAAGCTTTAAGAAAATGACAAGTTTCAAGATTTCATTGATATCTTATAGGGATTTGCCCCTATCAACTATACTCAAGGATAGTTTGATTTTAATTAAATGGAGGAGATACTATTAATTTCTTCTCCCTCAGCACTTCCTGATCATATCTAAACATGAAGTAAAAAATGTACTATGATCACAATATTTATTACACTTACGTCTTATTACTTTATTTAATATTCTGCTATATTACGATTTACTTTAATGCTATCAACTACTACGCTTGGCATTTGGTATGCTATCAAATACTTCGATTACTCTAATTAAACTCACAATAATTCGATTTTCAACGATAATGTTATGAGAAAGACTTATCATGAATGTGAGACGAACTGAAGGAGCAAAATCGAAGGGTGGGATTGACGATTTCGTTGAAGTCGTACTTCAGGGATATCGTTACCTAGATCTAGGTATTACTAAAGTGCGTCTCATAACTATAAAACCACTTGTTCTTATTCTTTAATTTGAAAAGTTAAGTAGAAACTAAAAATTAAACTCATCTATTTTTTGAGAACAACGAATGAAAGATGTAATATAACATAAAATTGTTTTTATTTTTACAAATTTAACTAGAAAAAATCTAAAAGAAATAACAAAAATAATACTGTCTTATAACTATATAACCAACTGGGTAAACAGAATCTGCAAGAATATATATATTTTGAAAATAAATCTAAATCCTCCTTTTGTGATAACTGGACTCCTTCCTTGCTTTAGTCTCTCTTTGCTTTCCAACTAAGATGCCTCGGGGTAAAGTGCTTTCCGAAGAAGAAAAGGGAAAGATTTTGGATTTCACCAAAGAAAATTTATGTCCTCGAGAAATCGCTAGAAGATTGCGGAGGTCACATAATTTGGTGAGGAACTTTTCAGCGAACAAGCAAAATTATAGTAAAAAAAGAAAAG
Organism: Euschistus heros; assembly: GCA_003667255.2. Classification (NCBI taxonomy): domain Eukaryota; kingdom Metazoa; phylum Arthropoda; class Insecta; order Hemiptera; family Pentatomidae; genus Euschistus; species Euschistus heros. Next base: position 351,573 of record RCWM02000103.1, on the reverse strand, counting down.
TTGGCCCTAAGAAGAAGTTTTCAGTGCGTTGTGAACGAAGAATCATTAACAATGCTAGCAATTCAGTTGAAAGCATCTCCAAAATGATTTCGGACCTTCAACTGAATGTTTCGAGAACTACAGTGTATCGTGTCCTAAAACGCAGCGAAGTTATTAAATGCTAAAAAATGCGAAAAGTACCGAAATCTTTGCCTCGCCACATCGCAGCAAGGTTGGAGTTAGGACGCGAAAATATTTCGACTGATTGGGACGCAGTGATTTTTTTTTCAGATAAAAAAATTAATTTAGATGGTCCGGATGGTAATATATATTATTGAAGAGATCTGAGAAAAGGCAGTCACAAGAATTTATTACTCTTTTTTTTCTCGGAACCAATGTAGTTGGGAAATTCTTGTTCAATTGTGCAGTATTCTTGAGCTAACTTAAAAAAAAAAAAACAACTATTGATTCAATAAACCTATTTTAAAAGTATACATTTTTCAAAAAAGTATATACTTAGCTATTTAAACCTTCTTAATATTATAGTACCTATAAAAGTTTTAATTATAAAATAGAAGGAGGAGGTTATCAGCTTGAAGTCACAACAAGGGGTGGAACGAAAATGCATTGTACAAAGGTAGTAGGTTTTTTCCCTCCCTCCTTCACTTGAACCCTTCCATCCGCTCAGAGCCCAACAGCCGTGGATCTTACTGCTCTTGGTTACCTCCTCTTCCCTCCATCGCCTCGCCATACCGCTCATAGGCATCTTCAAAATAAACCGCTTTCTGTGAAATTTTCTGTTCTACTGACTGAGCTCGGCTACTTCTTTCGGATTCAAATAAATTTGGTTTTTTTATGAATCAGAATCAAGCCGATCATGCAAAAAGTCTTGTGAAGGATAGGTTGACTGCTTTAACCTTCCACCGGTCGCACCAATATCCGCAACACAAGCGGTCGCGCGTTGTACAAAGTACAACACCCTGTGTGTTTGTTTTTTATCCCTTTTTGTCCAATTATTTTATGAAATCTATTAAATAAAATATTTTGACCATTCTACATTTAAAAGTGAGTATATGTACAAAATATTACCAGAGAATAATATGATTGAAAATAATAAAAACAAAGTTATAACTAGATAAATTTTTATTTACAATATTATGATCAGATATAATTATTTGCAGATCTAAAATGGTTGTTTTTAAGATCAATTATTGTAAATAAAGTTTTTCGAGGAATGATTTTAACAAATAACATGTAGATATCCACTGGCTGCCCCCTCATCCCCCGCGTCATCTCCATTACTACTCTCTACATAGGTTTCTGTATTATGATCTAGAACATCTTCTGTTTCCTCTTTACTCAATTCCATATTTTTATTTGATTGTACGGGATTTTTTTTTCCTCGTCTAGTTCTGCAAAATACGAGGAATATATTCCAATTTTTATAGGTTTCCACCAAATCAAGACATTCCGAATATTTTCGCTGACTAAGATAAATAAAAGCAAAAATGCAAAATAATCCTATTTACATTATATCGAATCCAGCTAATTGCCGAGAAAGGTACGAAAAAAATAAAAAAAAAACTATCCCTCCTACCACATAGAAAAGAAATTGGCGGAAAACAGAGGGGTATATCGAAATTGCTGAAGCAAATTTTCCGGGAAGCTAACCGGAAGCGAGAGAGAGAAAACAAGTCGAGTGTTGTACAAAATACAACGGCGCGACCGGGATCCATACAGGATGTGAAAAATATTAAAGCCTGTGGTTCAACAGGAAGTAGAAAGCTTTATTGAATAAAACTGTTTTAAGAGAAAACATTTTTTTTAATAACTATACTTAGCTATTTAAAGCTTCCTAATATTACAGTACCTATAAATTTCTTAATTATAAAATAGAAACAGATTAACAGCCAAAATTCACAAGGGATGGAACGAAACTGCATGGCAAGTAGATAGTAGGTTAGTCAAACTGATGTGGAACGAAAATTGTGGAACAGACCATAAAATCTCATTCCGCTTTTAAGTCGGAACGGCCTTTCACTTCAATGTAGCAGGTTAGTCAAACTGACGTGGAACGAAAAGTGGAACGGAACGAAAACTGGAACTGGTTCCAGTAGTGTTAGTATGAATTGTGATATTTTTAATTTATTATATTGGTATATTTTTCTATTATTAGATTATGTTGTTTTTGTTGTTGTTTTTTCATATTTACAGTAGACTCGCCTTTATACATTGTTACCAGCGAAAGCAGCGGGTAAAGGATATTTTCATTATAACATATCGATAATAAAAAAAAAAAAAAAAAAAAAAAAAAAAAATGTTTATAGTTTAGAATATTTTCCATAAAAAATGACGAGTACAGTATGTAGGTACCTAGTAACATGACATAACACACCACTATCATTTCTGGAAAACATTTTTAGTAATTTTTTTTTTTTTAACCAATTATAGTTGAAATGCCTTTTATTATGCAAAAGAAATTGTATACATGAATAAACAATAAATATTCAATACATACAAACACGAGAGAGGAAAAAAAATATAAAATATAAAGACTTTTTATTTAAATCTTTTGTTCTATAAATATAAATCATATATATTTTCTTTCCTTTCTGACTTTCTTTCATGCATAGGCCTTCCCTTTCAGGAGTAATAGTCAGCACTTCCCGGGGTGACTGACCCCATGGGATGTGAGTTCGGTCCACTTCTTCCAAAAGCTCTCCAACAGAAGGGTCCTGCTATCAGCTTGAACGTGTCGCTCCACATTTTCTTTGGGCGCCCTTTTTCTTCTTTTTTGGTCATATGGGGTCCATTCAGAGACAATTATTGACCATCTATTTCCTTCACATCGAAGATGCCCACCCCATTTCCACTTGCTCAGTCTTATCAGCCTGAGTGTATCTGTGAGCCCTGTTTCTTTCTTGATCTGGGTAATTCTCACCCTGTACGCTTTTCCTCACCTTCATAATGCACCTTTCGATGTTGTTCTGCCACACCTGGATCTTCCTCTCTTGAGCTTTTGTCACGTTTGGCATCCATAGGTGACCGCTGGGCTTATGCAACTGTTGAAGACTCGTCTTTTTAGCTCCATACATATATTGCCTTTCATAATATGTTTGAGGTACCAAAACTTGTTCCAACCGAGTGCCAATCTCCTCTGGATTTCTTTTGCTCCTCTATCTGCGAAGGATACTGTCTGACCCAGATAGATGACCTCCTCTACATATTCCAAACTGTAGTATTTTAGTAGGCATTCTTCTTGTCTCCTATTTGTCATTAGTTTCGTTTTTTCATAGTCAGGGTAAAGAGCAATTTCCTCACATAATTTTAGAAGATGCTTGAGCATTTCCCACAATTCTCGCATGTCTTTGGCAAACAGCACGATGTCATCTACAAAACGTAAGTTGCTTAACCATTTACCATTCATATTTATTCCTACGTTTTCCCAACCAAGACGCCAGAATACCATCTCCAGCACAAAAACAAACAAAAGTGGGGATAACGGATCTCCTTGTCGCACACCCTTCTCAACACTGAAGCTTTGTCATCTCTTTTCTGTCATGATATATGCAGAAATTTCTTTATAAAGTTCTATAATTATCTTAACATACTTTTTCTCCATTCCTATTGTCCTGAGGGCATTAAATATTTCTGCATGTAAAATGCTTTCTTAAAGCCAAGAGGGCAAAGGATAGAGAGAAGTTATATTCATTTGCTTTCTCGATAATCTGGTTCACAGTCTGGATGTGGTCCACTGTCGAAAAACCTTTTCTAAATCCTGCTTGTTCTTCGTCAATACATTCCATAATTCTTTTGGTGAATCGCTGTTTGATGGCACTGATGAAAACTTTTGCCAAAGTTGAACAAACGGAAATAGGTCGATAATTCTCTGTCTTGCTTGTTGCCCTTTTTGTGAAGAAGAATTATTTTTGTGATTTTCATTGGTTAGGAATTTTTTCTTGCTCTAGAACTAAATTAAACAATTCTGTTACTTCCTTTATTAGCGTGATTCCTCCTGTTTTTAAAATTTCATTGCTGATATTATCCGGCCCAGGACTTTTCTCAGGTCTAAGTTTTTTTTCAAAATGGATTCAAATTCTTCTTTTAGTATTGGTGGAACTTCTTCTAGAGTTTTTACTCTAACTTTTTTTATTTTTTTGTAAAGTTTTCCTTTTATTTTTGTATAGTTGCCTGAAATAATCCGTGGTTACTCTACTCATATGTTCTCTATTAGCTATGGTTTCTCTTCTATTGTTTTCAAGAGCGACCATCCATTTAGTGCCTCTAGACAGTTCTTTTTGGATTCTTTTTGTAGATTTGTTGTTTGCTAAAATTGTTTCTATAATATTAATGTTGTATTTTTCTATGCCTTCTTTTATGCTTTTCCTATTAATGCTTTTTATTTTATTATTTATAACCGTGAGCTCTTTCCTGTTGTTTTCAGAAGTATCTTATTTTTCTTTCATCATTCTGCGAATTATAAAAGTTCTTTTGTATCATCTGATAATTTGCATGATTTATTTTTCATGGGCCCGGTGAAATTATGTCATCAATAGCTTTGGAGATGAGGTTATATTTTTCTTGGATTGTAAATGGAGCCTTTTCTTCTCTGCACTCATAACTGTGTTGAATATGTCTTGTGAAATCAGTACGGAATTTTTCTATTTGAGTTTGGTCTTGAAGAATAAAACTTTTCTTTTTTGCTTTAAATGGCCTCTTCTTCTTGTATTTTTCAATGTACAACTCTGCTTTTAGAACCCTGTGATCTGTGTAGAAACTAAACCTCTTTATAACCTCTAAATTTTTAATTAAACTGATTCGGTTTGCGAGAAAATAGTCTAGCTCAAATTTGTGTCCTTTGGGTGAACCATGTTTCCTTTGCCCTTTTTTAAAAAAAAGAATTTCCAATTTGTAAAGGTTGACTAAAACAAAAATTAATCAGTCGGTTGCCACCTTCATTCCTTTTCCAAATCCAAATCTCCCTCATAACTTGATGTTCGCCCTCTAGTTTAACCCCGATCCTGCTGTTGAAGTCTCCTATCACAACTATCCAATTATTTTTTCTTTTAAAACTGGAAACTACAATCTCTAATTCTTGGTAGAATTTTTCTTTTGCTTCTTTTGAATCTTCCATTGTAGAGGCATGTGATTGTACAATAGTTAGGCATTTCCTAGAATTTATTTGCAACTTTAACACAGCTATTCTATAGCTTATTTCTTTAAATTCCAATACTCCATTTTTAAACTTTTCTGATAAATACAATCCAATACTTTATATTCCATTTTGAGATGATGTATGCATTAAAATTTCCTGATCTCTGTTCTAAAATTTTTTTTATTCTTTTATAAATAGAAATTTACAACTGATTAAAAAAAAAACACATCAAGTAAATATGCGGTATATATAAGACATAATGACATGTATAAAACCTGTAGAGGAACTACCCATTGGTAGTACTCTAATGAATATTTACAAAAGAAGATCACGGGGCCATCTTCTTTTCAGATGCCTCGGAGGATTTCCAGGAATGGAATGGGAAGCAAGTTGTGCAACAAGTGGATTTGGATGAGCAGTGAGTTTATTATGAAAGGAAAGGCATCTGGTTCGTGCCAATTCAGCAACATATGGGATATTAAGGTCATTGTGGATCAATTCATTTGTGACAAAGTAAGGAGCATCTAGGATTTTTCGAAGGATTTTGGATTGGAGTGATTGGATGCGATTCTAAAATTAAACAATATTTTCTCCTTACCTCACCTAAACCGATAACATCCCATTTAATATCCTCAAGAACATAATTGAGTTCCTCCAATCTTTCTTCACTAAACAATGTCTTAACATTTAATGAAAAAACCTTGAGAATGCCTTTTATTACCATGGAAATTGAATCTTCTTTCTGCTATGAATCAGTACCTAAAATTTCTTTTTTATTTACTTATTTTTTATCTCCTTCATGAGTAACCAGAAATTTGTCCAAACTTATAGATCTATGATGGGTTTTGTTATCTTTCTTTATTTTTCCTTTAGACATTGACTCTTGTTTTTTGTACATATTTTTAAGTTATTTCACTTTTTTTATCTTCAACCCTTTCCCTTTTTTTATTTAAAGTTTCTTGAGTTTTAATTCATCTTATGAGAAAATCTGATCAATTATGAGAAGTTTTTTTAAACCTCAAAGTCGCCTTATTGCCTTTCTCCCAATGAGCTTTTATAAATTGAAATAAATCTCTTCTGGTATCCCTTACAGCCTTTGAAAAATCATCTTTAATTTGAATTATTTTAAATTCATCAGATTTCACCAATTTACTTTTGTTTATCATAATATCTTTTTTCAATAATAATGATTTAGTTTAACTACTACTGGTCCATTTTTATTTTTGGGGTTAATTTTTCTTCTTTCCGTTATGTCATATGGCCGTAAGTTTGATATGATATATTTCAATATTTCCATTATGTTTTTATTTATTTCCAAAAGGTTTTACCGGTCTAAGCCGAATATTATTATATTTCTCTTTCGATTAAAATTTGTCTCTCTTTAATTATTTGAATGTTATTTGCTAGCTCATTAAACTGCGATTTTATCTCTTTGATTTATTATAGTTAATGATAAATTATTAAGTGGATATTATTATATAATATGAATGTAATAAAATATTGTATTACAATTTTAATTATTGTGCTATGTAGCACAAAACAATCAGTTAAATGTAATTTCTCATAAATATACAAATGATACAGATGAACTAATAATGAAATATTATTTTAAAGCAGTAAATTTTGTTTTATTTATTACGAATACATAAAATATAAATTTTCAACATATACAGTAAGAATTTTCATTCTTCTAGAGTGCTGAATAAGATAACACTAGATTAAAGAGATGCTACTGTACTTTGTTTATTACTCTTCTTCATCATATTTTTTGTTATTTATATCCCTGCACTGCAACGTAGACCGAAACATCAAAACTACATTTGTTTTTGTTTTTTTTTACTAATTACTGCATCTTAGACAATTTTTTCCATTTAATTGTTAATTGTATTGGAACATTGATTGTTTCAACTTCTAACAGCTTGGACCCATTTTATATGCAATTTCTCATTAATTAGAAAACCATTTTAAAAAATAGGTAAAAAAAGGAGGGTTCAGTGTGTTCAAAAGGCACGCAATAGAATAATGAACTAACTGTTTTATCTGCTTATTTACTCATTTCCTCCTCTCATTTTTCTCTAAATCACTCAATAAATTCAAAGTCATTAAGTCCACACTCAATGTACAGGAAAAATGCTAATATATAGGCACTTATTTAGGTGACAAAGCAATAAATAGCTGTCATAAATTTTAAAAAAAAATACCACATTTCCAAAAGGATAAAATATAAATATCTCCTAGGAAAGTAGTATCAAAATCTATTAAGGTTCCACCTATAAATAGAAGAAAATTTTTTATGAATATAAATTTTATAACTAAAAACAATATAAATGATAAAATAAATTTTAAGTATTTATTTAAAAAATAATTCATACATACATTAAAATTACTGATGAATTCAATTAAAGATAATTTACTGGTGGACAAAACTATGATTTGCAGGAAACAGAATTGGCTGATGTAATATACTTTCCTTTATATAAATTTATTGAAATAATAGACAGCTAGAAACAAAATAAAAAAATAAAAAAGGTCACTTTCTTACAATTACATTACTAATATGTGCAGTTTAAGCGTAAATAGCTTTAATATTTAAGATGATAATTATTAGCTAAATTAATACAGAAACAATATCCCAAAGGTTTTCAGAGGCACAATATATTTTTTTTTTTTTTTTTACAAACCTATTAGTTTAAAAACTAGAATAACCAGATAATCATACAGAGATACTGATATTTAACAAGCCAATTACAAATCACATTTCAGTTATGCCTATTACATCCTCAGTTCACAAGAAAATCAAATTAATATAATTAGTAAAACATTAATATAGATGGCTTGAAACTCTATTAATGTATTACAAATAATTGTTTTTAAAACTTATGGAAGAGGTGCACTTTAACCGTTATAATTTTAATTTATAAACACAAACTCATCAATCAACACAAAAACAGTGATGCACTGAGTGAAATTCATATGTTTTTAAAATAACTTTACAGTGGGCTTTAACAGGCCCCTTAGTGCATAAATACTTATCAGCAAAGTTTGGTCTTCATATTTTTGCAGCAATTCCAATATATAGTCTTTCTTTAAATAAATATATTTCAAACTTCTGAAACATGGTGTTTTATTATAATTACAAATTTACTCAAAATATTTTTTATCAAATTAATTTTTCCAGATAATTCCTTAAAAATTAATTCATTGATTTCAATTTTACTGCCATATAAAAAACAAAACTAATAATAATTCATAAAAATGTAACTGGAACAAAATTTGTTTGTTAATTTAACAACATTGTTAAATGTAATTTCATAAAACTATAAATTTTTCATAGTGCATCACTTTACAAATGGAACAATTGTATATAAATATAAAATCTAAACAAAAAAATATAATTATGACTTGATAAAAATAAATATTAAGATGATAATACAAAATATTTTAATGATGAAACAATGTCATGAGATAATGAAAATTCATTTAATTCTGTAGATTATCTGAAAGATGTAAGCAAAAATGGATTGTTCACAACTAAGTGAAATGATATTTTCCAAAAAAAAAAATCTAAATAAAATAATAAAATGCAAACCTTCTCAAAGATGCAATGAAGACTAGATTCAAGTAAACCTGTTCACTTGTTGTGACAGTATTATTTTACTTCACAAGTTTTATAAACCAACATTAAAAGCTAAAAAAATAAAATTAAAATTAAAAAAAATTAAACAGATAAAAATAAAATGGATTCAATAAGAATTTCCCATATAAATATTGATAACCAGTTAAACTACATAACATTCATATTCCCCATTACAATATTATAAATTTCATTACAAAAGTTCATTTATTTTTCACAAAATTATTAATAACCTATTACAATAGTTAGTCAATTTGGTGTGAAATGTAAAAATTAAAGTAATCTGGATTATAGGTCTTAAAATTAATCTAATAATGGGAATAAAACTAAGCTTAAAATAATTAAAATTTTAAAAAATAAGAAAAGACAAATGTACATAAATATGAAAGCAAGTAGAACTTATGGTATCATTTTTCCAAACATTTTAGCCACCAAAGTTTTATCAATATTAAATATATATGTTTATGAATAAGTGTTTCTAAAAGATCCAGGTTAGGAGTCATAAAAAATTACCGAACTAATGAATAAATTATTAATATACTTGGGTAACCAAAACAACTAGACAATAAAGTAAACATAAAATAAGAAATTAAAAACAATTTAAAATAAAATTAAAAATAAAATAAAAAAATCACAGAAATATATATTACAAGTAAAACTGAACAAACTATGCCAACTTGAGGTCTATATTCCCCTTGCCATTCATCATAGATCTCAAATTTTATTCAAAAAGTTTATCTGTGTCATTATAAAAAATGAAGATAATTAAAAGAAGATGGAGCTCAAAAATTATACATGTGAAATCCTTGAAAAAAATTATCCATGATTAATTAAAAATTAAAATACAAACCTAGAATTTCTGAATAATTATACAACTATAAATAAAAATAAAATTGATGAATCTATGTAATAAATAATTATTCCATTAAGTATATGTGTATTTTTCCTTAGTATGATTATAAGTGAATTTATGCATTTTCCTTTTATTTAAAAACATTGAAAATATTTTATAATTTATTTTAATAAACCTAGACATGAATAAAGGTTATTTATTAAGAATTAAATCTTTTGGTGTTACGAAATATGAGATAAGACTTAATGCTATAAATATAGTATAATCTGAATCAGATTTCTCAAAAAAGGTCTCTTTTCTATTTTTATGAACGTAATGGAGGAATATCATTTTAACCTCATAAATGGTTTCTAAAATTAAGGTACAATTTATGTCATGCTCTTCTGTAAAAATAACATTCAAGCTAAAAAAAAAAATGTTAAGAGTAGTGGTTATAGAAAATACAGTATTAATTTTATTTTATCAATGTTATATCATAAACAGAAAAATTAATTGAATTATAGATTCATTATTATTGTCTTAGCAATAAAACCTGTTTGGGCACAATACAAAATAATGTAACAAAGCTTTAGCTAAAACTATTCACTTAATTAATTTATAAAGTTTATATCTAAACCTTATTTTTAGAGAAATATTTAAAGTAATTATGAGAAAAAAACCTACGAAATTGATTACTGACTATCATAATATTAATGAAACTTCAGCTTAGTTTTAGGACAAAAAGTACTAAAAAAATATAATAAAGTAGTAGTCTCTGTATTTCATGGATATGTATGCCATGATATTTGAAAATTGTGCATATATTTTAGAATGTTTGTCTAAAAAAAAATGGTTTTTAGATCTTAAAAGTTGAATAATAACAAAATACAAAACAAGTAACAGTCATAATAACAAGTAATTATTGGAGCTATTAGGTTCTTTTAATTTTGAAAAAAATAATTAGAATAGAATCATAGGTTATCGCATAGAACAATAAAGTTGTTTAGTAAAAATAGAAATAGTTTTCCTTGTTACATGCAAAAGGGGGTTGTTTCAAGAATCATTAGACTAAAACAAAAGTGTAAAATTTTTAATTGAACTATAGAAAACTAATAATTGAAAACAAAAAACAATAAGGTGAGTTAAGCTGAAGTGAATTTAATATGAATATACACATAATGCAACAATCTGAATACACAGGAATCCTTATTAAAGGTCTTTAAAGCAAAAATAATGCTTTCCAAAAGTTATTTTAAATTTTCTTATATTTATTAATCATATTTTCCTAAAAGAATCACATTTGGCATAATTTACAGCAAATTTTATAAAATTGTTAATAATAAATTCCAATGTAAATAATTTGCTATTAAAATTTTATTAAGCGTTTTCTTTTCAACATTAAGGCAACTTCACAGTTATTTTGTCAAAATGGTATTATTCTGTCCAATTAAAAGCTATATTATCATTCCTATTTCCGTTTCATTACTTAAACTTTGTTTTTTTTCACCATTATATTTGAGAGATAGAGCAGAGCATGCACTGAGAACAGATATTTAGTTGTTAAAACATTTAAAAATATTTAATTTCTATCAATAGCTTAAGTGATTTCAAGATTTTTCTGGACTTCTAGTTTTTAACTTTTTCATGGAGTACCAAGATAATTTAAAATGGATAATATAAAATGCTGGGCAAAAATATTTCATATAAGTTTTAGTAACAAATAATATTCTAATCAAATTTGAATGAAAATAGTAAATAATCATTTGTACCAATTAGTGTGTATTGTTCTTAATGTCATATAAAAAAAATGTTAAATACAGTAAAAAATAAAATAAAAAAGAGGATAATACCGAAATTGGCAAGTAAAAAAATAAAAAATACTAAAGCTAAAACAACTGCAGTTAGTATCATATATATCAACAATGTAAATTATGTCGAGTTAATTAACATTAAATGAAGACATAAATTATCATCAAAGCTGTCACTGTTATAGATAAATAAATAAATAAAATCAGCAAAATTATTAATGAATATTATAACTCAATTATTTAAAACATGAATATATAACAAGAAAATAAAATCATTTAACTTTACAAAATAAAAAATACAATAAAGACAGTAAAGATGAATATATGATTCTTAATGGAAAAAAGTTGCAAGAAAATAAATACAGTTGAACCTCTGTTCGTCGAACTTTTAAATGATAAAAAATTATATACATATTTATAATTTTTTTTTTCTTGAATTTTTGATAGAAAAAATTTTCTGTAAAACAAAAAAAATTCTAAATATATTTAGGAAAAAGTCAAAATTCAAAAAATTAAATATAGATTGTAATTGTCATGAAAACAGGCCAATAGTTAATCAGAATAAGAATGAGTAATAATTAAATTTAAAAAAAGAAAGACAAAAACAGTAACACTAATTAACATAATAATAGAAATTAAGAGAAAACATTCTTCAAGATGGGGGAACTACAGATTCTCTGAATCTGTTTTCCAAGTAAAAATTCAGTTATACTTCGTCTTTCTTGTGCTGAGCACGGCTCCTTAAAGGATATCTCTTAGAGTAAACGAAAAGTTCAATCTAATAGAAGACATAGTGACTTATAAATAAAAATGAGACAAACCAATACTAAGTTACAACAAGTACAGTGACAACAGTGCATTTATTATTACAATTTTTAATTGTTATGAAGGTGATCGATAATAATAAAAATAATTTAAAAATTTCATAAAACCAATGAAGCATTTTTCAAAAGGATGATAAGATCACAGCAGTGTGAAAACTACCCATTAACGATAAAGTGCACTACAACTTATGGACTTTCCAGCTGTATATAGCTTGATAAATTTAAAAAGCTACATGGAATCGCCATAAAAAACATATATAATAAAAAATTAAATAAATAAACAGTATAAAAAGTGAAAGTACTGATGTTGAAAGGGCACACAGTTTTCATTGGCAAAATCAATAAATAAAAACCATTCTAAAAGAATATAAATTCAAAAATGTTTTTAAGATAGATGAAACAAGAGTTTTTTCAATAAAACGATGTAAATAACCAGGAATCACATAATTTGTACAAACATTTTTAACCCACCAGCGGGCGCATAGCCACACTCAGTGCGGCAAGCTCGGTTTCCAAGAATTTTCGTGGCTAAGCCATAGACAGAATTCTTCAAAACTTGATGTAATCCTAGTTCTACTAATTGAAGTCATGTTTGTTCAATTGCGAATCGTATATCGTTTATGGTTCGGTCACAATCGGGTTCTAAATAAGAGAGTTCCTAGTAGCCGCACATACTGCAGCTTGCGCCCGGTCTCGCAACTGTTTTTCAGTGTCTTCCAAACTCTCTTTAACATTGTTCCTCACTCGTTTTTCAACAACTGACATGTAAGTATAATTACTACTTTGTATTATTATTTTCATCATTATCTTGGTACAGAAAATATACCAGCATTTTCATGTACGTTGGATCTTTCAAATTATTATATGGAACTGGTTTTCCTAAAAAATTTAATGTTTTTATTATTTTCTATGAATAGTATTTTTATATTAAATGCAAGAAATGTGTCAAACACGTTTGCAAGAAGCATTCTATTCAGGAAACTATATGTCAATCCTGTAATGCAAATACTGACAACACTGAGCAAGAAGAAGACGATGAACTGTAGATTTCAGAGGAAAAATAACGTTTTTTTTACCAACGAAATTATGTTACCTATTTGAAAATATTGTGATTCCTACGTTTTTGTCATTATTATATTCTATTTACTTGGTTTTGTTTTTTGTTATATTGATAATTAAACATTAAAAAGTATTATACATGTTGCATTTTAAAAAAGGGTGGCTATTAATAGCAATATTTTATATAATAACAAGTTTAAATAAATTAGTTTTTGATTACTAATAATCATTTTCCGCCTACCCAAGACAAATATTTCAATATAAAACCTGGAATTTTGACATGCCGCACTCAGTGCGGCACGCACCCGGTCATGTAACTCCTAAGGATGCGCCCGCCGGTGGGTTAAAAGATCCATTTAGTTTTCTCTAACCCTCCAAAATTGCCTATATTACTACGTTAATCTTCAAAAAAGTACTATAATTATACGAAACATTAGATGGGAGAAAGAATTGCCAACTTTATATATACTGCAGAACCTTACTTTAAGTTAAATAAGTAGAGGTTTAACTGTATTCATTAATAACCCGATAAAAAAACTTAAAATACGCAAAATTCATGTGATAATGATAAATAATATGAATTTCTGTAAAAATCTTTAAGTACAACTATTTTAATATTAGGAGGTAGTAACATAAGGGGGTAATAATAAAACTGCAAGGTATTCAATCAGTAAAGTAAACAATAAAAATTGATGTTATTAAACCATAAAGGTGTAATTTAAGTAGGTACCGGAAAGAATTATGAGAACAACAAAGGCCTAAATATCAGTTTAATACCTAGCATCTACTAAGGATGTGGTCATCATAGGAACAATTAAAATAAACTAAAGCAAAACATAGTACACTCTCATCAAATCAAAGTAGAACTAGTAAATATCTCTATATGGAGAGGGATTCAGCATTGAAAAAGCTGTAAAATTTAAGTATCTAGACACTAGAACTCCAGCAGTAAGGCTTAGACCCTAACCAAAAAGCAAAAATAAGTTGTTGAGCATATAGGAGAGAAAAATTCAAAGGAAAATATGAACCAACCAAAGAAGAGAATTCTGAATCAAAAGTTTCTTAGATTGGGAATATTAGAATAAGGTGGATAGGCTATAAATACCATAAGAAATGATGACTCCCATATCAGAAAATAGGAGGACAAGTTGAAGGCAGATTAAAAGATAAACCTGGATATAGATAAGGAGATTGGAGGCTGACCTTCAGTTTCTAGGGTATGTTGAAAAAGTAGAACAGGTCTGAGTGCAGGTGGATTATGAAGGAAGCCAAGAACCGTACACTGACAGTATTAATAAGAACATAAGAAAACATAAAATTTCTGAATGAATGAATATCGTTGATGCACAAAAACTTTGAGCTGTCAAACAGAAAGCAGACTGTTTACTTGATAAATTCCATTGTAGTAATGTCATATAGCAGGCACCTACCACAACAAAGTAATTAGTTATGATGCAAAACTGAACAATCATAAACTTACAGCATTGTTGTCGCTGACTAGAAAAAAAATAATAGTATTTGAATTTACAGATGGTGCTTGATATATTTGAAAATATGAGAAAAATGATGCTCTAATAAACTAACATCATTGCACAAAAAAGGTTAAACTCAGCAAACTTCTCTCTTAATTTATTATGTAAACCCATATTCTTTTTCATCTTGTTTGGCTGAAAGTGAATAAAGAAATATTTTTTTCTTTTGAGAACAAAACAAAAAGGTAAAATACAAGTATAATAAAGAAAAATTGTAGTGAAGTCTGTAAGAAATAAATGGTTTACCCTGACTAGTCCATATTCTGTTAGATCATTTTAGTCCAGCCCACTTTCTGTTTTATCCAGCCCTAGTGGATAACTATCTACATATAGAAATTTATACTAATCTTTTATTCGTGCCAAGTATAGCTGTGATGTATAAAAGTTCTTAAATCTGCTATGGTTGATTAGATTAAAAACCTAGGTTCAACCAAATTCCAACCTTAAGTACTTTTTCTTAATGTTCATTCCAGTATAAATAAAACTATACATCTTTAATAAATCAATAAAAACCATAGATAAATATTGTCACACAGGGAACATAACACATATTAAGAATAAATAACTTAATTTTTAATTCATTAATGTTTTTATCTCTTTACATTAATAATTGTGAATATAATATCTATTTTTATTTATCATCAGAAATATTTCAACAATAAAATTCGAGAATTTTTTTATCACATATTATAACGCAGTGCATACAAAAATTAAAATCACTCTTGACAGTCATTAATATAATTTTTTTTTCTAATTTTAGGAGTGGTACTTTACTTAATAATTATTGGCCAACTATACAATTATTTTAAACACTTCTGAAATTAAAAGTAAATAAACTAATATTTACTAATCAGAATTCAAAATTTAATTTTAAAAAACAAATAAATACAACAACCCTCCCCCCTCCCCCCCAAAAAAAAATTTAGTAGAGATAAAACATATGTTTGCAAGAAAAATAATAATTCTGTTTCATTTTTTATCATCTATATTTACTTCCATATACAAGAGACCTTGATTTGCACACGTGATCTTTATCAAAAACAGTATTACATTATTTAATTTTATTATTTCAAAATATAATTTACATTCTGCTCCATCAAAAAAATAAAATAAACAAAGTTAAAAAAAAATTGAAATATTTTTAATAATTTACACACCACATAAGAACAAATTTTCCATATATATTCACATTTTAAATATGAATCATTTCTTATAATGCACAGATATTCCCACAATAAAAATTGTTATAATCGATCACAAAAAGCCACCTGAATGGCACTTCCTCTTATTGAGTATTATAAAAAATGTCATAACTTACTAGTTCATGGAAAAAGTCTTTTGACAAAAACTTGACTAGAAAATATTTAATCACGCACCAGTCTATTTATAATAAATAGGCACTCATGTCCAACAAATATACAGTAATGCAATGCATGATTTCACTTTTTAGTAAAGAATTCTTTACCCTTAACCTACTGAAATCATGAAGAATTCATTTCTTTTTTCTACTTATGTGGAAAAACTTTCAAAATATGTTTCTTCATCCACATTGAAAATAAGTGACCAATTTCAAGAAGCTTATGCTTTGAAATTTTGATCCCACATTCACCATTCATAACAATTTATAAATGTTAGCATTAACATGTTAAACATTTAACATGGATGATTACTTTCAAATTAACAGAAAATATATTTTGATCCCAATAAACAGCGTGTATTGGATGTCAGAATAAGAAATCTATTACTCTATAACTGAAAAATATTTCTTAAAAATTCTAAATGGTAGAGAATAAATTCTGTATTTGAGAAACGATTACAAATGCCAATGTTAAAATTTAAATTTTTTTTGATAGTTTAAAGATTGCAGATGAGTAAAAATTAATGTAAATAATCAACCACGAAATAAATTGGAAAATAATTTCGAGCCCAGAGAAAATATATTTTTATAATTTTTGTCTAATAATTAGATTAAAAAAGAAAAATATATCTTTTTTTTTCATTAGAACAAAGAATACTTTTAGCAAGAGTAAAAATATACGGAGCATACACAGGCATGGTGGAAAGTATTCGATGATATAGAATGGAAAACATTGCTCATCAACAATTTAAAAAAAAATATTAACAAAAGACCTTCACGAAACAAATACAACAAAAACATTCAGCACAAAAACATTTAGAATACTTTTCACAATATTTTTATACATTGTAATTATTAAATACATATTAATTTAATAAAATTAAAAAATGGTAAAAATTCAGAACCACTAACATGGCTCAAATATCTTTCAATCCAAGTTCAAAAATACAATGAGCATACGGCAAGTAATCAATGTTCACCAAATGTTCACATTAACATCAGCGAAAGTGTAGTAACTTTAATTTATCATTCATTCAGGGAGAAAGAAGCAGTGTCTTAGCTATCTTCCACATATAGTTTTTGGTAAAAATATGCTTTAGTCATAATCTAAATATAAACAGGAGTTTCTTGTCCTGTGAGAAGTCTGAACATCGAAGTAGGCATCGTTTTCATTAATATCTGAAAGGAAAATGTGCAAATTGTATGTACTTGGCTAATAATTAAATCTGTTTTAATAAATTTAATTTAGTAAACTTTTTAAACAATATTTAAACAACTATAGTACTATTAAATAAACTATAGTACTATAACCTATGAAAGGTCTTGGGTTCAGTAATTACAAGGGACCTTCTAGGCTATGCAACGCCAGTTTCATTATTCATTTTTTTGGTGATTCTGTATTAATTGTTTTATTGAGTAAATATTACAAGCTGCCTCTCTAAAGGGCAATAAGTAATATGAATGACAAAGAATAAATTCATACAATATATACAATTAAATCAAATAAAAAGAAAAGGAAAAAAAAAAAATCCTCTAATTATGCAAGATACAAAATATAGTAAATATTAAAATAAAATAAATCAGGAGTTGAAAGAATAAATAATATAATCAATAGTAATAATAAAGAGATCAAAAATTAACAATAAAAAAATAAATAAACAATAAAATTTTACAAAATAAATTTAAAAAAAAAAAATTAAAAAGAGCTCAATCACACTATATATACAATGTACACAAACATTCCAGAGAAACCTCGGATCAAGCTTGTACCCCAATTATGGGAGGATAAGCCAGTCCCACAGAAACCCTGGCGCTATTCTCTCAGCTGCATCAGTAGTTTGGCGATTCTAGATAAAAAATAATAAAAAGTGTTTGGGCATTCTATCCAATGGGCCCTAGAAGCTTAAATTGCTTTCTTTTTGGGATCTCTAGTTTGGAATATAATAACCAAATAAATATGCAAAGACACAAAAGTTTTGTGAAGAAAATATGGCAAAAAATAAAAAACAAAATTGAAGATTTATGCTGATATCCTTAGTCCTAAAACATGTAGAACTACCCTAGCTGAAGGAAATGCTTTGATTAAGGCTTTCTACCTACCATACAAATTTTGTTAATATCATTTAAGGAGTTCTGGAATTAAAGACAAATGTTTGAATAACAAAACAGTTAAAAGAGTTGCTTTTAAGCATGAAAATTTTGGTTAAAAAAAGTTAATATAATTAGGGTCTCCAGAAAGTTTTTTTTATTGTTTTTTTTTTTTTTTTTTTTTTTTTGTTATTGAAAAAAAGGATAGTTCACATACTTCCATAAAAAAAAGTCATTATAGATAAAAATAAATATATATTTATATTATATTGGGAGGCCTGGTAGCCCAGTGGGTTAGGCGCTCGACTACCAAGCTCCCAGGCTTCAGTTTGAGTCCAACTGAAGGCAGAAAATTTATATTCTGTCATTTCAGTTGTCAATTGACATCGAGGTCGGGAGACTCTCCAGGGGCACACCCACCCTCTAAAAAAAAGGGTACCCTTATTTGGGTAAAAACCTGGCAGTTGAGCATGAATTCTGGCCAAATCTCCTCCTTTTACAACCGTTGGCCCAGTAAAAGTACATCCTTACCTACGTACTGAATCCAATGATGCTTCATGGGTTGTAGTGGTACAGATTTTTATATTACATTCTAAATTTCCCTAAAATCTATTTTTTCGTTCACAATTTTAAAATAATACTCTTCAAATCCTTTATTGTATTTAGTGTATACAGAAAGTACATTTTATAATTTTTTTTTTTAATATGTACATTTTATTCTGGGAAAAGGCCCATTACAGAATCAGTTTTGTTTATATTAAGTATTTAATTTTAATAATGTTTTGCACTTAACTAAGCTTTCCTTTGGTTTAATTTTTTAATACATAAGGCTAGATTACTCAATGATTTCAGCATTTTTTAAAATACTTAGCATTTAATAGTAGACACCATTCACCAGTTAATTTAATATTGGTCCAAATATTGAAGGTAATACACTAGTTTTGAAAACCGTTAGAAATTGTTATTTCATAAAAGTATATATACAAGTAGAAAATGAACAAAACATTGCAAAGATTGGACAGGGCTTCCCTAAGGACGTGATTCAAACTTGTGGGGAGGAGGTGCAAGGCTATAGAGCAAGAGGGTTATGTTAATTTTAAAAAGAAAGTCAAAGTTCTATAGGTACTGCTAGTTTGAAAAGTCAAATGTTTTCATGAAATAAGGACACAGCATAATTTTTTTTGTCTTTTTTTAATAAAAAAATGGCAGGGCAGGACAATTTTTTATAATAATAAATGTAGCAGTAGATAAAGAAATGGTTGGAAACCATTACACTAAGGAGTCTGGCAGGCTGTATACAGCTCACTGTAAATCAAATAAATATCTTATCAATTTGAAAATGGAAGAATCTCCAAATCACATACACACACACAAACACACACCTTGGCTCCCAGACATCAACATCAATGACCATATGTGAAGGAAATGGTTTTAGTGGGTAAGAATCCCACTCATGGTAATGTAGAGGCCTAGCTATGTCTTTTGAAGCTTTCCCCTGCCCTCTAAAAAAAACACACCCCTATACATGAAAACACACACATCGAGTATATATGACAGAACACAATATCAAATAAAAGAGTATAAAAGACTTCTTAAAAAATATTATAAATAATACATTTCTGGCATACCTCTCCAACAGATGTAGCTAGTAAATTTACAATTTTCTCATGTGGAACAGCAACAACGCTTTGGTTATTTATTTCTATTATCCTATGACCAACACGCACACCACCTCTCTCAGCGATTCCTCCCCTCAACAAACTGCAAATCTTCAAGAAAAAAAATATTTTAAAATGTTGAACATATTACTGAAGAGAAGGGCTTAAAAACATATATCTATTTAAATTCTTTTACATGTAATTATAGATAGCATTCACAAACATTCAGGTTTCCGAGCAACTGTAATCATATTTCTGACATCTAAAAAGTCCCTCACATCAATTTCTGAGCTGCTACTCTGTCACTCCATCTCACCTTCTTTTATGTCAGCTTATTAAGATTATCCTTTACCTATTTCTCAGATAGGTATAACTTAGTAAACCTCCTTGATGTTTATAGAGAGGTTATTGTTAACCGTAGATTAAAATATGGAGAAGTTGTGGGAGATGTGGTCAGAAGAAGGAAAAAAACCTTAGTTGGAAAAAAAAAGGCTTCTGTATTGGCACTAACTGTTAAGGTCATTTGGTTCCCTGAAAAAGACCAGCAATGCAGGACAGAACTTTGGTGTATAAATAAATTTTTTTTCCAACATAAGTGTGTTTTTCTTCGTTTCCTTATTGCATCCAGGTGTTGCCCAAAGAAATGAGAGAAAATAAAAATTATTATTTTGACAAATTTGTCTCACAAGATTAATAAATAATTAATAACAAGATAGTGTTCAAGCAACAGCTATCATATAATAATAATTACATAAGATATTACGGAACAAAAATTAAGTAATAAACTATTAATAATAATAATAAAGTGTTTAAAGCAAAGAAAACTGATACCAAAAAATGACACAACTTTATGCCACTTTTCATGTTTTTTTTTAACAAATAAACAGTTTCATGGACATAAATTTCTAAAGCCCGCACCACATACAAAAAAAAAAAAAAGACATAGATTTTCTTACTTCTGACTGCATCATTGATTTGGTTTTGTATGTGCAAATATAAATATGAAATAAGCTTTTAATGTATAATAACATTAAGCGAATGAGCCAAGCTATTTTCACAAACTTTATGAAAACAATTTAATGCAATCCAACTACATTACTATAAAAAATCTGGTGACAAAGCGGTTATATTGGGTAAAATTAATTGGATGTATTTCAAAAGTGTCTGCAGCTGCCTCAATATTCGAACAAGGGGGAGATATGTTTTTTTAGAAGTGAATGTATATTTCTACAGTAACTTTAGTCCAGTCAATAAACAGTGTAGAGTGCATGAAATATGCGATTATTTTTTACCTCGGGGCTTAGTTAGGAGTAGTTAGACGATAAACATACGAAAAGTTCCTGCCACTGGGGCGTGAGCTAACTGGGAAGGGAAAAGGTCCCATTTTTGGATTTTTCAATTATATCTTGAAGACGGTGGGTGGACTCTAGGAAAATATGTTTCAAATAAAAATTAAAGCTAATTAAATTTCCTATAAAATTAATTCTATACACATTTGTTGAACTTCCAACCGTTAAATATTTATTTACTGTGTTACCGTACTACCAAACAAAGTTCTTTTTAATTAATAATCATGGTTCTGAATCTGTAGGAATTAAATTGTGAAAAATGGAAAGGTTGTCTTCATTCAACACCCATCATACTGTGAAAAGCAAAAGAATTATAACGTGGGTTAAAATTTACCAAGCATTTTTTTTTTTTTTTTGACAGGGTGGCTTAAAAATGCATCATTTGACACTTAAATTTTGAAATTCCAGACCCTCCCCCAGAGATTTCCCCCCTTTCTTCCCCTGTTTATAGCCTTGCCTTTAGTCAACGTTAAACTCAGACAATCGGAATACCTCATCTCAGGGGGCCCCACCAAAGAGTGCGCCTAGGGCCGGTACAGCCCAAAGACCCAGCTTACGCTGATGACACACATGTGTTATCAGTAAACAATGATCCCTTCATTGCCTCTTAAATACTCCATTACCACATACTAACCCTTCAAGAATGGTGTAAAAAATGGACAAAATAAATCCAAACAAATCTACCAAATAACCTTTACCCTACATCGTAAACCTACGACTTCCTGTCCTACAGTACCCTCTAATAATATTCCACTAATCACTGTTGAACAGATCCGCTACCTAGAACTCCACTTGGACAAACATCTAACTTGGAATCCACATACAAGACTAAAACGACAAGAAACTGCCCGTCCTTACAGACTACTTTAACATTTACCAGACAAATGTTCAAAGCTCCCAATTAATTACAAAAGACTCATATACATAACTGTGATTAGCCCTATTTGGTCATACGGAGTTGAGCTTTGGAGCTCCACTAAACCATCTATCCAATCCTTACAAGCCAAAATCCTTCAAAAAATCCTTAGTGCTCCTATACTCTAGTTTCTCAACTTGCTTCCCACTCCATTCTAGAAAATCCTCCGAGGTGTCTGAGAAGAAGATGGCCTAAGGACATTCAAGTGAAGAATATTTATTGAAGTGCTACTGATAAGTTCTTTTCAAGTTTTGACATGTTATTGTAATCGTTATCAACATATTTACTTGGAGTAAATATTTTGTACAGTTGTAAATTTCAATAAATGGTATTAAAAAAAAATTAAATTAAAAAAATTAAATACAAAAAAAATTAAATAGGAAGAAATACAAAAAAGAAGTAGTAAAACAATCTCTTAAATTGAATGTTAGTACTTAACTTAAAAAAAAGATTAAAAAAAAAGAGAAAAGATAAATGCACTTATTGATGAAAAATATTGCACTTGTCATGCTTTTATAGGGTGCCCACCTGGTCAGTAAAAAAAAAAGTTCAAGTAAAATTCCATGTTTTAAAGGTTTTTTTTTTTCTTTGTTTTATTATTATTATTATTTTTTTTTTTTTTTTTTTTGTAAAATTCTAGTCAAATTTAAATATAAAACTTGTCTGTTTTTCTTTTTGGGATGTATTGCATTTTTATAAATAAAATTGAATTTTATATTTTCTCCAATCTCTTTGGGATGTACTATGGGTTTTTTAAATTATTCAAATATTTTCATCACAACAAAACAGAGATGATGCTGAAAGCAGTATTGATCACTAGTTGCATGCTAGTTCTAAACCACAAATTTTAGTTAAAGCTATAAGTTCACTCGTTTAGCGGCATGAAAGCAGTTAAGTTAGAAATATTTCAATCGCATAATCTGTTTTTACAGACACAAAGTTCCCATTTTATGGCTCACTCTGTATGGGCAGCAATTGTTAAAAAAAAAAAAGATTTATTTTTATTTTTTTAACAAGTATGCTAAAAGGATCATGACCTCAATCAAATATTCATTAAAAACAGACTTTGTGTGTGTGTGTGTGAGAGTGACAGAGCGAGAACATGTACAGCTAGAGTAGAAAGTAGGAAAACCAACAAAAATTTTGGTTGTAACTAGAATAAATTTTTCTCAAAGTATACAGCTGGTATCAATACAATGGTAATAGACTATAAATTAAATATAAACCGAAGAAATCACAAAACTTAAGCTATATTCAGAATTAATTATAAATAAATATATATATATATATATATATATATATATATATAAGTTAAGGTGTATAGGGGAACAATATACAGCTTAATCCCTAAACTTAATCCTAAACAACCACCAAATGTATATAAAGAGGATTTCAGGACAATAAAGGCAGTCTATTACCAGTACCTGTGTGTGTTATTACGTTCCTAAGTTTCCTTTTTTTTTTGTCGTTTTTATTTGAAGGAACTTAACTGGTGCCGAAACCCGGGATCATTCAAGCATACGACTGGGTAAGCAATTTATTTTTTATCTCCCCGTCCAACGTTTCGTATCCATCTCATTCATCGTAGTTCTGTTTGGAACCCCCGGAATTTTTCATATTTTCATTTTTTAATTTTGAAAAATACAAAATGGAAGGCAATAACATTTTGAAACCTCCATCGTTTGAAGTACAGCCCGAAATGCAACCTTTACCACCAGAAACGCTGGCGGCAGCCCACGCGAATTTGGCAGCGGCGCGGGCAAACGCGCTAGAATTACTAAAGATTAAGACGGCAATGTCGCAAGATCTGCGGAGAGCAATTGCAGACATAGAAAGATATGATGGAGAAGTAGGGGAATTAAACCATTTCCTGAAGGGAGGAGATAGAGTTATGGCACGGATAGAAGCAAAAGCGGCTGAAAGTCTTTTGGATCCAGTGGACGCTTGCGCATTGAGAGCGGCTTTGGTATGTCGTGTCAAGCGTGGAGTATTAAACGTGATTCAGGCGGACGAAGATACGCCCTGGGTGGTGGTGAAAGACCGATTGAAGAAGGCATTTGGAGGCGGTCGGTGGACTCCAGAAGAAGATATCTTCCGCATGTTCCGCGAGGTGAGAAGACCGAATCAATCCAGCGGGCAGTACGCAGGATCGTTGTTGGCCCATTTCAACAAAATAACAGAAAAAATGAGGGAGACAACAGAAGCTGCGGAAGTAGAAGCGAGGATGGCCTTTTTGTCAACTATTCTAAAGGTCCAGTTGGCCAAGGAGACGGGGAAAAAGGATGGCCTCCCGAGAGATAAAACCTTTTTGGAGTGCGCAAGAGAGATGGTGGACTCTAGCGCTAGGGATGAGGAAGGCCGGAAGGAAGATGGATGGAGCAAGGTCACCTATAGACGCCCTGATGGCGGAAGACACGCTCAGCCTCGAGGTGATACGTGGAGAAGACGAGATACAGAGTTTGGAACCCGAGAACGGCCATCGGGACGGGATAAGAGGCCAGGGACAGAGAAGAGGAGCTGGAAGAAAGAGGATAGGAAATGCCATGGGTGCGGGAAGGTGGGTCATCTGGTAGCTCAGTGCCCCCGCACGCGGTGTTTTGAATGTGGTTCAGAGGGACACATTGCAAGACAGTGCCCATATATGAGCAGACGCAGAGTAGCCAACCAAGGAGAGCCTATGGAGGTAAATGCCCAGCGGGTATGGAAGAGAAGTAGGCGACCTTCGGAATCGACAAGATCCTCAGACATTTCAGAGACGGAAGAAGAAGAAGGCGAACCAGGAGCAGGAGGACGGGCGGCAGGGAGGTGTGACCAGAGAAGCGGTCCGAGGAGCGGAGAACGTCGAGTTGGGATGGAAAGGAGAGAGCGGGACGAGGAATGAGGAGTGTGGAAGAAGAGGGGCGACCACATAGTTGTAAATAGTGTTGAGAGTGGATGTGGTAGGTTGCCCATAATTAGAGTGGGGAGTGGGGTGCGATGCCTGGTGGACACAGGCAGTTCTAACACGATAATGTGTCGCGAAACAATGAGAGCGTGCTGTAAAGGAGAGAGGATACCTCGGGTACAATCGTGTGGATGCAAATTAGTCACCCTGAGCGGTCCGTGTGGGGTAGAGGGGGAGGCGGAGATCTCATTAGGTAAATGGGGGATCGAGGGTGGTAAGTTAAAGGTACACATCGTGGAAAAAATGCCACGGGAATATGGGGGCATAATAGGTTGTGATCTGTTGGCCAAAGTTGGGACAAAGATAAAGAATAGTGGGAAACGATGGTCAATCCGGATAGGAGAGAGAGAATATCAGTGCGAAAGAGTCAGAAAGGAAAATTTGGCTATGGTCGGAGCTATAACTCGGAAGGGAGATTGGCGTCGGATATTGAAGCAAGAATTCTCGGATGTATTCTTCAAGGAAGGGGAGGCGCTGAGTGTCACGGGGGAAACGGTGCATGAAATCCCGCTGAAGCAAGAGCGCGTAATTTACGTGAAGGAACGGAGGTACCCCCAGGCGTTGCGCCAGCACATACGGGAGGAACTTGACAGTCTGAAGAGACAGGGGATCATCGTTAATAGTACATCACCGTACAACAGTCCTCTGTGGGCGGTTAAAAAGAAAAGTGAGGATGGGACATCGCGGGAAAAAAAAAAATATCGAGTGGTCGTAGATTTTCGAAAGTTAAACGAGAACACGGTAGATGAGAAATACCCAATACCCCGGTTCGAAGACATACTAGATAGGTTAGGAGGGGCAACCGTGTTTAGCACTTTAGATTTGAAGGCGGGATACCATCAAATAAAGATGCACCCCAAAGATCAACATAAGACGGCGTTTACTTTTGAAAGAGGCCACTACGAGTTTACAAGGATGCCATTTGGTTTAAAAAACGCACCGATAACTTTCCAGAGACTGATGGACGAGTTTTTAAGAGGACTGGACGAAGGGACATGCCAAGTTTACATGGACGACTTACTGATATTCAGCAAGGACGAGACGAGACACATTGAGGACTTGAGACAGGTATTCAACAGACTCAGACAGTTCGGTTTGAAATTGTCCGAAGAAAAAAGTCGACCCTGGGGCAGGATCAAATCAACTTTCTGGGACACACGATTTCAAGGGAGGGAGTAAGGCCGGACGTAAAAAAGGTAGAGGCCATACGGAGGATGGCCATTCCGTCGGATGTGAAAGGGATACGGAGGCTCCTGGGGACATTGAACTACTACCGGCGGTTCGTTCCGGAGATGGCGAGGCATCTCGTACCCCTAAACGATCTGCTGAAGAAGGGGCGACAAATCGTAATTACCCCGGAAATCGAAAGCAACATCCGGAAGTGCATGGCGAGACTCCAAGAGGAACCGGTTCTCACATTTCCTGACTTCACTAAAGCCTTCACAATTACGACAGACGCTAGCGAGTATGCTTTGGGGGCCGTGTTATCCCAAGAGGGGGAGAAAGGAGAGCAACCTGTAGCATACGCGAGTAGACGTCTGACGGAGACCGAGTCACGTTACAGCGCGTTAGAACGCGAATTGTTAGGCGTAGTGTGGGGGGTCGAACACTTTAGACCGTACGTGTTTGGTCGGATTTTTAAGGTATTAACGGATCATCGGCCGTTGATGTGGGTAGGGAAGTTGAAGGAATCGTCGGCGAGGGTCACCCGTTGGAAAGAGATATTGAGTCAGTATAATATGGAAGTCATATATAAGCCAGGGAAGGAGAATATCGTAGCTGACTGGCTATCTAGGGCTTTGCAGACAAATGCGATAGAGCGGGAAGAAGGGGAATACTCGGGAGGGATTCAGAGGTTCTTAAGGGAGTGGACACCGGAAGGAGAGGGGGAGCGAGAATCGGAAGAGGTAGAACAAGAATCGGAAGAGAGGGAGGATGGGCTGGAAGTATCAAGGGAGGAGAGTTCAGTGGGCGAACGGGCTGGGGAAATGGAGGAAAGGGAAGACATTATAAATGACAAACGGAGACAGATCATTTGGAAGACAAGGACGACAGGACTGACTAAAGTAGAGTACTCGACATATGGGAGACATCGCATCACCACCATATGGTCACAACCTGGGATAAGGGAAGAAGTGGTCGGAAAAGTGTTGAAGGAGGAGACACGACCAGGGAAACCTTTTACTTATTCGTGGGGAATGCGGTTCTATGGGAGAAAATAAAGCGCTTGTGGCGAACGGAGAGGATTGGGTTGGACCGAACTTTTATCCGGTGTAAGCTCATGGTGGAGACAATAACTGAAACGGATAGGCAAAAGGAAATCACGATAGCTTACCATCAGGGTAAAACTAATCACCGTGGGGTGCAAGAAACATTACAAGCACTAAAACGAAAGTACTTTTGGGTAAAGATGCGCAATTCGATTGAGGAGGTGATTGGGGCGTGCGAAATTTGCAACGCAGCCAAGTACGACCGGCATCCCCCAACTGGGAGGCAGGAGGAAACGGTAACACCCATCGGGCCGTTAAGTGATTTGGAAGTGGACACTTTCACCTGGAAGGGCTATAAATGGGTCACAGTGATAGACGTTTTCAGTAAGTTGGCGATGGCGTACCCGGTGCAGGAAAGGTCGGCGGAGGCAGTGATCGCAACATTAAGGGCATGGTTCCAAGTGTATGGGGTACCGGATAGAATAGTATCGGATGGTGGGCGGGAGTTTGATAACGCCAGTCTAAGGAGGGAGATGCAGGAGGTGGGTGTAACCTGGCATATTAATACTCCGGGACATCCGAAAGGTCGGGGAGGGATCGAAAGGTTACATAGCACCCTGGGGGATCATCTCCGAGTGTATCATATCGATAAGGGTTTGAATGCGGGGATGGCAATGCCAAAGGCGGTATCCGCGTATAACCATTCTATTCACATGTCAACGGGATTCTCTCCATTTGAGGTCATTTTCGGGCTTCGAGAAAGGCGAAGGGACGGTAGGGTCACGGCAGTGGATGATGAATTAGCAGAACGGTTAGCGGTGAACAAAGTGGCTCTTATCGATAGGTGGGGAAGGGTCCGGCGGAAGATAATGGCGGAGAAAAGCAGAAGGGTGGCGCGTGAAAATCTCAGGGTTCGAGACGGGATGGAGAACATCAAGATTGGTACAGTAGTATACCGAAGGGTGGGGTCAAATAGGAATAAAGAAGTTGTACGGTATGAAGGACCCTTCAAAGTAATAGCCATCCGTGAACATAACGTCGTTACGATCCAACACATTCACGATCCCCAGAGGCGTAGAAACGCTCACATAGAACAATTGAAAATTCCGATGAGTTAAATTTAATCTTTTAATTGTTGTTTTTTCTTCTTCTCTCGCATATTGCTCGTTTTCGTTTTCGTTTTCATCACTATCGTATCGTTCGTTTTCGTTTTCATCATTTTCGGAGTGATCGTTTTCATATTGCTCGTTTTCGTTGGGATCGTTTGCGTATTACTTGTTGTCGTGTCATTCGTTTTTTTTTTTTTCGTTTTCAATAGGTATCCTCTTTTCTCCACAATAACATGTAGTGTGAGTAGTATACTATGGAATGTATTATCAGGTAACATGAGAAGTGTAATATTTGTTTTGTTTTTTTCTTTGTAGTCTTATTACAGAAGGATTTGTAAAGCATCTGTGAAAATTTTGAGTTATGCTCAGGAGTATTTTTATTTTTATTTGTGTTAATATTGATTTTCTTATTTTATGTCAGATATGGTTGTTTGGGAACCTCTGTTAGGAGTTTATGAGGATTGTTCATAAACTGGTGGGGGGGAGTTAAGGTGTATAGGGGAACAATATACAGCTTAATCCCTAAACTTAATCCTAAACAACCACCAAATGTATATAAAGAGGATTTCAGGACAATAAAGGCAGTCTATTACCAGTACCTGTGTGTGTTATTACGTTCCTAAGTTTCCTTTTTTTTTGTCGTTTTTATTTGAAGGAACTTAACTTATATATATAAATATATTTGAGAAATTATAAAGAAACAGGCGCTAAGAGTATTGGAACACTGTGATATTGTTGTATAAAAGACGGGGATTTGTGCTGATTATCGATGTGTTGTCAGTGGAATTACGGCCAGTTTCAATTCATTCACTCATTCATTTCATCACTTTTCGGTTTTAACAACTTTACTGAAAAGACCAGTAAGAGTCAACTTTCCCTAGGGAGAGTCAACTCTTACTAGAGGATCAACTTTTCCTGTAACATGTTTTTGGTGGTAATTTGTTTGGAAAAATTTGTTACAAGTGAAAAAAAAGATATTAGGTAAAAGCATCAGGTACTGCAGAGGAACAAAATTGTTTTTTTATACCACTACCAGTTATCGCACAACCCATCTATAATCAAAACAGTCTTTGAATAATATTTAGAAGAGGTGTTTCTAAGGAAAGAAGAGATGTGAAATTTAATGATCAACAGTTTAAATATCTTTATTGACCATTTACTAATTTAAATATTATTTTCATTATCAAAGATCCTCCTTTATTAATGAATGATACATAATTATTTAAATATTTTATATAATGTTTCCTGCATAGTACTACTCATTGGTAGCACTCAAATAAATGTTGAATAATAGGTCACAAGGCCATCTTTTTATCAGATGCCACAGGGGATTACTGAAAATCAAATGGGAAGCAAGCTGTAAGGGAGTAAGGAGTTTTATTGTAAAAGGATATATATCTGGTTCATAACAAATCACCAAAATATGAATGAGATATGTTGAAGTCACTATTGTTAACTAAAAATAAAATTATTAATAAATAGTAAAATAATTAAAAGTTAACTTACGACTCCATTTTGAACACTAAAGCCCAATTGATATTTTGTATCTGGTCTTTTAATTTTGACTTCAACAACAGGAGCACATGGCACTACAGTGAGTTTAACGACTGTTTGAGTTTTTGAATTCTGTAAACAAAAAACAATTACTAATCATTATTCTAATATTAGATGAACTTTTCAGGAAAATTTTAACATGATTATAAAAGTGTAACAAATAATATAACCTATAAACCCATTAAAAAGAACAAAAGTAATGAAGTATTATAGCTTCAAATCAGATAATGAATGTTTAATCAGTCAATTAAAGTCGGAGATGTCATCTTTTTACATATTATATGGATATCATCCTTGAAGCATGTAAAACATAAAATCAGGGGTCAGATATTATCACCTGGCCACATTCGCTTTTCCATGTGGAATTTGGCAGACTCACTATACCTTTGACATCTCTGTAGGCTGCTTTAATATCGGTAAGCTAACTATTACATCAGCTATGTTCTATTTTTCTATAGTAAAAAAGGTTTACTCAAAAACGTTTAGAATGAATTGAGGGAAGAAGCATTAGGATATATGAAGGAAGGTCCAATGGCTTGGATATGCAGATGATTTGTACATTGTGTCGAGATCCTTCACTGCTTTCTTGACCTACAGAAATCTGCACAATGGGCCTCATTGTCAATGAGGACAAAACTAAGCATATGTTCAATGGAGTTGGCAATAGAGAGTCCTATGGAGAGTAGCTATTACAACATATACCTTTGAGGGTATCATGGAATTTAACTACCTTGGGCACAAATTAACATCAGCACATAATAAACTCATAACAGTTTATGACACACCGTTGGACATTGAGTATACAACAGCAACAGCCGCTAGATGCCGGTGTTGTCAGAGATAACAAGCTCAGGAGGTTGAGCAAGACAAATCACGTGACAAGGATAACAAGAACATTCCAGAAAGTTCTAAATTAAGAACATTAAGCTTGACCCTTTTATACCTTCATGTGTACCTCAAGTGATTCTAAGTGAAGAATTGCACTGTACAAGAAGAGCTGGAAGACTGAAGCTATAGTAGGTGGATAGTATGACGGCCGATGTGAAGACCCATCTGGAGACTCGGACTACTTGGATAATGGCTGCACAAAACAGTGCTGAATGGTAGAGGCTTCTTTAGGAGGCCAAGCCCCACCACAGGTTGTAGAACCACGGAGGTAAATAAGTAGGAAGTAATGTATATAAATTATTTCATTATATTGTTTCATAATTATAACTCAGATATACTCAATCTTTTAATACTAAATATTTTTTGTTTTAGTTGCAACTATGATAATTTAAACTATTTTTTTAATTACTAATCTTTTGTTAAAATATTTTATATTTTATTAATTTTTTTAAAGTTATATGAATCACATATTACCTTACCTTATTTCTAGACTTACATTTTTTGTGTAGCCCTGATGAAAGTTCATAAAATAAGTTAGAATGTAACAATAAATTGAATTATTTTTATTGTGTTTTTTTATAATGAGCGCACAAATTGTTCTGCGATGAACAATTTAATCAAGAACTCGCCGGTAGTGGTGGGTCGAGGAGGTTCTCGCGATAAGGCCAAATTACAGGGTGTGACGGGCTATAGAAGGGCCGGATGATGGATATAGTAATGTATATACAAAATATTGATAGCTTTTTGTCTTTAACAGTTGTTTTTTTTTTTCCATATGGTATGACCAAAAGTTCCCAGAAGTATTTTTGTTGGGCTTGATTTAGATTATAAATCTCTGTGCGATGGGTGTGAATAGAAGAAGTAAATAAAAAAATAATATATTAATTGAAAAAATACATTTTTTAAGTGAATAATGAAGCTATTGTTTCGCTTGTCAGGGCTATTAGATAAAAGAAAAAGACTGATTCAGACTAAAGCAATTTCCGAGGCACAGAATCAAGCTATCAAAAAAAAAAAGGAGAAAATTTATGAAAGGTGACTGTATAGCGTAGAGGTTAGTGTATGGGGTATGGTTTAGGATGTATGGTATATGTTTCAGTGTGTATAGCGTAGGGTGTATGGTGTAGGTTACAGCCAGCGTAACCTAACCATCTTTTCTATTCATTAACCAATTAATTCAACCAATCTACACCATTATAACATTGATTTACCTTAATGTAGTTTTGGCATGTTGATAATGGTAAGCCAACTAGACTCACACCATTGATAGCAATTATTTGGTCACCAATGTTAAGCTGGCCACACCTGGCAGCTGCACCAGCAGGAGCGAGATTGGCAATCACAACCGTAGGAAGCATAGAACCCCAACCAGATTCAACTATAACAACTCCTAAAATTTCACCTTTAGCTTTTGGAACCACTACCTGAAAAAATAAATAAAAACCTAGTAATTATAGATATATATATTCAAATATCATACTTTTAACATAAAATATTGTTTTGATAAACATGAATAACACATCAAATAATGGTTTTTGTTGGAGAATCAATCAAGTTTTACAATAAAAGAAAAATACAACAAAATAAACAAATGCATTTTTCATTTTGTAAAATCTGAGACTGATTCACCAACAAAAAAGCATTATTTGAAATTATATTCGTAGTCAGGCACCCATCTAATTTAGAAATATAATTATCAAGTATATATTTTACTTCAAACCTATTACTTATTTTAATGATAGAATGCACATTTAATCTTTATGAAGTTTTGTCTCCAAGCCTTTGAATTTTTAAAATAATTTACAATGGTGGTGATCACTAATGGAAACTCATAACAGAAACTACATATTCAAGGTGTCGAGGTTAGAAATGGGGATAGAAGCAGATATTTAATGGGTCTGATAGTAACATGTAGCCTGATTCCAGCTCTCCTTATCCCTACCAACGCCTACTGTCACCTCCAAGCGGTGCCCCCAGGAGAATCCGATGGGATTCACGAACGACAGAGGCGGGGTCTCTTACTATTGTCAGGGGCCTCATAGTCACCCAAGTCAGGTGGAGGGAGCTCGAGCTGAGACTGAATGGCAGAGGGTGGATAAAAATATACTGTCTTCTATCGACCCACTTGGGGCACCAGGCGACACCCCAAGGTAGTAGGGAAACCTACATAGCCCGCTGCAGGGATAGGGAGCTCACCTGTAGTGTAATTTAAACGCTCCCATACTCGTGGGAACAAAAATGCACCCATCTAATAAATCTTTTAAAAATACCTTAATTAATAATTCGTCCGAGGAAGAACACTCATCCTTGGAAAACCCAGACTTTGTTTCAGGTCCTGACCTGGACACCCTAGACGAGGAGTCGGTGAGCTCACTAATGCTCTCACTGACTCAGGAAGTGGGCGGACTGAATGTGGACCTCGGCTCGGGGGATGTGGACGCTAGTTCGTTCAGCCCTCTGGCAATGGAGGCGCGGCAAAGCCTAAGCCCAATCCAAATCACTGACTTTAATGTAGCTTCCGGCAGCTCGAGGGTCGAGGAATCAGCAGCTCCGTCGCAAGATGTTGCAGCTGAGGATCCTTCCTTCAAAACTGTCACAAAGAAGCGGTTTAGAAAGAGGGCCAAGTCTTCGAAGTCTGGCAAGGTTTCGGTTGGAAAACCCCACCAAGGTGGTAAGACGGAGGAGGCTGGGCTCCCTAAGGGTGAGTCGGCTTCCAAAGTCGAAAGCGCCGAGGTGTCATCGGTGCCCGCAACTGAGGCCGCTGGGCTCCCTTCGGGTGAGTCGGCGGCCAAGGGAGTGAGCACGGGTGTAGCCAAGGCTCTTGCAGCCCTCAGGCAAGCCGGCGGTCAAGGTCGGGGGGGCTAAGGCTGGGCCAGTAAAACCAAACCTGCCAGATAAGAAGAGGCAACGAAATTCACCAGGATTTCCTGCGCCTTCAGCAAAGAAAATCAGGGGTAGCGAAGGGAAACCAAGCTACGCCCAAGTAACAGGTGAGGGGTACCTGACTGCGGTTATTCCCAATGAATATCCACAAGTACAACTCACCAGAGAACAGAGCAGTCGGATACAGGAGGCAGTCGTCGATATGATTGACGATCTTGTAGACGACGGCTCGATTGAACCGAGGTTTAATGGCGCTAGCTTCAAGTTTGGAGCTAGTATTTTTAACTGTGTGGATAATGAGACCAAGAGGTGGCTCGGGGAGATCATCTGGCCCATTGGCGAAGCGGAGGGTATTTCCCTCCGCAGTGTCGATGCAAAGGAGGTCCTCTTGGCCGTCAGATTGGGAGGTTATTTTCCAGGCAGGAAGCTGGAGGACGACCAATTAGCGAAGAGGATTCGTGTACAAAACAAAAGAGTTCCTGGTGTGAACTACTGGACGCTGGCGGTGGTGACGAGGGATGAGAAGGGCTGCTACGCCGTCCTCACTCTACCCAGGAACAGCCTAGCATACCTGAAGGACTACAACATGGAGGTCCATTATGGCCTCCATATGGTGGCCCTGAGGGAAATTAAAAAGTCAGCTCGGAAGGAGGAGGGGGCTGGCACAAGCCATGTAAAATGCCCAAAGGTAGCAATACCCGAGGGACCCGAAAACACGGGGACTCCTAAGGCTGAACCAAAGGGGACAGCAAGGGATGTGGCGCCCAGGGACCCCAGAAAGGTCTCTGGGGCGGCGGCTCCCTCACAGCGTCCTCCGGAGGGGAGGTCCAAAGGAGCCCCTGAGCAATAAAGCAAAATGATTAGGCTGCTGCAAATCAATCTTCACCACTGCATAGCAGCGTGTGGAGTAATGCAGCAATATATGAAAGGTAAGAACATTGATATAGCTCTTATACAAGAACCTTACCTTATAAATGGCATGCCAGGGGGTACAAGGATGGGGGGCTATGAAGTAATCTCCTCATCGGATAACCCCAGGGCATGCATCCTGTATAAAAGGAATTTAAAACTGCTGCCATTGTGGCTTGCAGCAGCCAGAATAAGCCTCACCATGAGGACACAGAGGCTGGAGATCTGCCTAGCGGCTATCTACCTCCCCTATGAAGAAGCACCCATGATCAACATGGAACCCATGGGAAAAGCCGGGAGCAACACCATCTTAGCCCTGGATGCAAACGCCCACCACGAGATGTGGGGGAGCTCCAACTCTAATCAAAGAGGTGAGCAGTTACTTGACCATATTATAGGTAATAATCTTGAAATTCTTAACAGGGGGAACAAACCGACCTTTGTTAATAAGAATAGGCAAGAGGTAATTGATATAACCTTGGCGACTGCCGAAATCAGCCACAAGGTGGGAAACTGGCATGTCTCGAACGAAGAAACATGCTCAGACCACAAATATATTAGATTTGATCCAATAACTAACCCCACCCAAGCATCGAGCTATAGAAATCCCAGAAGAACAAACTGGGAAGGATATATAGGGTCTACAACTTTGCTCCCGCCGTTTTCCAAAAGATGGCGCTAGTAGCCAGTAGTAGTTCAAATAAATAAATCACAGTTGTTTTCCATCAGTTGTGACATCTATAACCATAACCTTACATCGATATTAGTTAATGTTTGTTTGCGTCATATAGTTACACTTAATTAAATATGTCAACTTATAAACCGAATTCACGTCATTTGCGGGAGATTTTACTTTTTCATTTCAACATGAAAAAATCGGCCGCTGAGGCTCATCGGGTTATTTCAAGTACTTATGGTGATGATACTATTAGTGAAAGAACGTGTCGCCCGGCCACACTCCTACGGCGACACCTCGACAGAATATTCATGGATCCAAGGTCATGTTGTGTATTTGGTGGGATCAGCTTGGCGTAATTTATTATGAGCTGCTAAAACCTTCTGAAACAATTACTGGTGCACTTTATCGAACGCAATTAATGCGTTTGAGTCGGGCATTAAAAGCAAAACGGCCGCAATACGCAGAGAGACACGAAAAAGTAATTTTGCAACACGACAATGCTCGACCTCACGTGGCGAAAGTAGTCAAGACGTACCTCGAAACACTGAAATGGGAAATTCTACCTCACCCGCCATACTCTCCAGATGTTGCTCCATCTGATTACCATTTATTTAGGTCGATGGCACACGGCCTGGCGGGCCAGTGCTTCGATTCTTTTGAAAAAGTGCAAGAATGGATCGATTCTTGGATCTTATCAAAGGATGAAGAATTTTTTCCGACGTGGGATTCGTTTGTTGCCTGAAAGATGGGCCAAAGTAGTGGAAAGTGACGGACAATACTTTGAAACATAAATAAGATACCACTTTTTTTTTATATAATTTCTAAGAATTAAAAAAAAAAAAACGGCGGGAGCAAAGTTGTAGACCCTATAGCAACATGCTGGAGGGGGAAATAACAAACCTTCCAAGAAGGATTGCCAATAAATGGCAATTAGAGGTGCTCAACACTGCACTAACATCAACCATAATCAAGTGCTATGAGTCCAACAATGGTAGTTGCGATGTTGAGAATACTAGAAACACCAAATGGTGGAACAAGGACCTTAGTATTCAAAGAAAAGCTCTGAGAAAGAAATTTAACATTGCTAAGAGAACTGGCAGATGGGAAGATTACAGAGCGCAACTAACAATCTACCACAAATCTGTCAGAAAAACGAAAAGACAGGCTTGGGTCAAGTACTGTCAAGAGGTTGAATCCACAGCGGAAGCGAGTAGG
The DNA here is from genome assembly GCA_003667255.2 of Euschistus heros. NCBI lineage: Eukaryota > Metazoa > Arthropoda > Insecta > Hemiptera > Pentatomidae > Euschistus > Euschistus heros. The sequence goes on along the minus strand of RCWM02000103.1, from coordinate 314,991 downwards.
ATCAACAAAATATTATCTCAACAGACGCAGAAGGACAGGCTGGGCTCCCTGTGGGACGGAGAGAAGTATACCATGAATAGCATGGAGACACTCAAAGTCCTGGCGAGGGCGCACTTTCCTGGATGGGATGTTAGATACAACCAAGGCTCAGTCCCAGAAAACAATGAATCCCCTAGCAGGGTGAGTTGGGACAGAGCAAAAGAGATAATAACCGGCAAGAGAATTGCATGGGCAATAAACAGCTTCTTACCATACAAAGCAGCTGGAGTAGATGGTATTTTTCCTGCATTGTTGCAGAAGGGACTATCATTACTTAGACCATACCTCCTAGAACTACTAAGAGGGAGCCTGGCACTTGGGCACATACCAAACAAATGGAAGGTGGCCAAGGTCATTTATATACCTAAACCTGGGAAGGAGAATTATATCAATCCCAAAGCATTTAGGCCCATATGTCTGACATCCTTCTTGATGAAAACCATGGAGAAGGTATTGGGACAACACGCTACTGCAGAGACCATTACACTGCTCGCAGTATGCTTATCAGGCAGGGAAATCCTGTGAGGTGGCACTTCAACACCTAATATCCAAGATTGAAAAATCATTGGACCATAAGGAGATCATGGTGGGCATCTTCATTGATATAGAAGGTGCCTTCGACAGAACCCCCTACCTAACAATAGAGAGATCCATGGAGGAAAAACAGATTGATCCAATCATCCTCCAGTGGATATGCTTGATGTTAAAGGGGAGAACAATATACTCTGAATTAGGAGATAACAAATTGTGGGCAGCACCCGCTGGTGGATGCCCACAAGGAGGAGTCCTATCGCCGTTACTGTGGTGCATGGTGGTGGACTCCCTACTGAATAAAATTAATGAAGCAGGGTTCTACACACAGGGATATGCGGATGATATCGCTATCCTGGTGGGTGGCAGACATCAGGCTGCCATATCGGACCTGCTTAACACGTGCATAGGGATACTGACGGAATGGTGTGACAACAAAGGTCTGAACATCAACCCGGATAAGGTTGAACTATGCATTTTTACAAATCGGAAGAAGGTGCTCATTAGACCACCGAAATTAAATAAGGTCCAGATAAAGATCAGCACACAGGTAAAACACCTGGGGGTCTATCTGGACAACAAACTAAATTGGGATAGACACATAGAGTATGTGACGTCCAAAACCCTAAGGAGCCTATGGGCCTGTAAAAGGGCAGTTGGAAAATCCTGGGGAATGAAACCAAAAGTGGTTCATTGGATCTATACCATGGTAATTAGACCAATGATACTGGCACACGGAAAAACTAAGACAGTCAAAACTGTTTCTGGGGGGGGCACTGCAAGAAAAGAGGTACTCAACTCCTCAATCTTGACAGAGCCAAGCTCAAATACCTGACAGAAATGTATACAGGGCATTGCAGATTGAACAAACATCTCTGTACAATGAAAATCAAGACCTCACCGATTTGCAGATTATGCAATAGGGTGGATGAGACGCCTTACCATATCATATGCGAATGCGAGATATTGGCAAGGAGGAGATTTCTTCACTTTGGGGAAGAAATCATCCTAGATCCAAGTGTGGACATTGACCCTATTAGCATAATAGGGTACATGAAAACACTAGGACTGTACTAAATAGTACAGGACAAACGGCATAGGCACAATGAGCCTCTTGGCTGAGGTGCCACCACAGCAGGTTTCAAAAAAAACATGTAGCCTAGAAACTAAAGTAAAAACAGTAATAAATTACATAATTTATAATTATCATAAATAAATAAGAGCAAAAAGAAAACAGTATTCCTTTTAAAACCTTTTGCTTCAATAACTAACACAAGGAAAGGTAGAGCCATTTTAGTTCAGGTACAAATCATAATATCAATTACTAATAAACAATAATTATAGCTTTGTTAATTTTCAGATTGTGATCAACTTGGAAAAAGTACCCACTTGATATAATTTTGAATTAATATATTTTTCTCTTTCATTTATAAAGAAAATAATTAAAGCTGTGAAATGATGAGGCAGTGAAACACTTCCAAAGAAATAATAACTCACTGAACAAATAAATTTTCTTTTATACTGTAAATTAAAGGGATATTTTCGATTTAAAATTACTTTAATTATATGGTGCTATAATAATCACTGTAGAAATTACCTCTTTTTGCATTTCTTTTTTAGCAAACATTTGTAATTCATCTCCAAATATTTCCTGAGAATTTAAAACTTCTTGGTAATCCATTTCTTTTACAAAACTATGATCTTCAATACCATTGGCTTTCAAAAATTCCATATATGCTACTTGAAATGCTTGACCAATAGACTGAGCAATGAATTGAGCCTGAAATAAAAATTATTGAACGTCAAATAATCGTCAAGCATTACCTAATATATTTATTATTTAGATACATAAATATATATAATATAATAATGAACTCTTAAAAACAATCGAGAATAATTCATCAAAAATATGGTACCATTGAAGAATGCTCAGGTGGGACAGGGTAAGTTCTTTTTCAGATGGTTTCTGAGATAAAAGAAATTTAACATTTGTGAAAAAACATGCACTAAGAAGATAACTACAGTTACTTTGTAAGTGTGTTTTGTGCATTATAAAGATAATAATATAAAACATTATTACTTTGTCTTAGAAAGAATTAATACACCAAACATCTAAATTTCAAAATATATCATCACTTTTGCTGATAAGGACATATTGGAGGTTCTTTTTATCTCTTAAATGAATAGCTGTGATCTCCCTAACCCAGTACTGAGCAGTGGTTTAAGGGGTGAGGCCCAGGGAGCATAAAAAAAATTATGAAGGAATGTAAAAAATTAAACATAGTAACAATAATTTCTAGTTTTACCAAATTATCATTAAAGTGAGCTTTTTAATTAATCATATAAAACTATTTCATTTCATATTTAGTCCAAAGCCATATTTTTCTTACAAATAAATAACAAGAAGGCCTGAAAAATTTAAACAGTTAATTGTTAGCTGACCCACCAATCAAATGTCATTTATATAGATAGCAAAGCGAGGTGACATTGTGTCTCCCTGTAAAACTCCTTTATAACTGGGAAGCTGTCCGTAATATTTTCATTTATTTTATTATTCATATTGGATTTTTTATATAAGTCTCCTATTATTCTTATTATTTTCTGACCTAACCCAAATTCAGAAAGTTTACCCCAAAGTATTTCTAGATTGATAGAATCAGAGATCTTTTTGAAGTCTACTGTTATTGCATATAATTTTCGTTAAGGTTTTTGCATTTGGATTTGAGATAAAGCCAAGAGTGAGAAAATATTGTCTACACACCCTCTTTCTTTTCGAAAAACATTTTGGGATTCAACTAATGGGTTACGAAATTCCATCCAATCGCCAATTCTATTGTTTATGTTTTATTTTATTAATAGAAATTTACAACTGTATTATCTTTCAACTACTAATGGAAAACACAACCTAACTCTTGTTGCAGCCACAGAATACAGAATATAATAGAAGCGGTGGGTAGGTGGGGGGAGATGGCTCCCGGCAAGGAGCGCTATCCCCACCACCTAAACCCCGGCTGTCCCTATCAGTACCACTGTTTTTCCCGTGTTTTTTTGGAACAATTGCTAATTGTTAGGTCTCTGTTGTGTGTGTTTTTTTTTTTATTTTTTTATTTCTCAATTGGATTAAATAATGTCGTGTTGTGCCGCGTTTGGATGTTCTAGCAAAGAGTCCAACAAGGATTTAAACCCTCCAATAACCCTTCACCGGTACATTTTAAACGTACACAGTTTAGTTTTTCAATAAATTGAGAAACAAATCTTCCTTCCCTTTCGCCACAGTAAAAATATGTTCATTGTGGAGCTTTTTTAACTTTATTGTTAAACTCCTCTATATTAACAATAATAGATATTGTAACCACATAATACAGAATATTCTGTATATTCAATTAGGATTGATAAATTAATTGCTAATTCTATTGAAATTATTTTTATTTGAAAACTAGTTTCGAATGTTAAACATTAAACCTTAAGAAGACACTATACATCAATAATATAGTTTTAGATTTGAATAAATCTTTAAAAGGTAAACAGTTCCAATTTTACCTTTTATTTTTTCCTCAGCTTCCCTTCAGTTGAAGAGGAACGAAATAAGTTGGTTCAAACCCTGAGGCAAGAAAAATGTAAGCCAACAAATACAAGTGTTATTTGTTCAAAAAATTTTAAAGAGGACGATTTTGACAGATCTTCTCCATTTCGAGTAAATCTAAAGACAGGTGCAATTCAGTCGGTTTTTTGATTTCCCAGATCATTTGAGACAGACGATTATAAAGGTATATATAACTTTCTACGTTTTCCCCCTGCTTTACCAACATACGTAAGTATTTAAACTTAAAAGTTTAATGTTGAATTTTTTTTTTTTAGGGAAGGGGACCAATAGAAAGGCTTGCGACCCCGTTGAAAAATATTAGGTCTCCAAATAAAAAGAGATTTAAAAAATGTTAGATATCACTAATAAAAACATAAACGAGCTCAAAAAAACAACTTGATGAAAGATCTGTACAGCTTTGAAATACAGCTGATTCATTAAGCTTCACTGAAAATTTACTTTCTAACCACAAAAAAAAATACAGGTTGAAAAGAAAAAACAAATTTATAACCTACGCCGAAACGTTTTGCCGTATAAGAAGAAAAACTGTGCCTACAAATACAGTCTACAAAAACTGTGCAAAGAAAAAGAAAATAACTAATTAAATAGAGAATAGAAAATTTTCTTTCGTTACTTCTAGAATAATACCTTGGGAGAAACTCTTTTCTAGATTTTCACATTTTTTAGAAGATGGCTCTTATTACTCATTATTAATAAGATCGATCGGAATGAGATTTTTTAAAGTCCGAATCCACCATTTTTTGAAAAATATCAATGATAATATTCATAAAAATAAAATAGGATCGAAAATTAAGAAATTAGTAATTTTCTTTTGGTAATATTCTGTTTTATTTTCGTTCTTAAACGACCTACCTATGCATGAATGTGATAAATTTCTGAACAATTTGATGGAATCCAATAAAATTCGTAAGAGTTGAAGCCTAAATATTAGATGATAAAGTTGTAAATAAGCCTGAGGTGGAACTAGCCCGGGGTGGAGGTGGTGGGGGGAGAGCCGGCTGAACTGGAGCCACGGGGACCATACGGCTTTGCTGTCTCTGCCGCTTCTACTATATTCTGTATTCTGTGGTTGCAGCTCATCCTAGGATTTATATCCCATATAAGTAAAAGAAGTAATCTTCAAATCCAACACTAGTTCATTATTAGAAAGGATTATTTAGGTTCTTTTTTTTTTTAACATTTAAAATTCTGAATAGAAGCAGTCAGTCTGGTGTACTCGAACTAGATAAAGAGGCTGCCTCTTTTAGAATCTTAAGAAAGTTGTCAGGTTTGAGGTTCTTTTTTATGAAAAAGGTGTCTCCATCTCAAAAAGAATCATTGTCTCTAAAATTTGTATGTCAGTAACCTACAACACAGAGAGCACTTAACCTTAAAAAGAATGCAACACCAGATAACATTCATAAAAATAAGAGCACTGAAGTCATTGAGGAATAGAGAATACTTGAGCAAATAAACAGAGCTAAGATAGCAGACTCAGGTACCAGTTTTCTTCAATGACTCAAATACCCCACCCATTTCCTAGTTTAGAATGATTGTTACTAGAATTATTTGATGTCTATGTTGAATGAACCTCTTAATAGGAGGTTTGTTGTCTCAAATTCTTTTTGAGGTTGCAGAAAAATGAGGTAAAGAAAATTCCTGATGAACCAATTTGCTTGAAACTCACAGCTCAGGGATTTTTCAGGTTAATTAATCCAAAAACGATTTCATATTTAGACAAATCAAGGTAACATATACAAAATGATAACCGAAATTTTCAATATCACTTAACACTAAAACTACCGTGACAGGTCAAATGACCCTTTTCAGGATTTTCGGCAGAAGTTCTTGGAAACAACATTCATTACTTTGCTTTTCGACTTAACTACTGTTATTTAAAAAATATTTAAATATCAACTCCTCTCTTATTATTGTATCAAATTCCAGAGTTCAAAAGTCTGTAAATATCTTAATGCTATTTATTATTTACCAATACTTAATAATCCCTTTAGAGCATTCTCTAAACTTGTTTCTAACACTGGACTTCTTAAAAAAAAAAGCCTCAGTTCAGTTATTTATTTCAAAGAAGAAATATGACAGTGTCCTACCAAAGTCTCGTAATTTTAAGACATTACTGGAAAAAAAATTTCACAGCCACTGAAGCAACTCGTGAAATTATTAAATATGAATGGGAAGGTGTCCTTGAAGAGCGCACTGCGCGGTGTTGGTTTGAAAAATTTAGAAGTGGAGATACGATGTTGGAAAGGAAGAAGGGCTCCGGGCGGCCATTAATGGACATTGATCAGATTCTGAAGGAAGCTGTTGAGTCAAATCAGTCCACAAGTACTCGCGAACTTGCCAGGGAGTGTGGTGTGTCGAAAGATACTGTTAGTCGCCATCTTCTCTCCATGGGCAAGGTGAAAAAGACCTGTAGACTTGTCCCTCACGAACTTACTCCTCAACAATCAGCAGTCGAACCAAAGAAGTTTACAGGACTTCATGGATTTGAACTCCTGCCTCATCCACCAAGTTGAAATACTGTCCAAGTGTTCTTTGACAGCCATCCCAAGGAATGGTATCAGGGTGGCATCGAGCAATTGGCTAGCAGATGAGTAATTACGGTAGATAACAATAGACTATACTTTGAGTATTAATTGTATTTTATATCAAAGAGATAATAATACAAATTTTGTTTCAAAAACAGTCATTTTTTTTTAAACACCCCATTAATTAGGTTTCAATATTGTATCCTTAATAATAAATAACTAAAAAACAAAAATTATGCCTAATTAATGAGAAACACATACTTCTTCACTTTCAAAAACATGGCAGATCATTTTAGGTGTTCTGTTTATTTTTGGTTGCTCATCAACTTCATGAGGAATATATCGCCTACGTGCCATCAAAACAACAAGATCTCCTATATCCGCAATATAAGATATAGTTCTTAAAGCATGATCCATCATTATTTCCTGAAACAATGTTTCAAACATACTAAATTACATAAATAAATTTTAAATTTAAATGAGAGGGTGTATTTCATATAGATCCCTTACTGATTAAAGCACATATCAAACTAAATGCGAATAATAAACATCATGAAATTAAACTAAAACTAAGTGTATTTATTGAAGATTTTAAACAGAAATAAATATAGAAGCATTAAAACAAAATGAATGACCTTAGAGACAAAAGAAATTTTGTGTAGGCAAATTTAGACCTATGGATTATGATTTTTTGTTAGTTACTCAACTACACATAGATTCCTTGTTTTCTCCCTCATTTTCTTCATATTAACGATTGCTGTGTGGTATAAGAAGGCTTTAGGGATAGCGAGTAATGAGTAAATTCATATTGGTTTTAGGTACACCAAGGCATTCCTATGTCTCTCATATTTGCATTGAGTAGAGTGGCTCTTCCCCTCCATTTGGAGATATTATTTCCTATCTACTCTCTACAATGATCTAAGTCCCCTGGTCAACCCAATGCAAGGTCTCTTCCTTCATACCTTTCAATGGGGCCTTCATCATGAAATTATAATTGGAGGGATCAGTCAAGTTTTAAATAATATGAAACTGGAATTAATTAGCATTACTTTTTATTTATACCAACATTTCTGCACAAATAATACATGCCTTCCCCCTCCCTTAGCTCCCTTTAACTCCCAGGAAAAAATACTAAAATAGAATCATTAAAGAAGATTTGAAGTTTCATTCATGAAAAGCAGGCTGAAGAACATTAATGAAGTGGTCTGGACAATATATACAGAATATCTGAGGAATGGAAAGTGGAAATGGTATATAGAAGCAATCACAGAAGGAAAAAGATCTGTGTGCCAGGTCTGAAACTACATATAACAACATGACTAAATATAAAATATGAACAGGAAAAATAGTGAACCAGATGAATGTACGACTATGGAACCACTTTTTCGAGTTGGCAAAGTTTGGGTTCAGCACTCAAAAAAAACTATATTTTTTCTGGCTTTTTACCAGTTTGACAGAAAAGTTACAACTCAATAAATTTAACATACTCTAGCCTCTATGTAGTTGATTTGCCATTTGTTTTTTTTTTATTTAACAAAGTTGAATTTCTAATTCACTGCTGCATAAAACATATAAATTTAATTGAAAAAACACTTCTATGACTTTTCCCCACCAAACTACCTCCCAACTGGTAATAATGACAATATGCTCTTCAATACTGTTTTGGATTAATTTTTAATATCAGATACAGTAGCACCAGGCGAATAATGGAAGAAACAATGAAAGAAGTAACTAATATCAGTAGCAAAGGACAGGAGCACTAGTCAAAGTTGGGCAAATGGTTATTCACCAATATACATGATAATACTTATAAAAATAACATAATGAGTTTGAATAATTTGAATTCTTTAAACAATAATGGCCATATAATACAATATATTAGACACCTTAATAATAATAATAATAATATAAAATAAACCTTGAGATCTGTGTTCAAAACCATTATCTTCTCTGTAGATATGAATAGATCCACCTCAGTACTTGGTTGTGTTTCACCTTCAGGAGCCTAGAAACAAAACAAAAAAAAAAGTAAATAAGCACTTTGTTGTTGTTATATATTAAGGAACAATACATTTTATTTATATAACTAGCATATAAATAAAGGTTTTTTAATAGATATAAAAATAAAAAAAAAGGAGTAACTGCTGCTACTGTAAATAGCTAGAATGATACTCATTCAACACAAAATGGTTTTAAAAATAAAACAATAAAATATAAGAAACTTTCAACTAAGATAAATAATACAATAAACTTTTATGTTATCTCAAATTTGCCAAAATATTTATATATCAAAGTGATGACAAAGGGTTCTATTTTCTTTTAGTGCTCTTACCAAAACACTATACTTGCTAATGACTTTAATGCCAATCTTTCCCAATCTGCTGACTATGCTTTTTTTACCAACAACCTATTCTTCTTCCTTGATCTTTCCATAGTTCTATTCAATCTTTAAGTTTCAACTCTGTATCTTTACATCTCATCATTTATTCCCTAAATACAATATTAACCTCATCCCACTATCCTTTTTCTTCCAATTACCTTATCTCTTCTTATCACTTATGACTATGATTTTAGTCATTTCATTTAGAGTACTTACTTACTTACTAAATATTTGTTTCCTTATCCAATGAGTCTATTGAAAATGATTTTGAAGCACTATCCTAGTACCTAGTTTTCCTTTTGAATATTGATCCTTTCCTCATTTTGATATTAGTTATTAAATGAAGAAAGATATATATTTTTAATTAACTACTGAAAAAGTTTTATAATGTTTCTTAAGACAAGTATCATTTTCGTAAAATATGAGACTCTTAACACCATAAATAATCCCTTAATTCTGGGCAAGAAGACCCTTTATTAACTTGTCAACCTCCAAAAAGTAGTGTTAATTTTTTTTTTTTTAGAAATGCCAGTTACACAGTATTTTTCCTTTCAAACTAAAATATGTCTATTTTTATGGGGGGGAAAAAAACTGTTCCGCTAACATAATCTATACTTAAGCCTATGCTATATGTGAATAGTAAATAATTATATAGGCAAAACATACACGCATATATACAAACAAAAATAAAAAATGTATCAATAAATATTTAAAAAAAAAAAAACATTAATTTCTTATGGTCTATTAGATAAATTTCTTAAAGTTGTCTCACTTTATTATACAAAACATAATTAATTTTGTAATATAATGTAATGATTTAAGCAATCATAAATTATAAGTATAAAAGTATGTTAGCCTCAATCAAAAGGTGTTATCATTGATTAATTTAAATATTTTTAAATATGATTTAGTAGGACCCTGTTTGGTGAAGATATGTCAGTTTGTATAACACAAATATAGATTGCATTCAATTGCTGACTAATTATTTATTTTCAGTTTTAATGTCAAATAAACTGCTTAGGCATTAGTGCACCTTTAATGTAAATGTAAGCAATATATAGTGGCTAAAGTACATTTTTTGCTCCAATATCGAATTATCCTCATTTTAAATTATGATTGATTAAATTTATTAGTTAAAGTTTATTTAATATAAATTGCCACACATTCAAAACTATTACAAGTTTCCAATATTTAGGGGCTTGTATAAACGAACACCTCAATGAAGACAAGGAAATTAAAAGTAGGATTATATCAGCAAACAGAGCCTTCTCCTCTATACAAAGCATTATGAAGAGTTGACTCACCAGCCGCACAACCAAGGTAAGGCTGTACAAAAATCTAGTACGACCCGTACTATTAATAAGTCAGTAGTCCTGAACCCATGAAACTGGACTAACTCAAAAGGAAAGTACTGAGACGTATATTTGGCCCAATAAAGGATAATGGTATGTGGCGACAAAGGAAAAACTGGGAACTATATGATTTATATGATGACTTGCCATTGACGGTCTTTATATAAGAGAGCAACAGCTCAAAGGGATGGGGCATGTCTACCAGGTGGGTGAGAGCAGAACATGCTGAAAATTGTTTTGGGATAGAACGGATGAGTGAGACCTCGTGGAAGACGGAAGAGAAGATGGTTCGATGGCGTCTAAGAGGACTTAAAACTATCTAAAATATATTTAAGGCGAGCTGCTGATCGGGACAATTGAAGGAAGGCTGTGGAGCAGGCCAAGGACAGAGTTTCATGCGTCTGTCGTACCAATAAAGAATAAGATTTAATATTAATTACCAAAACATTGTCCATATATTAAAGATCATTAGCAGCTACTTCATCAGACTTCAGGATAAAATAAATCATCATAGATCCTGTTACACTTTATTTCCTGAAGGAAATACAAATTAAAAATATATATATATTTTATGGGGGGGGGGATTGGAGAGAGACATGTGATATGGTGTTGGTGATGTCAGCATAAAGCCACTGGGTTCGCTAAGATTTGTTATTTATTCATATATATATAAATCTATTACATATGTTTTATTTATTTATTCATAAAATAATATTTTTTTCTTGAAATTTTCATCTGTATAAAAAAACATATCTAGTAAATTTTCTGAATTACGAATATAATTACAAAACAAAGACTTATAAAGAAACTAATTTTAGAACTCAAATATAATGTAAGATTAGTTACAAAATATATAATTATATTTTTAAATAAATTATTTAGTGGAATTTTGCTTTTAAAGGACTTAGAAACCATTTCTATCACATTGTAGAACAGGTTTATGGTAAGTAAAATATGTTATAAATACTTTATATTCAAATTAATTTAAACATCTTTTAAAAAAATCTCCATCAAGTGTTGTTCTATATTTCTTGGCACTCTCTTTAGATCATTTAGACATAGTTAAACTGAATTATGATTTTGAAAAATCAACTAAAAGCTTTGATTTATCTTTCAAGAAATCCACATTAAAATCATTGGTAATTAGTGAAAATTTCTATAGGTGCACTTAGTGCTTTTTCTGAATAGTAATCAAGACTGATTTGTGACACTGGATTCAGTATACTTCTGTGTACATTTAAGAAATATTAATTTAAATTACAATATAATGTTAAATGTATCTTTGATGCAGAGAAGTGATAGATATACATAAAGGAATCCTAAAAAAGTAAAACATGGGATTTCGAAAAGATATAAATATAGCAATTTAATATTAATGTAATTTTGGTTAAGTTGAGGTGGGTGCCAACATGCATTTGATTTCATGTCTTACTTTTTAAATTTTAAATATTGTAATTTAATTTATATTTCATTAGGTTAAAGGAATAAATTGGAGCTGTGAGGACTTGTGATTGAATTGGGAATAAACGGGTGGATTGTTTGGGAATATGTTATGTGCTGAATGTAAAATTTTTTTTTTGTTCTTTATAAAATGTATTCTTGAGTCAGAATCACGATCTTTGAAAAGCTTAACTCTTTGATTATCTCTCAAAATTAAAATATATTGAAAATTTCAACTTTAAAATTAACTACTTAATGTAAAACTCATTAATTAGTTAACATTACATATTGCGCCCAAATAGGGAGTGCTAATTAAAAACTAAATAGAGAATTAATTAACTTCAAACTAATTAAAAATAATTAATTTATTTCTTTATATAAACTTTTTCTAATAAATTTATTAAAACATGTTGAATATATTAATATATAATCTGTTATAAATTTCTAATAATATTATAATTTATATTATATTTCATTTATAATGATAAGTCCTTAAGACGAAGAAAAGACGAAGGCTGTGAAGTTCTAGAACTTTCCAAGCGTGGTTAAGCACGCGGTTCCTATGTGGAAGCCTCACTCTTTGCCGAATCCTTCATGGGTCGACAAGTATCCGTTCTCATGTCAGCGAGTCACATTTGTGAAGATCTTTACTAATATTAATCTTAAAATACAGTTTTTAATCAAATTAAAATGGTGATGAGTACTTGAAAAGAAGAAGGAAAGAAATGGTGGAAGAAAATTCAGAGACCCTGAAAGAAGTTAAAGGAATAAATTGTATTTATGAGGACTTAATGATAAATTTGGAAATAAACAGATAAATTATTTAAGAATATGTTTAATGCTAAAGGTCAAAATTTATAAAAATGTTTTATTTTAATTTGTTTTTGTAATAAAATGATTCTTTGAGTCGAAATCACGATCCATGAAAAGCCAACCCTTTAATTATCCCTTAAAATTGAAATATGTTTAACTTTTAATTAAAAACTAATTAGAAAATAATTAAATCCAAATAAATACATAATTAACTTTAAACTAACTAATTACTTAACATTACTATACACACACACCCGCACGCGCACGCACACACACGCACACACACACACACACACACACACACACACACACACACACACACACACACACACACACACACACGCGCACGCACACACACACACACACACACACACACACACACACACACACACACACACATGTGTGTGTGTGTATATATATATATATATATATATATATATATATATATATATATATATATATATATATATGTATAGGTTCAGACAATAAAGTAACTACATTATTGCGATGTTTCGAGGCAATATTATTCTCATATTCATGCCCTACTGTGAACAAAACAGGTTACAATACAATTATATAAGTTCACAGGCAATTTAAAGAATAAAGTTAACTAAAATTAAAAAAAAAAAAAATAAGTTTAAATATTTAACTTTATATAATTCAAGAAATGAAGAAGTATGAATCTACTTACTATCTTGTAGCATTGAAAGATTCATACTCCTTCATATTAAATTTAAATGTACACAGAAGTACAGAAGAACCTCGATAATCTGAATGCCATTTTGGGAAAAATAAAAATAATCAGAATCGTAAGCACAAACTGTGAGAGGGAAGGGGGAGTGTTGTTATTGAGCCTCTGGTCATTTTTATTTTCGAAATTCACTGTTTAATGAACAGTGAAACATTACTTGTGTACTGTGATTTCAAGTAAAATGGCTTCACAAGCGTCGTTTAAAAGAAAACACAAGACACTGAACATAGAGGTTAAACTTCAAATCCTGGAAAGCCTTAAGAAAGGTGAAAGCGGATCCCCATTAACCCGAGAGTTTGGTGTCGGTAAGTCTACAATTACGGACATAAAAGTCTAAACAAGATGCTATCTTGAAATATGCATCCCAAAAAGATAGCAATGAGGGACTTAAAAATATAAAAAACATTAAAATTAGCCAATAATATGGCTCTTGAAGATGCCTTATATTTATGGTTTACACAAAGGAGGAGCTTAGGTGAACCAATATCAGGCCCGCTTCTTTGTGAAAATGCTATAGATTTTAATAAACAACTTAATCGGCCTCCTGATTTCAAGGCCAGCAGTGGGTGGCTGCCTAACTTCAAACAACGGCACGGAATAAGACAGCTTGATGTTCAAGGGGAAATGCTACCTGGTGATTCTGCTGCTGCAGAATCGGTTTTAAAACTTTTGAAAACATTACCCTTGATAAGCAATCGTCAAGTGATGATGTTTATAACGCTGATGAAACTGGGATAAATTGGCGCTCCTTGCCGAGAAAATCTCTTGCATCACGTAATGAAACTCGTGCTCCTGGCTACAAAGTGAGCAACGGCAGGGTGACAGCAATGGTTTGTGCTAATGCAAGCGGCACTCATTTTCTTCCTTTACTGCTGATTGGTAAAAGCAAAAAACCTCATTGCTTTAAGAATGTGACATGCCTTTTTGTCATTTATAGGGCATTTTTAGGGTACAGGGTTACCTATAAAGTTAAAACTCAATGAAAAGGAACTCAACATGAGGGTAATTGAATGAGGGAGAGAAATCCAGCATTCGGGTCTTCATGCATTAACATTATATATACCTACATCATATGTAAGATGAAGGTGGATAAGCTTTGAGATGAGCTAATCATCATCTTCATATACATATTTCTCAATTTTGTCACAGATTCCTTCATAGATTTCATGCAATATGGGAGAATATAACCAGAATTTCTTTTACTTTTTTTTTTTTTGTATTTGCAGGAAATTCCTAGAATTTCATGTGCAGCTTATTTAAAACAATAACATGAGTTTGATTGAAGGAATCTGTGACAAAATTGAGAAATATGTATATGAAGATGATGATTAGCTCATCTCAAAGCTTATCCACCTTCATCTTACATATGATGTAGGTATATATAATGTTAATGCATGAAGACCCAAATTCTGGATTTCTCTCCCTCATTCAATTACCCTCATGTTGAGTTCCTTTTCTTGAGATTTAACTTTATAGGTAACCCTGTACCCAAAAATGGAGGTAAAGATGGATAAAAGTACAGTGATGTACTCAAAAGCAACTTAAAATAAGAGAAAGCGAAAAAAAAATAGGGATAAAATCAAAATGAATAAAAAATTTAAGTAAATTCCTAAAACTTTTTATAATACGGCCTATGATAAATATAAACATGTGTAAATGTGTGTGTATATATATATATATATATATATATATATATATATATATATACACACACACACATATACATATAATGAAATAAAGGGTCACCAAAATAATTAGCTATACGTGAAGAACTTATTGTAACAAAGGTATATAATAACTGATATTTATACTCACCAAAGCCTAAGCAGCAATAAAAAAAACAAAAAAAACGAAAGTATTAATGTATTATTATCTAAAGATTTAAAAAAGATACTGTATAATTATGGGCAAAACATAGACAAATAAAATAGTTAATAAAAAAGGAAGTTTTTTTAATCTGGATGTCCATCAAAAACAACAGTGTACATGCACTTCATTAAATTGTTTAAATAATCCTATTACTGTTTTTTTTTTTTTTTTTTTTTTTTTTTTTTTTTTTTTTATTTATAAAATTTGTTTTTTCAATAATTTCAATAGAAATTAAAACTTCTATTGAAATAACCAACTATGGTTAATACATACCCTCAGAGGTTAATAAGCAAAAATTGATCTTAAAAATGACCAAATTATCTTATTTTTAATTTCTAATTTAAAATTAAACAATTATATCCAAAGATAATTGTGAGGATGTCCAGTTTCAAATAGTTCAAAAGATGATAGGTTCAGAACACTCATTGGTCTATCAACCTTGATTTTGAGAACAGCTTCCTCAACCATGGCCTTCTTAAGTTTGCGGTGAGAAGTTCCTTCATCTTCTTCTTCTACGGTGACTGAGCCGAGAAACCGTAGCCTGAACAGTGATCCTGGGCCCAGATCATCAACTTCGAGGTCAGAAGTCAAGGTGTCGTCAGTATCACTCCCTTTTGCCAGATGACAACCAGCGTGATGTGACACCTAAACCCAACCACCAAACTAACTACGACATAAGATGTTCTTTCCATTAGACCATATTCTGAGACGGTTCCTCCAGTTCAATTCTCAATAAAAAGGAGCAGGCTCTGCTTTGGCTCAGGATCAAATATATGTATTGTTTAAGTTTTAAAACACCTAAACCAAGAGCAGAGCAAAACTTTATAATATAATGAAAACATACTCAAAGATCAATATGTTTTTATATAAACAGAAAATAATCTAAAGCAAGAAAATTTAATTCTGTTAAAATATCTCTGAAATAGCATTATAGATTAAAAACTTATCATGCAGTATAAATAAATAACTATTTTATAAGATAAGAATTTTAAATTATTCTGAAAATAAATAAAAATTAATATTTAAATATAAATAAAAAATGACAAGTGATTGAGATATATTTGGGCAACAAAATAATAGTTTTACCATAAATAAATAAATTAAAAAACTAAATAGACTTAAAAGCACCAAAAAATAACTATAAAATATCAAACCCAGTATAAAGAGCTCAATACACTTTTATACTTAACATTATAATATTAAAAATTAAAAATTTTGCAACTTTCTTAACCTATTTAAGCTGTCCCACAAAAAAAAGTGGTGCATAAAAATTCAAATGTTTGTTTCCTAATCAAATTTAATCGGCTTTTATTATTTTTATAAAAACAGGTAGAAGAAATTCCACACCGCATAGATCTGTAATTATCACTGAATCGAATCCTCCCAATGACATTACACTCAGTGTTGTCCTCACCAGGCTTTCAGTAAACTTGATAACAAACAATACTTGATTGTATAAAGGGGCTTATAATTCAAGCCAGAGTAGAAACTATCCAGAGTTAAAACATATATATAATTTTTTTTTTTTTATCACAATCAGAAATTTCTTTAAAATGTTTTTTTTTTTCTTTTTCCCATTTATATCATATTTATAGTCACTTATAACAGAAAACATTTAATATTAATAAAATAAAAAAATAAAGTAAAATAAAAAAATTAAAGCCAATATAATCATATTAGGAAGCACATATTTTAATTTTTATAAGTGTGCCATTTTTTTGTGGGGCAATGTAGAAATTATACAACTGATTTACTGAATTAATAATTTTATATTTCTATAATAAATTTCCAAATGATATTTAAGCATAATATGAAGATTACATTAATCAAACATCTTCATAAGCTTGTTTCTATCAAACGTTTGTAGTTCTTAACTCTTATTTTCCAGAAGTTAAAAAAGTTCAAGCTCTCCAACTCTATAAGTAGGAAAGCTATCTTAATTTGGACAGGTTATAAATGTCAATAATTCAGTAAATACGTTTATTTATAACAGGTAAAAGAGAAAAAAATATATACAAATTAAATATATTTATCAATACTATTTTCATAAACATTTAAAGTAAAATATAAAAATTAATTCTTGAATTGATTAAAATATTGAAAAACTGTTATTTAAAGAAATTATGATATATCATGATGAAGATGACTTTTATTTGTTTTGACTTTAAATAAAAATGTATGAAAGTAGTATCAAATTATACACAAAAAATAGAGATAATAGTAATATTAATTCATAGTGTACAAAAATGATGCATGCATTCCATTTAATAATAGTGTGGGATGGTGCACCCAATAATACCCAGGAATTAGTTACAGATTAAGTTTGAAGTATGAGGCATTATTATTAATTTTAGAAATACTGACTGTCACCTTTTTTATGCAGTTATTGAGAGCCAATAATAAAAAAGTTAAAAAATACTCCATGAATTAAAAGATACATTTTAAGGGCTGATTAAAAAGATATGAATACCTCATACTACATAAGTACATAATGTGTGAATACAGGTGAATAAAGAAGAAATACTTTAGCAGGCAAGGAGGTCACATTCCACTGTTATTGACACTGAAAGACATAACTAATATGCCAATTCATTCCCTTACTATATAAGCTTGTAATTTTTACAGCCAAACAATGGAAAAATAACTCGCAAAAATTCTTTGGTAGTTCATCTATCGAAAACCAGAGGGAAAAAAATGAGATTGCAGGATATGACATGGTTCTTATAAAGAGGATAACTTCATATAGGATATCTAATCTAATAGACTTAACATTGAAATTAGATAACATACCATAAATAACATAATATGTTGGTATAAAAATAAATCAGAATATCTTTAAAACCAAATAAATATGAAGATATAAATTAAAAATTCAATATAGAGTGTTTGTAATAAAAGTAAAAATAAATTCATTTGAAATGATTTTATTTTAAAGCAATGTTTTTATTTTTCTAATCTGTATATGATTAAGTTAAAAAAAAATAAACAAACAAAATTACCATAATAGCTTTCTGATAATATAAAAAATGTTTGGGATATAGGTTAAACTGAAAAGAATTTTTAAAATCCAACTAAAGATATCTATATTATACCATACTTTATTTTCACTAACTGTACATACTATAGAACCTCTAATCTTAAATACCTTAATATCCTGCAGTTTCAGCATTAAGAAATAATATATAATATAAAACATTATTTCAATGGTGTCTTCACACAATGGATTTGAACAGTGAGGATGTAAAGAAGTGTGAGAAACAAGTTAAGTATAATTATTTTTATTTTTTTTTATTTAGAGAAAAATTTATATACAAAGCAGATTTCTGGCATCAAGTGAAACTCAGCCATTTGATCGAGCTAATAGGATTCCCACTATGGAATTTTAGTGTAATACATAGGTATATCATATACTCGTTCTGAAGCTCCATAAATAATACACATCCTTTTCTTCTTCCTTTTTCTTCAGTTGGAGCATATGTATTGATTAAAGAGAATTTTCCTTATTCAATATAAAATTCAAGAATTGACCATTGTATATAAATGCAAGAAAGGAACGACAAGCATCTAATAATCATCTAATTGTAAGTGTAAAAATATTCAGTTGTTTCGCAAGAAATGTCCTTTGTCATAACAAAGGTTAATTTACAGTCCAATCTCTAACGAACTTAAAGGTTCTTTGAAAAAAAATTGATATATAGAAATTATGATGTATAGAATGGTAGTATTTTTTTCACCCATCACAATAAAAACAATTATAGATATTTTTTAGGGTAAAAGAAGAACTGAAGGCATTTTTTTAGGTTTAAAGAAAAGCAAATTGATGTATTAATAAAAATGTTTTTGCAGGTTGAGAAGGTTCAGTCAAAGGGATTAAAAAATAAGAATTGTTGAAATAAATGAAACATTATTTTCAATATGCCAATGTTTCGGCCATAGCTTTGATGGCCATAATTAGGGCTAAAAACAAGAAAATGTTAAAAAACTAAAAAATCTCCTTTGGTATTTCCGAAAGGCTTATGATTCGATTAACTGCTGGAAATTATTTGATATTTCAACTGAAGTAGGGATACCAAACAAATTGGTTAATCTAGTAAAGATGTGCCAGTCCAAAACATTTAATCGAATTGGTACTTTTTACTGTGAAAAGTTGGAGGTTCGTTCAAGTTTAAAACAGAGAAATTATTTTTCTTCAGTATTATTTAACTTAATACTACAATATATCATTAAGAATGTAATCCATATGGGAAGAGGACTAGAAATGGGTGATAAAATTCTGGTTTTGGTTTAAGCTGATGATTTTGTACTTTTGGATTAAGATTGACTATTAAATCAAACACAACAATGCTTATAAAAGCTGGAAACGAATATTGGTATAGTAATTAATACCATGAAAACGAAATGTATATGGTTAGTAGTAGAAACAGTGAATGGTGAATATGGTGGAAAATGGTGAATGAAGGTAGAAAAGTATTTAAATCCAGGACTCCTGCATGAAAAGCAGAAAATGGCTCGCTAATCACTGAAAAGCAAAACATATTAGACAGATGGGCGGACCATTAATTTTCAGGCTTCCTTAAACAGACGTTAGCAAGATACTTCTC
Source organism: Euschistus heros (assembly GCA_003667255.2). NCBI lineage: Eukaryota > Metazoa > Arthropoda > Insecta > Hemiptera > Pentatomidae > Euschistus > Euschistus heros. Next base: position 295,086 of record RCWM02000103.1, on the reverse strand, counting down.
ATAATACCATCATTGCAGAGGAACTGGCTGGAGGAACAGAGATAGAACCACTGGATGAAGAAGAAATCGTAGCGGCCATAGAAAAACTAAAGAATAATAAAGCTCCAGATATTGACAACATACCAGCGGAAATATACAAACATTGTGGCCCTCAACTGATCACTTTCCTGCAGGATCTATTTATGGATATTTGGAGAGAGGAATGCCTTCGTGTGGATTGGAAGAAAGCGATTATACATCCAATTCATAAGAAAGCAGATTCTTTGAACTTTAACAACTATAGAGGTATATTGCTGCTATCATGTGTATACAAGGTTCTCTCCAACATATTATACAAAAGATTGATTTCATACGCAGAAAAAGAAATTGGAAAATATCAGTGTGGCTTCATTAAGGGAAAACCAACTATCGACCAAATTTTTACCCTCAGGATGATCTTGGAAAAGACAAGAGAATACCGGATTAATACTCATCATGCTTTTATAGACTTTAAGCAAGCTTGTGATACGATTCATAGAGGGGAAGCATATATGGCCATGACGGAAATGAATTTACCCAAGAAATTAATCAAACTAGTGAGAATGACCATGGAAGACAATAAATGCTTTGTCAACAATGCGTTATCGCTCTTGAGGTTTGAAAGGAAAGTCCTTCGGAGAATCTTTGGCAGGGTATAATCGGAAGGAACCTGGAGAAAAATAACTAACACATAAGTACAAAATCTGTACAAAGATATGGATATCTGCAAATTTATTAAGCTCTCTCAGCTACGATAGCTACTCTTACTGAACAAATCTATGGTACGAGGCTTATCGGAAGAGCTTAACTATGATGGAAAGATGGTATTGCTACTGACACATTGTTACAAGGAAAAAAAATATTGGAAGTTAAATTAAATTTTTGAAGAATTCAGTGCTCGATTGAGAGAGAAAAGAAAAAAATGGTTTTTTTTATATATATTGGAGAAAATGATTATTAAGAGAGGCTAAGGGTTTCAATTATTAAAAGGGGTAGTAAAACGTAGAATGGATGTAAATAAAAAGATTAAAAAGGAGAAAAGAAAAATGCAAATAGAAGAAAAAAAAAAATGGTATTTTTTTTTGTTATTATTGTTAATTAATAATTTGAGACAGGAAAACTGAAAGTAGAATTATCGGGGAAGAAAAAAAAAAGAAACAAAGAGGAGTTATGAAAGTTAAGAAAATTAATAAGTTTGAAATTAGCTAAACATAATAAATGGTTATATAATAAGATTAATAAGGAAAAATGATAATTGGTTATAAACTTAATAAATGGTTATATAATAAGACTAATAAGGAAAAATGATAATGGGTTATAAACATAATATTTGGTTATAAAATAATAATTGTTATTCCTTAAATTTTGAATGGGGGAGGCCGCTCGGTACTGATAAAGTGATAGTGGTAGTGGACAGTGGACCTTGTGCTCAGTGGTCGTGTCTAGACAGAGAGAGTTGGGTCGTTGAACCGAGTGTGTGGTGTGTGATGTTTTTCTCTCAAATCTTTTACGGCTAGCCGGATAATATTGACAGCGGATTCATCGCTTCGTTCGCTACGTCCTTGGAAGAGACTGGTGGAAGAAATCCTGCCAAGGGAAAATCGTTCGCTGGATGGAGAAGAGGAGAAATTACAAAGAAAAACAGACGATCGACTCACGACACAGCTTGACAACTTGGTGTTCATCATTTCCAAGTAACATTTTAAAATTTTTTTCGGTTGGTGTGGAGTGGAGTGACGGGGATGCACCCGGATTACGGTTTTTTTTTTTTTTTTGTTTATAACCAAATTATAAAACAATGAGGCAATTAAAAAGGTCTAAGATAACCGAACAGTCAATGTTTACATTTAGTGAAACCCATAAATTAAAAGATTAATTTAAAGATTAAGTTAATTAGAATTTAAGTTTTGTTTATAAAAAGGAATTCCTGGTTTTTTTTATTATTCGATAGTAAGATTACAATTAAAGATAATCGAGACAAAAGTTTATTGTTTATAAAGAAGAATCACCATTGTATATAACGAAAGTTCTGATTTTTTAAAAAATAATTGTATTTAATCAGTTCAAACAATGAGTGTATTTGTTCTTTAATATTTATTTATTTTTTTTATTTTTATTTTTTTTGGTGTTGTATTACCACTCTTTTCAGAAATAATAAAGAAAAAAAGAAAAAAAATAACTCTCTGGTACTTGAGAGTTAGGAAGCAGTGGGGGTTCCATAAAGGGCACTGGTAGCCGAGGAAGCTAAGGTGTCGGGTTGAGGCACAGTAGGTCCCGTGTTCGAGACCCTTGCACCACGTAATTTTTTTTTTTTTTTTTTTTTTTTTTTTTTGTATGTTTTTGTCTCTCAATTATTTTTATTTCATTTATTTATTTTTCTCTGCATGCACGATGTTATTTATTTTTATTTTGATGCACTGAATAGTATTTATCTTGTGAATTATTTATTTAATAATATAATATATATTTTTTTTTTCTCCTTGCGCAAAAGTTTTCTTTTACAGTTTGGGGAAATTCTATTTCGAAACTTTATACTACTAAAGTGTCAAAATCTATTTCTTTTTTTTTTTTTTTTTTTTTTTTTTTTTTTTTTTTTTTTGAGTTTCACTGTTTCCTCTTATTTTTTTTTTTTTTTTTTTTTAAAAACAGTGTGGCGTCCGATTGTAGTTGGTTTGGTTTTTTTTTTTTTTTAATCCTGGCGTCGCGACTGAGTTTGTGGTAATTAAATTGGTACATCGTCGGCAAGGCTTAATCTTTTTAAATTTTCTTTATTTTTCTTTTTTTGTTGGTTTTGTCTTGCAACGGACTGTTCGGTGACAACATTAAATCTACTTGGTGTCAGAAACTGGAAGGCAGCAGCACTCAACCATGAAGACTGGCGATCAATGCTAGAGCAAGCCAAGTCTTTACTATTAGGGACATAGTGCTATGTTAATAATAATAGTATAAACACTATACACAGTGATATAGATATTTCCTGGATTAAATATAAATACATAGAGCAGTTCAAATATCTAGTAAAAATTAATTTCAAGAGTAAATAAAGGCAATATTAAAAGACAAATATCTTGTTATTTGTCAGTCACAAAACTACTCAGTTCAAGCTTAGTCTCTAGAAATTTGAAAAGTAAGATATATGACTATTATGCTATCAACAGTTTTTTATGGATACAAAAAATGGCCGTTTACATAAAGGGAAGAATAATCCATCTCTGCAGTTCAGGTAATAGCAGCGAGACAGTTAAAATGTGCACATAAAGTAGTTGGATTTAATAATGACCGAATTTCAAAATGGGTAATAAGTTTTGAGCTGTAAATTTTGGAGGGATATACTGAGACATAGATAAAAAGAATGCATGAGGGCTGATCTTGGGGATTTGAGTTTTGATAGAAAAATTTGGAGGGAGATATGTGGTCAGAGGTTGGTGGTGTTGAAATCATACCTCCAGGTTTACTAAGCTTGTATTTTATTTATTTATAATTTTAGCAATGCTCATTTTTTAATCCCTTTGACAGGTTTTCTCATTAACCTACAAGATACATTGATCCAGTCATCAAACAAACATTTTCAATTATTAATAAAAATGTGATTAATATTTTAACACTTTGAATCATTTCCAAACTCCTCTAATAAAAACTATCCAACACTTCAACAATTAAATTATGTTTAGTTAATTGTGGCAACTGTACTTGTAATGTCGTATTTCTATACAAATACCTTAAAAAGTGGAAATGGAAATTTGTTTTGAAGGGAAAAGTAAAAGCACATTCAGAAGTAAATAAGCAGCTGCTAAATGCCACAAAAACTACAATTGTATAAACAAGAAAAAAACTGTTGAACACCTACAAACTTAAAAAACATATAATTCATATAATTAACTTTTTTTTACAAATTAATACAACTAACCTATCTATCTATCTAATTGGGAGACATAGATATTTAAAGGATCCTGACCTCTTCAATGAGCTTCTGTCATTTATCTCTGTTTTGTGTAGCTGCTTTCCAATTTCTAACTCCCAGCAGGTTTTTTGCATCAGCTGCCATACCATTTACCCATCTAAATGTTAGGTTATAATTTTTATTTTACAGTACACTGGCTCTTTAACCACATGGATATGAACCAAGTTCCCTCTCAGCATAAGGCAGGAGATGTCTGAACATAATGTGGGAAAAGTAACAATATTCCTCGATTATTGCTGCATACAAACCTACCAACATTTTTATGTATATAACTGACCTGTTACAATTTGACGGTATCACCTTATTCCTCCTTATCACCAAGAAGAGATGTTTTAATACCCTGACAAGCTCACTTCTACCACTTTTCAGTTCAGCAGAGAGAGTGGGGGCCTTATTATTTTTAAGTCTGCTGATGGCATCACTAATCTCATCTTCATTAGAGGGCTCAAGGTATAGTTCTTGTTCTTCCAGTTGGCTTCTATTTATTTCTCCTTTATTTTGCATTCTTAATTCTTCATTGCAGTCCAAGCCTTTATTATTAAAAAGATTACAGAAGTAATTCCTCCACTAAGCAAGAACCTTTTGGTCAGCCGGTTACCCTCTTCATCATTAAACATTTATAGTTTGTTTGCATGGAGTTTTCTTTCTTTCTTGACCAATTTGAAGAAACCTCTAGTTTCTTTGTTATGGCACAGCATTTCCATTTTCTTAAACTCCTCTTTCTACTTCAGCCATTTTTCTTGAAGTATAAGTTTCTCATCCTTCCAGAATCTGTATTCTTCGACAGACCTCATTGTACTTATCATTATATGATAAGCATAAATGCATTATATTTTATTAAGTGACCTAATATAATATATATTATATGATACCTAAAGGAACTAAATTGAAAACAAATAGCATACATTTGTACAACAGATCTAAAGATCTATCTAATCAATATATTAGATTACGTGTTTTTGTTAAAAATCTTATTTCAAATTATCTAACACTTAAGATTATTTTTTGCAATCATGATAACAATCTGGTTACACCTCAAATGACACTAATAAACTATAATAGGATAAATTTAATAAAAAAACTATTAACAAAATCCAGGTAAGTTTTTTTACACGATAAATAACTAAAAACAACAATAATTTCAGTTTATTTTTTAAATTAATTAAATACATCACAATAAATAATAATTTTGATGGATAAAAATCTGAAATAGTAATTAAACTAATTTTACCATTTTAATTATCCATTATTTTAACGCAATAATTTTTAATAAAAACTTTTAATGTAAATTATAGGATTTTAATTTTTAAAAATATGTTATAGGTAATTAATTTTAGATGAATTCATTCAAATAAAAGATTATCCTCATGGATCAGTCAAATATTAAAAGTAATGAAAGAAGAATAAAGTATTTTACATTACATCACTTTATTAGCTAAGCCAATTTTTTGGCCACTGACTTCACCAGTTAAAGGTCAGATGATGGCCAACAGACTTTTGGTTGAAATGTTGACTAAGATAATACCAGAATGTAATACAGTCAAAACTCAATAAGTCGAACTTCAAGGGTGGACAAGTTTACTTCAAGCTATTAAATTTTCGAGATATTGAGTTCACAAAAAATATTTTTTCGAGTTCTTGAGTTTCCACTTATCAAGTTTTGACAGTAACTCTTCTTAAAACATTATACATAATTCAGATCCCTGAGAAAAAATTTTCATGTAAAAAACATATGATTACCTGGGTCTCAGTCTAGTGCTGATTTTTTTTTTTTAGAAGAAATAATTATGGGATATATTAAGCTAAATCAAATATATGAACCTAAGATGTACATTATTTATATGAAAAATATTCTATAAAATTTACTTCACATTCATAGTTAACGTTACATTATTAAATAGTTATTTTCAAAGTTAGTGATGACCATCAAAATTTGATGAAGATAAACAGTAATGTATTTTAAAAAGGCATTTTATTTGCTAAGGGTATGCATTAATCACTTTAAGAAATACTGAAAAAACTCCTTAAAGAAAATATCTTAAAAATATTGCAAAAAAAAATAAATAAATAAAAAAAAAAACTTCCTTCTGGAAAAAGCAAATAACTATGTAGTTAGTCATTACAAATACAACTATTTACATGAAAAACTAAGTTACCATGCAACAAATAAATAGAATACAAGGCTACAAATATATAATTGATTATTTATATGAAAAAAACAAATCTAAAATATGAAAATGATGACATAAATCATGCAAAAATTAAATAATTACAATGTATAAAAATATTTCTCACTAAAAGTAGTAAGACACAAGCAATAAAAGGTTATTGATGGAATAGACTTAAAAAGGGAATATTTCAATCAACAAGTGATTAATTTATAATCTTTAATTACACAAAATTTACCTTTATCCTGGAAACTGCTTCTTCTGCTTGCATCATTCTAGTACTTTTAGTAGGTTGACCTTCACAAACAAGCTGTGTTGATCCTAGATAACGAGCACGAAACAGCACACCTTCAATCAGGACTGCAGGTTCATGAATCATCACTATAGGTAAAATAAATTTTGGTGACTTTGACAAAAATTAATTCAATTGAAAAGAAAGGATATAAAATATAATTACCATCAAGAATCCAAATAAGTGGTATAGCATTCAATCAAAAATAATGATATTATTATCAATGTAAAAAAATATTTACATGATCAAAATTTTAAAAAATCAATAATAATTAAAATTAAATAAATAAAAATTACAAGTTTAAAATTCAGTAAAACTAATCATTAGTTTCGATCAAATTTGAACCAGTTAAAATAATATTGAATGGCATTTAAGTAAATAAATAATTTATTAAAAAACTGAAATTCTTTCTGCTTCATGTTACTAATTGAAAATAGTAGAACAGTTCAGGAGAACGATTAAATCTAACTATATCCGAAGCCTTGATAACCAGCCTCTTAAGGGCCAATTTACCTTTGCCCTCACAAACAATATGTTTGTGTGTGTGTTTGTGTGTGTGTGTGTGTGTGTGTGTGTGTGTGTGTGTGTGTGTGTGTGTGTGTGTGTGTGTGTGTGTGTGTGTGTGTGTGTGTGTGTGTGAGTGTGTGTGTGTGTGTGTGAGTGAGTGTGCGTGTTATTTTCTTCCTGTCTCTAATCAGTGCCGAAATTACTAAAATATTGATTTGTAAATAATAAGGCCAGAAAATTGGACCATTAATTAGGAATTATTTTTATTGTTAGGGGACAGTATTTTCCAGATTAAAATTTATTTAAATTTGAGAGATACTACCATTTTAAGCTAAACTCTGTACTATAAATGAGTATTCAAATGAACTTTGGTTTCTTAAGCCAGAATTCATCCATAAGTCCAGTGTCCTGTTATCTCAGCTGTCAAGTGTTTGCTGCTTAGAGTTGATGGGCTTATTGCCCTGGGATATCTGGGGCTCAATCAATTTTATATAAGATGAAGAGTACATAGTAAAAAGGAATTTTTGTATGATATAATCTTCTTAGGAGGATTTCATGTCAAATATTAGCTGGGTATTGAAATGTTAAGAACAAAACACTAAGCAAGTAGTTTAATACTTGAAACTACTTAAATGCTTAAAAGAAAATTTGTTAAAAACTTAAGACATTGATAAATCTCTAAACTTGTTGATCACCTAATAACTGACAATGAAAAAGCAAATTCATGCATATTTATTTTTTCTTCCCTCCTTGCCTAAAAGTAATTCAGATTGCAACAGCAGTGGGGCACAACATATGGGTATGCACCTGCCACTTCTTCCAAAAAACTCTTCATTTATTGAACTTCTCATTATACATCATCTTATGATGTATTAATTAGAAATGTGATTATTCTTATGTATGATGATTATTCTAATTAATCATCATACATAAGTTTGTATGCTTATGATGATTAAAGGAATAACAAAGTTACATCCTACTTAATATATTCATCCAGTCATTCAACACAGCTCTTCGAATGATGAAGTGGAGTTAGACTGTCTAGACCAGAGCATGTTGCTGTGCTCAGGACCACATCATTCCTTATTCTTTGTCTTATATTGCATTTTATACAAGATTTCATCTTCTTATAAAGCACTCTGCTAGGAATAACTTATTCTCTTTTTCAAAGAAGAACTGGGTTAGGCCTATTATTTCCTTCAATTCACCCAAAATGGTTTACAGTAGATTTAGTTTTTCCAGGAAATTAGCTAGATGAACTGTCTTCCTGTCAAGACATGAAATACAGTTTCTCTCAGTAGTTCTGCCCTCAGGGGATAACTAGCAGTGCAATAGATTACACTGTTATTCAAGGTCTCCAGAATGGTGCAACTGGGGCATAGGGGATTAATATATTTTCCATATTAAAAAAGTGTTCATGTTCTTTAAGTTGATTTTGAAGTGAATAGGATCTCTTGGAATGTTGAAACAATACAGCATATAGTATATATATTGATAGCATATAAAACTGTACATAAAATATAGTTTCAAAGACATGAGAAAAGGGTGACCCCTGGGGGGGAGGGGGGGGGATTCTTTATGGCTTGATATTTTTTAGAGCTAAATAAAAAAGAAATTACTTTAAAATTATATTTAAAAAAAAAAAAGTCTCATTCAGGTCCTTTTTTTGAGTCTTCATCTAATGGAGAACATACTACATTTCAGTAGGTTTTTGTGTATAGCCATTTTTTCTTGGAAGAATGTATAAGTTATGTTAATAAACAAATGTACAGTTACAATGAAGAATTTGTAACAATATACCTGACCAGGACTAAGTAGTATCTCTCCAAGGAGGATGTAATATTATTGAGCAAAGTATTTTTTTTTTTTTGTTTAAGTAAAAATATTTAATTATTTATTAATATAATTTTTTTTTCAACTAAGGGCTACTTTTATGTGTAGCAATGGCAACCAATATTGTGCGATATTATCGATAATGTTTTTGTAACCTCTTCAGTATTGTTTTATCATTTGAGAAATTAAGTGAATGTTTATTTTGTGTTTCTCTATGGTTTGCCGAGACCTTCTGGTTTGTTTTCACATTCATACCCATCATTCTAGACAAATTCATTGAGTACTGTTTTTTTTTTTTTTTTTTTTTTTTTACAAAGATGTGCAATCATACAAAAACGTTTGACAAAAATTACTTAATCCTGAGATTAGACTTTTTGGGAATGCCACAAATTCTTATTTAGCTAATGCAGATGAGTCACAGTGAGAAGCTGTATACACGTCTTTGTAACATTGAAAGTCTTGTTTTATGACTCTTAAAGTTAAAGAATTTTGAACCTGGTGTTGGCAAAGTCTTTTTTGTATACCACGATGGCTTCAGTCAGTGGTCTATTTGAAGGTTAGTTATAGATAAGTCATTGATTCAGATTACAGCACTGGCTGACCATCAATGCAAAAAAAGTACAAAAATAGTACAAAAAAGGGCAAATAGTACAAAAAAATGTAAATAAGAATATTTAAAAATAATAATGATAAATGAAACAGTTCACCTTCTTTATTTCGTCCTTTCTTTTTTGAACTTTCTTTATCCTGAAAAAAATAGATATTATTAATGACTGAGAGTAATTAAGTCATACTTAACATGCAGTAATCTCATTCTTAAACAAAAAAATCATAGTAAGGTACATATATCTATTATACTCTCCAGTTATAAGTTTTCAAGACAATAAATTAAAATGCCATTATTCATCTTAGATATTAATTTTTCTGTACCAATATAGCCTCAATACAATTAAAATTTTAATCATTCTAATTAATGGTTTATCGTTTTATTTAAATCTCGTTCTATTATCATGTCTTTAAAAATGTTATAAACTTTGATTAATATTCTTTTAAACTGTTATAACAGCCAAAAGAAAGTTTACTCTCCTTTACTCTCAGGTAGGATAAATAAGGTGATTGAAACTTTAAACATTTGTTTGTTTAAACGACCTATAAATATTTCCAATAGTCCTATTTTAAATGTGTTTCCAGTAAGAATAGAAAAATGTACAACTAATAGGTAAGAACCTTAAGTCTACCATTAATCTGAGTACATACTACCTTCTTTCAATCACAAAATATTTTTATTCCTTATACAAAGCTGTAAAAAATATTCTTTCCCTTGGTGAGTACTAACATTCATTTGATTATTTGTCCTATATTTTTTACATTAACATCTACATTACATGCTAGATTTCTTTGGAAAGAAACTTTCTTCCTTAAGTCAAGTTAAGAAAGTTCCAATACCCATACCTTAAGCATTATACATGAGTGATAATCCATTATTTTCAGATGGGTATACTAGTTGAGCAGCTTCCAACACACTTGGCGAAAAAAGGAAACTATCCAATAAAGAAATATCTATCAATCTGGTGGATATTTCTGTCCATATTGGTTCTGTCTAGCGGTCAATTCTATAAGCTTATTGTTAAACTCTTCTAGCAAGGCTTACCAAGTGGACTAAGAAACAACCATTCCTCACTCTTTTCATATAGACAACACTAAGCTATATGCCAAGAACAAGAATAAGAATAATATGAGAAGCCTTCTTGAAATAGTGAGGACATACATATGAGTATGGGTCCTGACAAGTAAGCTGAACTACATGTTAAAAGAGGAAATCTTAAACATGCACATAATGCCACATGGATCTCTTTAACAATGCCCTTATAAGTAATCTTGATGATTGTTAATGATAAAAAACCTGGGTATCCACCAACTTTTGGAGTTTCAAAAGAATGCAAAAAAAAAAAAAAAAAAAAATTGAGAATACATTTAAGAAATGTGTAAAAATCACCCTTGGCACCTACCTTTCTGGGGAAAATATCATTAAAGCACTGAGCACATGGGCTATCCCCACATTGTATAATTAATCTGGTTTTTTAAAGTGGACAAAAACAGACCTGGATTCAATGGATTCCTATTTGAGAATATAAATGGCAAACACAAGAAAAAGCTATCCCAATGTATTTACCAAAGAAATATGGGAGGATGGGGCCTTATAAGACTCCTTAAAATTTACAGTGACAAAGAAGAACGTCGTCAAATCTATTTCAAAGCAAACTTTCATAAAAGAATCATATCCACCATATCAGATAAAGACAATAACACTTTGTTAAATTTGCTTAAAGATAACAATCCTTCTGCTCCAAACCTCAATACATGGAAATCCAAAGAGCTACATGGAAGATTTTATCACAGTTTGTCTTCAGCAGGAATAGAAAAGGCATGATCTTTAATTTGGCTATATAACGGCAAATTATTACCTGAAACAGGAGGATTTATCTTGGGCATTCAGGAACAGGTCATTGCCACAAGGACATACAGACGCAGCAAATGTGGAGAAGCCATTAACGAATCATGTCAACTTTGAAGCCACTGAATCAACTCAATATATGTCTGGCTGTCAAGTGCTGGCGGGAAAATAATATCTGATGAGACATATTAATGTGGCAAAGATTGTCCATCCGAACTTAGCTAAGAAATTCGGACTTATAAATGAAACTTATCCATATTACAGGTGCAGCCCTCAGCAAATTAGTGATAAGAAAAATGTCAATTGCTACTGGGACCGAGCCATCATGACTGATCATACCACACCTGCAATTTTCAGTATGAAGCCGACTGCTGCTGTGGTAGCAAACTTCAGATTTGGATTCAGCACCTCAAAAAACATTAAGATCCATTGAGAATAAAAGTTCGGAAGTTTTTTCATGAAAACGTACTTTTGGAGCCTTATTTTACTGGACTAACAAGGTTTGAATATTTTACATGAGTAGAACTCCTGGCACAAAAAACAATCGTGTGAATTTTTAGGCAAGTTTATGCAGCTAATTTATTTTTTTAATAAAAGTAAATTAGTTGTAGAGTACATACATATTAATCACAATTTGATCACAGACGTATAAATATTACTTTTTCACCATCAAATATAATTTAGTGCTGTAATTTACACGTTAGTCGATATATGTTTTTAAAAAATTAGTCAAGGATAGAAACGATTTTTCATTCAGATTATTTTATGTTAAAAACTCACTTATCTTCTTTAGAATCCATCTTGATGTAAAACAACTAAATAACAATACACACTGAGCAACAGCATTAACGAAACTAAAGAGCTGTGAAAGCAAGTTAGGAGATAAGAGGGACTTTAGTCGTACATTATTTGTCATGTTTTGTATGCACGTTTATTGTAAAATGAAAGGACTGCTTTTCCGACTATTACATCTACAACTAGTCTACTTGTTATTCCGACATATCTAAGTCTTTAAATTACACTTTAAAAATAATATTATCATATAATGTTATGTTATTAATAAAAGTAAACCAATTTACCTTTTTATTAATTATTTTCATTTGAGAACTATCTTCAACAGCAGAAATTTCTGGTGATTTAGGGACAACTTCATTAGATGAATCTTGGGATTGACTAGGTGATGGAGAATTTTTGCCATTCCTCTTTTTATTTTTACGCCATGCCTGTAAAGTTATAATTGTAGTAAAGTATTTTTGGATTAAAATGAAATGTAGATTCAAAATATAATTAATTGATGCCACATTTTATTTTAAAATGTAATAATTGTTATAAAATGGTTACTGGAATACTTTTTCAGATTCCCATAAACAGACACTCTCCCCACCCAATTTTTTTTCATTAAAACCTTCTCAATTTCTCCTCTTCCTCACTGCATGTTGTGGTGAGGGTCCTAAAACCTCTGGTTCAGAAGGCCATGGCTTCGATTCCTTATATTGTAATGGTCCCACAAAATGAATCTTGACTCTCCCATCCTAGTAAGGACTGGGTGGCAACCTCTTGATAACTGTAAACAGTGGCGCAACCAGGATTACTATCATAGGGGGCTGGGTTCCTTCCTATATACAGTAGACCCTGCTTAATGTGATTGCTGCGGGACTCGCAAAAGATGATCACACTAACCGACTGATAACATTAAGGAAAATACACCAACAGGGATCTGCCTCCGCTTGTTCTCCATGAAGTTTTGTGAAACAGATGTTTTCCCGTTTTTTTCACCGATAAAACCACCCTTTTGAAGCAATGAAATCACTTTTCCCAAGTTTTTTGGCTAATTTTTCTGCTTTATGCCGAAGTTAAGAACCATATAAACACAACCATTTTTCCCCCCCACTTTCAGGAACCATTCTTTTAGGGCTTGTTCCACATCTTCTTTTCCTACACTATTTCTTTTACGATTTTGATTCTCATTTTGCAGAAATGAGCTCTCGATATTCTTCTGCTATTTTAATAGTTTAATCAGCAATGGCTGAGAAATATTCAAAGTTATAGCGGCTTTACACTGACTTATTCTGGTAGACAGGTGATCGTACAATTTTAAGATCTCCATCTTTTCAGATAAACTCAGGCCCTGTCATTTTGATGGTCTCGCGCTCATTTAAAAAACAAAACAAAAAAAACTGAAAAATTACTTGAAAAACAAAAAAGATGGTCCGAGTACTTCAGAGGACGAAATCATACTGAGCTGAGCTAGTAGACTTATTTTCACAGAAGTAGAGAGAAGGGGATGATTATATTGTACCTTCTTAGAAAAAGGGATGTTCCTGAAAAGAATTAGGACTATTAGAATTATTTTTAGACCCTTCCGACAAAAAAATAAAAAAGCTAAAATTCCAAGATTTTGAGAAAGATCACAATAAACAGAATTTTGATAACAATAAATGGAAAAATGGTAATGTATGGCACTGTTCCAAGCCATTATGATCACACAAAGCAGTTGATAACATCAACTGTGATCACATTATGCGGCGTCTACTGTACTATATATATAAAAGAAGATATTTGTCTATGTTCTAGTTAAACTAAAACAAGGGTGACGTTCGAGACTATATAAATAAAAATCATAGTTATCAACAAAAAAAAAAATTAGTCGTTTCGGTCGTGAGGGAGGGGGGCTTCAGCCCCTAAGCTCCCCCCCTTGGTTGCACCAGTGACTGTAAAGAGTCGGTAAAAAGGAACAATAGGTCTGCTATTGCTGGACCAGTTTCCCATCAATAACTAAAGCAGTATTAGTAATTTAACCCTCTCTCAAGTTGGAAGATTCAGATCCAAAATCTAAATGGAGAATTCTAATGAAGTTATCAGTTACCAGCTCCACCTCCAGTATATATTACCCTGTCACTCCTGACAAACTTAGTTCCTTTTTTGTTGATTCCTGTCCTAATGAGCCTCCAATAAATCCAGTATCTTATCATATTCCTCAATTTCCATTATATCCAGATAACTTATACTACCATTGCATTCCTTCCGAAGATATCATGGCCTCTGTTTTTAAATCCCAAACAAATGATTTTGGTACTGATCAAATCCCAGTAAAATAAAAATGTCTTCCTGTTATCCTTTCTGGTCCTGGTAGAAATACTTTAATTGTGATTCCAACTTTTCAACCTGCCTTGCAGATCTTCTTCAGGGCCACCGAACCACACTGGAGAGGAGACGAATGAGAAGACTCTGAGTCATCGTTCGTCTACTCTCCAGTGTGGTTCAGTGGCCCTGAAGAAGACTTTCAAGGCAGGTCGAAACGTTGGCATTATCAATTACAGTATTTCTACTTGGACGTGGTGTTTCTGTTTGACTGCATCCCTGATTATCTTCTCCTCCATTCATCTTAACAGTCAACTATACTTTCATTATTTATAACTTTGCCTTTCAAAAATCCACCTTTACCACAGCATGGAAAAGGTTCTTTTTCGCCCATTGAATAAAGTTCCTTCATCTACTTCAGCATCCCATTTCAGGCCTATTTCCATCTTATCAAACCTATCTAGGCCACTGGAAAGACTAGACTATTCTCAACTCACTACTTTACTTGAAAATAGAAATTTCCTTACTTCTTATCAATCAGGCAACCATTTGGGTTATTCTACCCAATCCCCCTGTTCAAGAAAACCCATGATATTTATTATTCAATTGATCAACAGAAAATAATGATGCTAATCCTAGCTCAGGGACTAAGCCTCTAAAAAGTGGGTATCCTTAATTGGGGAAAAAGTCTGGCAGTTTAGCGTGATTAATGACCACATCACCTCTTAATACAACCCTTGTTTACAAAATAATATTTCCTTACCGAGTACTGAACCCAAGATCCTGCATGGTTAGTAGCGGTATAGGATTTTTTTTTATACGGCGGACTATTTGGTGAGCTCGAAATGACACTGAAGAGACAAATGAATTAAGATTAAATTTTGGGATCCATATGCGTTCTCACATCACTTAATGGTATTTTGAGTTAAGGTGGCTTTAGCCAAGTTTTCGACAATATTTTCTTGGTACTTTTCTATTCCAATCTTTTAAGTCCAAAAAACCTTCATACATTTACGGCATGCTTGCCCTTCGTTCTTCCATTATTCACCAGATCTCAGCCCATTGATTTGTAAATCCCTTCTGATCGAACTGTTTCCTTTGAAAAATCCTTTATCACACAGCCTTATTTTGGGATTCCTAGCCCATTTCAACGCTTCCTTTCTCACTTCCTTTAAACATCATTTATTCATCCACCTCCTTAAATATCAATCTTCCGAAATTATGCAAGAATTATATATATATATATATATATATATATATATATATATATATATATATATATATATATATATTATATACAAAATAATTCATATTAGCGTTAGAATATTTTGTATATAAACTCGAAGATTAGTTTTTAATTTTAAATTTCTACCTTATAAATATTTAAAGTATCTAAGTTATAATCTACCAGGTATATGCACCTACCGAGGATGCAGATATATTGGACAAAGAACAGTTCTATGCTGAACTGGAAAGGGAAACAAGTAGAAGCTACGACTCGGGAAGAGCAATAATAATAATGGGAGACCTAAATGCTAGGATCGGAAGGGATAATAGAGGAACGCAAGGTGCGATGGGACATTATGGTGGAGAAACAACTAAAAATAGAAATGGACAGAGACTTATAGAATTCTGTGTAGACTATGATATGTTAATAGGTAACACGTTCTTCCCACATAAACTGGTTCACAAAATAACATTTTCTGCCCAAGAAAGAAATGTAAACAGCGTCATAGATTACTTCATCTACAGTAAGAAAATTAGGAGATACTTTACTGATGTAAAAGTAATAAGAGGTGCAGAGCTCAGCACCGACCACTTACTTCTCGTTGCAGATACCCGGATTGTCAAGCCCATCAATAGGAAACCCAAAACATATGAAAGGATAGATACGGCAGTGTTAGGGGATCCCGAGAAGAGGACTTTATATGCAGATCTGCTAGACCATCGGCTCCAATCGATAGATCTTGAAAAGAATATAGATGAAATGTGGTCAGACATCAGATGCTGTATACTTGAAACTGCTACTGAAATTTGCACTTCCAAGGAAATTAATATGAGGGCAAAAAGAACAGAATGGTGGAACGAGAACGTAAAACGGGCGGTGGCTGACAAAAAGAAAGCCTGGAAAGACTATATGGCAAATAAGTCACAGCAGAACTGGTCAATTTATGTTCAAAAGAGGAATAGCTCCAAGCAAACTGTGAGGGAGTCTAAGAAAGAGTCCTGGGAACGCTTTGGTAAGGAATTGGATGATGACTACCGGGAAAATATTAAAAGGTTTTGGAGAAAAGTAAAGAGTCTAAGAGGTAAAAAGGGCAAGAACATTCGAAATGTGAAAAACGAAAATGGCGACTTAGTTACAGATGCCACTGAAATTTTAAAAAGATGGGAAAGACACTATAGTGCAATATTCTCAGGCCAAGCAATAAACCAAATACAGTCGGATCCCCCTAACAGAGAGGAACAAGATAATGACCAAGAACTGGACATAATATGGGAAGAAGAGGTTGAAATGGCTGTAGAAAGAATCAAGGTTGGGAAAGCAGCAGGTAGGGACGGAATCTCTCCAGAATTTATTAAATATGCTGGAAGGGAGATAATCAAAGTGCTGCAGGGTCTATTCCAGAAAATTTATGAGGAAAAGAAGATTCCTGAAGACTGGGAAAACAACATCATCGTACCAATCCACAAGAAGGAAAGCACAAGTGAATGTGGTAATTATAGGCCAATTTGTCTCTCCCAAGTCGTATATAAAATATACACCTCGATTCTAGAAAGGAAGCTGAGGCCATTAGTCGAAGACAACCTGGAGGAAGAGCAAGCTGCTTTTCGCCCAGGGCGCCAAACACAAGATCACATTTTTGCCCTAAGAATGATTACTGAGAAAGCCTGGGATCGAAACAGAAGCCTGTACCTTGCTTTTCTTGATATAAAAGCAGCGTTTGACTCAGTGCCAAGAGAAGAAATATGGTGTGCCCTAAGAGCTAAAAACGTCCCATCAGGTCTGATTGAAGCAATCCAATCAACATACAAGGCTCCTAAAGGCATTGTAAGAATAAATGGCATGGAGTCAAAGTGTTTCCCAATAGAAAAAGGAGTTAAGCAGGGAGACAGTCTAAGTCCTCTACTTTTCATCATCTTTATGGATGAAATTATTAAGATTTGCAAGAGAAGAACAGCAAGGGCGGTGATAGGTCATTGGAATATGCGAACAATACTGGCACAAGCAATGGTATATGCTGATGACATCGTGTTAATTGCTGATTCTGCACACAGCCTCCAACAAACCCTAGTAGAATGGGAAGCAGAACTCGCTAGGAAGGGCATGAATATCAATGTGTCGAAAAGCAAACTCCTACAAGTAGGACGAGAGCCCGAACAAATCCATCTGACCTGCAATAATAAGGAGCTTGAAGTAGTAAATGAATTCTCCTACCTAGGAACTGTGATCTGCAGAAATGGAACATTAGAACAAGAACTATCCCAAAGGATAGCCAAAGCAAACAACATATATTACTCCATCTGCAACACAATTGTGGGAAAGAGAGAGATAGGGAAAGATGTCAAGCTCCGCATTTTCAAGGCGGTATATATGCCAGTTCTGCTATATGGAGCAGAGAGTTGGGTCCTTCCTGATAAAAAATGGAGCCGAATAACTGCTGCGGAGATGAAGTACTTACGCAGAGTGGCTTCCAAAACACGCCGGGATAGAATTCGAAATGAAACAATTAGGGAAGAATTAAATATCCCCGCAATGAAAGAGACCCTGGAAAAGAGGCAGCTGAGATGGTATGGGCACGTATGCCGGATGAGCCCAGACAGAGACCCACGAAAATTTATGGAGGCGAGACCAGCAGGTACTAGACCTAGAGGAAGGCCTCGGCTTACCTACAACAGCTACATATCCAAGTTGGGACAAGCAAGAGGAAAGACACTGCAAGAGATGACAGCTCTTGCGAGAGACAGAGACGGATGGAGGTCCTGGGTTGGATCAACTCTACGCTGAAAGGCACAAAAGAGAAAGTTAAAGAAGAAGAGAAGAGTTATAATCTACAGAAGTTACTGTCTGATATGGACCAAGCCAGACAATAATACCATTTTATTGTGCTTTTAAGTTATTCTAAGGGGACAAGGTGTCCCAGAGTAAAGATTATTTGTACTACAATTTCTAAACTAAAGTTTAGTAATGATAATTATAGTTACATTGCAAAAAATATTTTATTAATTCATTATTTAGAAAAATAAATAAAATAAACTTACAAGTTTATCATCAATTAATGTTTGATCATCAGTTCTCTGTTGCCCCAACAGCCTGTCAGTTTCCAAATCAGTATCAGCTTCATCTGAAAAAATATGAAGCTAGATAACCAAGAAAAAACTAAAGGTTTTTTGATCTGATTTAAGATTTAAGATTTAAGAATAGGTGAGGGAAATCTCCCTCATATTCATCAATTTTAAATATTCATTATGATAACTTTTTTCCCCGCATCATTTGAACTATATAAACTCCTTTATAAAAAAAAAATGACCGTTTTATCAAATTCCAGAGTTCAAAAGTCTGTAAATATCTTAATGCTATTTATTATTTACCAATACTTAATAATCCCTTTAGAGCATTCTCTAAGCTTGTTCCCAACACTGGACTTCTTAAAAAAAAAGCCTCAGTTCAGTTATTTATTTCAAAGAAGAAACATGACAGTGACCTACCAAATTCTCGTAATTTTAAGACATTACTGGAAAAAAAATTTCACAGCCTCTGAAGCAACTCATGAAATTATTAAATATGAATGGGAAGGTGTCCTTGAAGAGTGCACTGCGAGGCGTTGTTTTGAAAAATTTAGAAGTGGAAATACGACATTGGAAAGGAAAAAGGGCTCCGGGCGGCCATTAATGGATGGGTCATTCTCATAGCCTCAGCTAAAATTTAAAAAAAAATTATATTTTTAAAGTTGCTTAAATTTTTATTATTTTTGAGTTTTCTATTATAATATACCTTCTATTTATTGAATTCCCAGGTGGGGCCGATTTCTTTTTTCTATTTACCACTGTTTTGAAGCATTTTATAGAGCTTTTCATAGAAACGCTCTTGACCGTTACTCTTTCTTTAAACATTTTTTTTCGTATTAAAAAATTATTAATGTCCTCAAATGGATAAAACTAAATAAATAAAATAATAAAATTTATTATTGATACATAAAAAATAAAAAAATTGTGATCGATTCTGGAAGAATTTTACAAAAAAAACAGTTTAGTTGTTCAACTATTATATTGAATGAGATTTAATTTTTAATATTTCTTTTTAAGGCATAACTATTGTATATGTGCATGTCCATACCGACCCTCAACTGGTACGGTCGGTATGGACATGTACTTGTTACTATGTGAGGGAAATCACAGTTATCCTGAAGATGGAGCAATGTTCTCCGAAACTTTTTTTTTTTTTTTTTTTTTTCTTTATTTCTCTTTTTTCTTTTTTTTTCTTTTTTTCTTTTTTTTTTTTTTTTTTCTTTTTTTTTTTTTTTTTTTTTTTTTTTTTTTTTTTTTTTTTTTTTTTTTTTTTTCTTTTTTTTTTTTTTTTTTTTTTTTTTTTTTTTTTCTTTTTTTCTTTTTTTTTTTTTTTTTTTTTTTTTTTTTCTTCTTTTTTTTTTTTTTTCTTTTTTTTCTTTTTTTTTTTTTTTTTTTTTTTTTTTTGCTTTTTTTTTTCTTTTTTTTTTTTTTCCCCTACCTTACCTTTTCAGGCATACGGGGTTTTGACGGCAGCGGTTTCAACATGTACTCCGAAACATGTTGAAGAAAATAAAAGATAAACAGGAGTTATGCCTTAAAAAGAAATATTAAGGTTTTGTTATTTTGAAACCCCCCCCAAAAAAAAAATTAAAATTAAGTCAGTGATGTTTCTGCCTTATAAAAGTGTTGGTAAATAGGTATATAGCCCAAATATAAAATTTTACGAAATTCGATTAAGTCGTTTGTAAGTATGAATCCCCCCCCCAAAAAAAGAAACTTAAATTAATGATGTTTCACCCTTATGAAAGTGTTAGGAAATAGGTTTATAACTCTGATATAAAATTTGACGAAAATCGGTTGAGTTGTGTTGCTGTCTTATCTTCAGAGACTTTTAGAACTTTTTATCGAAATAAATATAACTTCACTTATACTTTTTATTTCACACATTTTTTTTACAATATGTAACCTTCTTATTTTTAACATATGATTTTTAAAATACATTATGACTTTAAATATCAATCGATATTTTTATATAATTATTAATGTGATTTGATACCCTACATTACTCCTCTCCCAGTAACATCAGTATGTTACGATATCAATTTTGACTTTGAGATTACATTGTCATGCCAAAAAAAAAAAGAAAACTATCTAAAATAACACTTTTTCTAAACTGAAAACCAATTTTACAAAACATAATTATACCTAACATATTTTACATATTTCTTTCTAAAAAATAATAAGAATACCATAATAATTAAAAAATAAAATGTTAACAATCCACTTCACTCATTACCTATATTAATCACTAGTGGTATATTTCACATCTGATCACTGTAGGTAATGCTGGGGAAACCTGACTCTTCTACCCATTTTTGTTGTTACCTCATTATTGTATCTTTGCATTTTCCTTTTTCCTGTTTTAAACAGATTCTTTTTCTTTTTTTTTTTTCTTTTTTAAGT
Organism: Euschistus heros; assembly: GCA_003667255.2. NCBI lineage: Eukaryota > Metazoa > Arthropoda > Insecta > Hemiptera > Pentatomidae > Euschistus > Euschistus heros. The sequence continues at coordinate 274,078 of RCWM02000103.1, read as the reverse complement.
CACTTTTTCTTTTTTGGCTTTGGAGTGTGTTGTTAATATTCATTCTTCCATTTTTTTTAATGAGCATTCTGTAACACCTTTTCTTTATCTTTTTTAATTTCAATTATAACTTTTTCTTCATTATTCGTTTTCTTTTGTTTCAGATTCTAATTTTAATTTTTCTCCTTTCTCTTTTATCTTCTTTGATTCACCTTCTATTATGGCTTTTCTCCTCCTTGTTTTTCCTATTTAGGTCTATATGTTTTTTAATTACTTATTCTTCCTTATTTTTTCTTTAATTTCTGTTTTATTTTGCTTCTTCAGCTTTTGTTTTATTTGCTTCTTCATCTTTTTGTTTTATTTGCTTCTTCAGCTTTTGTTATATTTGCTTCTTCAGCTTTTTGTTTTATTTGCTTCTTCAGCTTTTGTTATATTTGCTCCTTCAGCTTTTTGTTTTATTTGCTTCTTCAGCTTTTGTTTTATTTGCTCCTTCAGCTTTTGTTATAGTTGCTTCTTCAGCTTTTGTTTTATTTGCTCCTTCAGCTTTTGTTATATTTGCTCCTTCAGCTTTTTGTTTTATTTGCTTCTTCAGCTTTTGTCTTATTTGCTTCTTCAGCTTTTTGTTTTATTTGCTTCTTCAGCTTTTGCCTCCTGTCTTAGCCTCTCTGCGGCTTCAATTTTGTTTTTAACTTCATCACCTTCTAATGTTTTTTCTTCATTCTCTTTCACTGGCTTAACTTTATTTTCTTCTAACACTATTTTTCTTTTTCGTTTCACTTTCCTTCATATACTTTTATTTTATCTATTTCTGAACGTACTTTCTGTATCCAGAGTATATTTTCTTTTGGCTGATTTTTTAAATTTCCAATTCTGGTTTAGATTCTACTTTTACTTCTTCCTTATTTATATCTGTTTCTTTGTTTTTCATCTGTTTCGCCATCATCACTCCCGTCTTGCGGCATCGTGAACGTCGGGGTCACCAAATTGTTAACGTCGGTGTCACCAAATTGCTAACGTCGGGGTCACCAAATTGTTCACGTCGGTGTCACCAAATTGTGAACGTCGGGGTCACCAAATTGATCACGTCGGGGTCACCAAATTGTTGCTGTCTTATCTTCAGAGACTTTTAGAACTTTTTATCGAAATAAATATAACTTCACTTATACTTTTTATTTCACACATTTTTTTACAATATGTAACCTTCTTATTTTTTAACATATGATTTTTAAAATACATTATGACTTTAAATATCAATCGATATTTTTATATAATTATTAATGTGATTTGATACCCTACAGTTGTTTTGAAGTCCGATTCCGCTCCCCCTCTACCCCCTGCCAAAAAGGAACTCAATTCAGTGATGTTTCATACGTACAAAAGTGTTGGTACATTAATATGTAACAATTTAAAATTAAAAAAAAAATTGGTGTGACGGTTGTGAGTGTGATGGTCGTGAGGAACCTCCCTTAAATTAATGTTAATTGCAACACCAAAACCTTACCTAAACGGCTAGTTTGACTAATCAGTTGTATACATCTACAAATAATCAAATATGAAGTCCAGGAGCTTTTAAAAAATACGAATCATTTTAAAAACGCGTGACGGTCGTGAGTATGAAAAAGTACGAGGAAGAAAACTTACCCTGTATTGATGCAAATCATAGAAAATACACCAAAAAAAATGTCTTCCAAACACATCACTTATGAAGATAACCTCACGAATTACTCTGTAGATAGCAATAATTAGCACTAGCTTATTCTTGTAGAGAATATTTAAATAACTATTTAGTGTGACGGTCGTGAGGCCAAACCGAGGGACAAAAAGAAAACGGAATTTTCAGTTTCCCTTTATAGTTTAAAAATATTTAAAAGCATGTTAATTTAGTCTTCAATATATGGTCTCATACTCCAGAAAATAAAAACATAAGTTTTCTAAAGATAAATACTTAAATAACTTCCTTGAAATCTCATACTATAGCTAGGGACAAGTGAAAGTTATGAGTTTATAAGCCTTTTTGTAGCTATAGAAAAATAACAAAAATATTTTTCGAAACTAGGCTGTATGCACCAACTTTAAGGGGTCGGTGTACGTTCAAATCCACCAAAAATATTGATTTGGAAGTTTTAGTTCCATCTTAAGTCCAGCAGGACAGTGAAAAATCACTGCCATGAGAATGGCCCGGATATTGATGAGGTTCTGAAAGAAGCTGTTGAGTCAAATCCATCCACAAACTTGCCAGGGAGTGTGGTGTGTCGAAAGATACTGTTAGTCGCCATCTTCTCTTCATGGGGAAGTTGAAAAAGACCTGTAGACTGGTCCCTCACCAACTTACTCCTCAACAATTTTACAAAAGTTAATAAAAGTTTACAGATCTTCATAGGTTCGAACTCCTGCCTCATCCACAATATAGTCCAGACCTCACACCTTCGGATTACTACTTGTTTTGATCCATGGCCCATTTTCTTCAAGGGAAAAAATTTGATAATTTTGCAGAAGTTGAAAATGCTATCCAAGAGTTCTTTGACAGCCATCCCAAGGAATGGTATCAGAGTGGCATCGAGCAATTGGCCAGCAGATGGGTAATGATGGTAGATAACAATGGACTATACTTGGAGTATTAATTGTATTTTATATCAAAGAAATAATAATACAACTATTTGTTTCAAAAACGGTCATTTTTTTTTTTTTATACACCCCATTATTATACTGTTACAGTCAGAGGGAGGAATCAGGGATGAGAACCGTCCAAGGAGCCCAAAGAAGGTAGACCAAAAGGGCAATGACCCCGCAATAGGTGTTACCACAAACCCCTCTTCAAATCATACCAACAAAACCCGATTATTCTGGAATGTTTGGCAGGGCTTTATCAGTCAGTCCCCAGCCTGGGACCAGTGATTATCCAGTCAGTAAGTGAGCTAGTAATAAGCCTGTGTCAGTCCACGATTAGCGAGTGCAGTGAAGCAGTAATAGTAATAATAATTAAAGTAATATTATCGCAGTATCTGTGTATGTCAGCTTTACACATTTGGAGGATCTTATGGCCGGTGGGATAAAAGAACAGGAAATGTTTGCAAGCCCTACAGTTATTTAGAATTAGTGTTACCTTATTGTATTTATACAGATTTGTGTAATTAGATTGAGGTTAGACCTAGGTTATCCTCTTATGGATGGTTGTTATTGTAAATTTATAATAGGCTAATAATTTGATTGTAATTATGAATTTATTAATAAATTAGTGTGTTGCATTTCAGAGTAGTTTAATTTAGTCTTACCCCCAGTAGCCTGAAAAAATGCTCATTTACAAATATAATTCCTAAATATCTTTAAGTGTTTTATTCTAGCGCTGATGAAGACTTGCAATCTAATACTGCATCTGATTTTCTTGACTCTAAACATTATTTAGAATCTTTACAGGCACAGATATAATTGGAAGAACAACATTCTAAATGAACCCTTCATGCACTTGTTGTGCTATTAGGATGAAGACAGTATTAAGTGTATAAAACGAAAAATAAAATACCTTCATCTCCACTCTGGATGATCCCAGGAGCAGTGCATCGTCTCCTAGAACATGGGAAATATTTTAATTCAATACATTCTGCAAGCCATCATTTTTGAAATTGGAACACGGAAATGACATGAAGATAATGAATAAAACCAATTAGAAAATATTAATCTTATAACATTATTTTCATAAAAAAGTGATCTAGCAGTTACATTTATTTATTCATTGATCAGAAAATAGAAAAAATATAAACTTAAAATAGCTCTTACATCACAACCGATTGTAACGATAGACTATTTATTCATATAAGGGGTTAAGGCACAAAATCCAAACAACATGAAAATTTATTATTTTCATTTTTACATATTTATAAATTAATGTCCCTGTATGACTACCACACAAATAGAGATTCAAATTGAATATGATTGTAATTATTTCATGGGATAATATAGTACTTATCTTGGTTTATGAAATTTGGTTAAGTCAAAGGACTTATAGCTAAAATACGTATAAAGGAATAATACAAAAAGAATAATATAAATGGAATAATTGTTAATATTATAATTACAAAACTTTATTCTGTACCTTTGAAAATTATACATATAAAATAAAAAATTTAAACATTAAATTTAAGAAGTACAATATATATTTTATAAATTTGACAGTTATAGTGAGGTGCTGCACTTGCACGAACTATAGCAAGTTATCCTTAATATCACTCTCGCTTATTACTCCTTATAGAGAGGTTTTTTCCAGCTTTCCATTTAGAAAAGTGTATAGGAACACTAGTAAATAGCTGTGGTGTACATTACCAGAATAAAATAGTGAGTAAAACCATTAAACATAAGTGTCTTTAATTTCCATGTACTGTGTGGATAGAAGGTGGAGAGGATAGATGTTAGAGATAAAATAGGCCCTTGACTTCCAATAGGTAACTGCTATCTGTATGGGAAGGTTCTGTGTTTGCTCCAATAAAAAAAGCACTAAGATCTTTTGTTTATTTAATTTTTTTTTATTTTCCCTTATTCCTTGATGCTTTTAAATGAGATATTTCCACACGGTGCTGTCTTATAAAACTAATCACTCCAAAAGAAGCTGATCTCTAGAAACAGTATGCATGAGCCCCATCAAACAGAAACCAAGCATTTGAAGCAATGTCCAAAATTAAAACCCTTCCCTCTACATCACCAATATCTGATAATATTCCTTGGATATCAATGCAGGAAATGAACAATAAATCACCCTATTACACACCAATTCCTTTCCAGGTGCTAAGTAGCACAGCTACTGAAACTATAGAGATGACATATTTTCTCTTCATTCACACTCTTCTGATACATACAGCAACATAGTTAAATATATTTCAGATACCAAAGCTGACTTTCATACCTATCAGCTTAAGAAAGATTGCTTAGGGTGGTTGTATGAAACGTTCACCCCACAAAACCAGCCAATAAAATCCTCACCTTGTCTCCCTTCCAAAGTTTAAAAGAAAAATTCTTTACCCCAAGATCTACTAGACTTTATCCGAACCAAATGCCATGCTAGAGTCATTTGTAAACAACCAGACATCCTGATGATTAAAAGTCCAATAATTATCTTACCAAACTCCTTTAAAAAAAACATGGTTACCTTCAAATCCAAATCCTATTATTCCTATCTATCTTCACTCTCTGTTTCAGATAATTATTTATCTGCATTAATAGTAGACAATTTCTAAAATATCAACCCATCTCCCATCCCCTCCGACATAAAGCTAGTTCATGAACAGCTTCTAAAGAGAAATGAGACAAAGAATTATCCCAGCTATATTTGCTCCTCATTCTGAATCAAACGCAACTCACACAATGGTTGATCCACTGATTCCTATCTCCTTACCTCTTAAAGCAATTAATTAGCCCCTCTGAGAATAAATTCCTTAAACAATTAAAACCATGTAAATCCTGTAGATATGATCTCCTTGGCTCACAGATCCTCAGATAACTTCCTTAAAAAGCAGTAATATTCCTTGCTGCCAATCCTTTCAAAACCTTTTGAACAACTCCTTAAATGCTTCCTACCCACCCTTGAATCCCCTAATATTCCCACACATCAGTTTAGATTCCACAATAGCCATTTCACTGTTCAACAAGGTCTCAGATTTGTTTAACACATATACCCTTGGCACTTGAAAGCAAACAATATTGCTCTGGGGTATTTCTGGACAAAGTGCAAGCTTTTGACCAGGTATAGAATGCCTGGTTTGCTTTTCAAACACAAAACCCATTCACATCAATCCCTTTTCCTTGTCCTTAAATCCTAATTATTTAATAGTTTGTTCGCTGCAGAACAGAATTTTTCAAATGCTACCTAATCAATAGAGGCCAATGTTCCACAAGATAGTATTCTGGAAGCAGTCCCATATATCATCTTTACCGCAGATATCCCTACCTACAACCCCTGATACCTTCTTAACAACATTTGCTGATGACTCAGCTATCTTATCACCCCATCCTGATCCTGAAATGGCCTCATCATCTCAAGACACTAAACTCCAATTAATGATTGGTGCAACAACTGGAGGATCAAAATAAATGAATCAAAATGCACTGAAACTTTTTAAACTGTAACTTTTACCCTTTGTCACAACCTGCTGTCCAGATTATATCAATTATATTCCACTACACACACTACACACTACACATTGACAAAGTATGGTATCTTGGCATCTACTTAAATAAAAGACTTATACGGAATCCTCACACTAGACTTAAAAGGCAAGAACTGAACAGACCCTTCAGCTAATAGTGTGGACTACTAAATAGAACGATTGTCTCGATCTCTCTATTGAAAAAAAACTCCTCAAACACAAAATCATCATAAAATTTATTAAATTTGTGGACTTAAACTGTGGAGTTGTCCAACAGCAAAACAATCAAATATTCTTCAAAGCATTCAACCTTTCAATATGAAGTCCTTTGAGCTATTTAGTCCAGTCAATGATTGCTGAAATCAGGGGTGTAGAATGAAATATGCGATAATTTTTTATGTCAGCGCTTCATTAGGAGCATTTAGAAGGTAAACATACTAAAAGTCCCCACTCCTGGAAGGTAAGCATACGGTGGGGAGGAGCATGTTTTCGCTGTTGTTTATTTTATATTCATGTTTGAGCATGAGCAAGCCCATTAAACAAGTCAAAATCATTGTATTTTGCCAAAACATACACATTTAGAGTGCTGGCATGTGTATTTTGTGGGACTTGATCAAAATGTTATATATGAGGTCTAATAGTAAATTTAACCTGATTTAAATTGGAAAAAAGAAATTTTTAATTGTATAACTAGTTTCAGAGTTATAGTGAGAAACATGCTGAAAAAAACATGGATTTCTCAACAGTATGGGGTTCTCAGCATATGGGTATTTCATAAGACTTGATCAAAATTTCATACATTACTTACCGCAACTTAGCCATCATTGGACGCTTGTGGTGGCCAAACCGCTGAACTGATTTTAAAAAAGTCATAAAATTAAGTTTAAGGTGACTTTTTACAATTTTTGTCAAAATATTGTATTTTTCCCTTCCCCACAACCCTAAAGCTATTGACTGAGCAAAAAAAAATGAATAGAACCAAATTTGATCTGCTTTAAAAATGCTTAGATGAGGAACTTTGAATGGTTATTTTCTCATTAGATAATTTATATATTTTTATTTATTTGATTGATTGCCTCTACCCTTCAGGGTCATTGGCAGTCCATCTTCGATTATTTATCTCCTATATTCGTCCATAAAACCTGATAGCTTTTAGGAAATCCAACAGAGACTTCACTGATTTGTTATCATCTTGTAAGATTTCCTGAAGTATGTTTGAAATTTTAAATCTCTCCCTTATAGATGAAAGCTGTGGACAGTCTACTAAAATATGTTGTACTGTCCTGGGTTCCTGACAGTTGACGCAGGTAGGGGGCTCCAAACCGCGGAGAAGGTAGCCATGTGAGAATTCATAGTGGCCGATTCTCAGGCGGCACAAAATTATTTCTTCCTTTCTAGACGTCCTACAACTTGTTTGCCACTTAGCGGAGCAGTTCGTCTTTACTTGTAACAATTTAGACCTATATGTTTTCCAGTTTTCTTCCCACTTGGCTAGGATCGAGCATCTTACATGCCTCACCCAGTCTTCTTTAGGTGTAAGGTTGATGTTTTTAACAATATCACCATCACTAATTCTTGCTAACTGGGCTGCAGAATCAGCTCTTTCATTTCCAGAAATGCCACAGTGGGAAGGAACCCAAATAAAAATAATCGTATTGTTTTTCTCTTGAATTTTTCAAATAAGCTCGATAATTTCTAAAATTGTTACATGTTGAGACTGATAATTTTTTATTGCTAATAATACACTCATTGAATCCGTGACAATTACTGATTTTTCATGTTCGGCTTCCAGGCAGTGTAGGAGTGCTTTAAATTTATATATTTAATTTTAATTATTACATGTAAATATTTTCATTATTATTGTGTGATTTGTAATTATTTAAACAGTTATAACAGTAAAAAATGTTGAACTTTTGATCCAGTTGAAAATAAATACAGAACCAATAAATAAAGAACCAAATAAATACATAAAATTAAAGTTAATGCTCTAGTTGTTTATGACTCTTTTTTTCTGAGAAATGGTCGTGGGGAGGCACTAGAAGTAAATATTTGACAAAATGAGAGGTAAAAATGATTTTTTTTTTTTTTTTTTTTAAATTATCAATTTTCAATAAGGTATACCTCAAAAACTGTTAGTTGTACAACAAATAAGTATAGAAACAATTTCGTAGGAATTTTAATTAGCTTTATTTTTTAATTAAAACAAATTTTTCTAGAGTCAACCGTTTCCCAAATATAATCAAAAAACCCAAAAATGTGACCATCTCCTCTCACTCCCCACCGTATGCTCACTCCCCAGGATGGGGACTTTTAGTATGTTTACCTACTCTATTTAACTACTCCTACCGAAGCCCTGACATAAAAAATTATCGCACGTTTAATGCACTCTACAACATGTTTATTGACTGGACTAATTGTAAATGCTCCTTATTATGTTCCCAACAACCCTACATAATGATCTCAATATATCCTTTGTCCTTGACCTCATACAGCTTAAATTTTCAAAATTTCATCAAAACCTTTTCAACCATCCCAACCATCAGGTTCATTCATAATCTGATTCCACACATCCCTATAATCAACGATGCAGGTTAAAACAGCAATTTTCCTCCACAATGAGAGAAGATCAAGGCACCAATTTTAGGCATTGTTGAACATCAATTAATGCTTTTGATCGGTGGTTTTCTATTCCTAGAGGTTAGAATATTGCAGCCTTCTTTTGGAATAATGATATGAAGGACAGACTCTCTTGATAATAATGATGGATGGATAAATTCAATGTAGCCTCTAATTCAACATATAACTTTTTGTAAATTTGTTTGTTGTGCATAAGAGAGACTACAGACATAGAAATATAATAACATAGTTGTAATAATCTACAAATAAATACTGAATGTCTTACATAATTATTTCTTTCTTCAATGAAATCAGTCAACCTCTATCCTACAATAAACTAGAAACATTTTGACAGGACTGTAGCTGCTCATGTGACAACAAATATCAGGTACTTCTGAGAAACAGAAACAACTTGTGATCAATACCACTACCAACAATCACAACACATCACTAATGTGAATGAAGGGTTCAGCCATGCCAATAGATTAGACTTCATAAATATACAGAAAGACAACAGAGGAATCAACCTCAGAAATGAAAGCTAATTGATAGCTATATTTACCTATGGGATCCTCTTATTGCCACAAAGAGTTATTCTCATCTCCTGACAGTTCTTTCCTTCCTACGTCTGCCAGTATTTTCTGGCTTAATAACTTCTATCAAGCCATTCAAATACATATTTTTTTAAAATCATGTATCTCAGTTTCATAATAATGTGCAAATGGCATTTATAAATACTTTTTGAAATTATTTTTTAATTAATAGAATATATATTACACATATAAATACCTTGGAATCCAAATAGGACTTGTTTCCACTGTTGGAGGAGAAGTTTCTTGAGTTGGTGAATGTAAAGGAAGTGTTTTGGTTCTTTGTAAAGTCAGTCTAATGTCTTTTAATGCAGCTTCAACTGTTGGATCACCTAAACCTACCACTGTAGTAGGACTCTGAGGAGCTGGAGGAGGAGGTGTACTTCCATCTATTACACACAGACAATACAAACATAATAATATACATTTTATTGAATTAAAAACTTAATAACTAATGAATGTAATATGGACTAAAGAGGTGTGCTGGGCTAAATTAACCAAAAGCGAAAATTTGAAAATGAGGTTCATCACACCAAAATAATGCACATGTACTCTACAATGCAGATTTAACACATTTATCTCCAAAAACAACCTCTATCCGGCTGAAATAAGCATCAATGGATCATTCCACATGATAGATTACTTGGTCCAGCCACACTTCATATTATGTTATGCCATATAATAATAATTACTAGAAAAAAGTTTGGAGTAATTTAATTGGTAGATTTCAAATTCCAAGACACAAGTTCAAGTTTAACAGTAGGCAAAAAAATTATTTTCCATTATATCAGCTCTGGCTAGAATGGTGTGTTCAGAGACCACTCAAAATAAATTCTGGTCCCTTGGAATAACAATTCCAAACCAATTTGGTCCATTTGGTACTATTTAGTAATTTTTGTAATCAAGGTCTAATTAAACATATTATATTCATAAGCCTCACATAAAAATCCTGTTTCATCAAAATTTATTTTTTCCTTCTTAATCTTAATTTCTCTGAATCATGATTGTTAAAATTATTTATACCATCCAATATCCCTTATTTCCATTTCAGTTCATTGTTATTTCACCATGAGCTCAAAATGTACCCATGAATGTCTTGCCTTAAGTGAAAAACAATATATTATAGAAGCAGTTGATGAAGAGAAAAAAAAATTGAGAAGAAAAGTTTTAAAGGAGATGTAGGTTGTCATAGATACACAGCAATTAAAAATAAATTTTAATTTATAGTGCCAACGTTTCAGACTATAATGTAAGCCTTCTTCAAGGCAAGAAGAAAGACGATCCAAAACAATATGCTAACTTTCATTCCTATTTATTATAACTGCTCCCTTTTTCTTTTCCTTCTCACTATCTCTATACTTTTAAGATTATAATACCATTTATACCGCAATCTATAATCATTCTATTATTTCAATGGAGTATATTGTTATACTACATGTGTTTATTTACAACTATATTGTTCATCCACTTATTGTTATACTTCATCTTTATACTCGCTCATCAAATATTGGGTTGGCAAATAAGTCCTTCGGTGGATTATGGATCAATCCCTAAGGTGGATTATTTACTCTGTATGTAATATGTCAACAAACATTTCTGCAAATTCTTGTTTACATTAGCTTAGTATTGTGATTACTATTGCACTGTGAACATGGAATAAAATATCATCCATTATCGGCATATTTTGCTGTAATATTTTAAAAAAGGTAACCGTGCTGCAATAAATTATTAAGCTTTGGATGGGACCTTTTGCCCCATCCTTCGTATTCACCAGACCTAACTCCAAGTGACTACCACTTATTCTGATCTCTGCAGAAGTCCATGAATGGAGAGCAATTCTAAAACGAACAGGACATCAAAAACCACTTAGATCAGTTTTTGACAATAAACCCCAGACGGTCTATGAACATGGCATTATGCAATTGGTCAAAAGATGGGAACAACATATACTAAATAATGGTGAATATATTTTAGATTAACATAGACTTTATGTCTACAATACACAGAGTTTTATTTCACCCTCAAAACCCGAACGGACTTATTTGACAACCCAATATATCCGCTTGCCTCTTTATCATACTTTTATTTATTTTATTTTATTTTTTTTGTTATCCTTGTTAAACAAAATATTTAATTTATTTATTTCTATTCTATTGCTATTTTTTTTATTCTTAAATTTATTTTCATTCATACTATTGCTTATTTCTTATCTTTTTCATTTAATCCCTTTAAAAATTTATTTTTAATTGATGTGAATCTATGACTGCATTCCCCAACAACCTATATCTTCATTAACTTCTCAGTCAACAAATACCCCATGTTTTAATGTCGCACCATCTACACTTTGTCAAATATGCAGATAAAGATCATCCCTGGCCTGCCTTGAAGAAGTACTGGTGATTTTCCTGACCTAGAATGATCACTTGTAACATGATTTTCATAGTGCCAGTAAGCAAATGTACCAATTACAGGTATGATAATGAGGGGAAAGAGCACCTCCTTTTTTGCAGAGAGCTTCAAAATTGAAAATAATACTAACAATAAATAAATACATATATTTTCTATAAATAGGGCATGTAGAAAATTTTATTGAAAACAGATAATTCCATTATTAATTAATTTTAATTATTCATTTTTTTTTTTTTTTATCACCAATAATTTGTAATGCCGTAACTTAGAAAAGTATGATGCTTTATAATAAATCCTTGGTCCTTAGGCATTACATGTTATTGAGATTGTATTGCATTATTTTTTTGAAGACAATAAAAAATAATATAAGTTTTAAGATTATAAAATTAACCATCTACTACCAAATAAGGGGGTCAAAAAGACTTATCATTTTGAATCTATGACATGGTAGGACTCACACTTATTACAACTAATGACTAGATAAAGCTGCTTCATTCTTTATCAATATTACTTCAAACTACAGTCTACAGCATGTATTTTTTCTATGCTACTGCTTTGCATAAGATATAAGAATGTCTGTGAAGCAAATATGATCTCTTAAAACTTCGTAAGCCATAAAGAGCATAGTAATAAAAATTTCATTCAATTATTTTGAAAAAATGAGAGCACAAAAAAGAACAGGAAAAATTCTTTAAAGACTAGCCATCAGTTGAGAGCCAGTCCTCCATGAAGATATATAAGATTCATAGTCCCATAGAATATGAAAAATAAACAAAATAAAAAAATAAAATAATCAATTTAATACAGATGAATAGTCAGAATTAGACAAATGATAAAAATATTCTCAGTCCAAAATGAGATAATCATTAAAAAAGAATTTAAAGTTTACTTAAAGGATCCAGAGCATGTAAATCAATGTCTGGTGAAAGTGGACGAGGAGTAGGTTGTTTTTCATCTTCAGAAAAAGGAACAGAACTGCTGATTTGAGATGGCTTGATGTTTCTTTCATTTATTTCACGCTCAATTTCACTGATTTGCCTCTTCATTAATAGCACCTGTAAATTAATTGTAAAATTAATTATGTACAGTTCTAAATGTATTAAAGTACTGAATACATAAATTCAATTTCATTAGTTATTTAATTAATAGCATACATCATGATTTATCAAATTTAAGTTGAACAAGTTTAATATTAAATTAAATCTCTAATAAATTAGTAACAATTTTTTAACTAAATTCATCATAATTATCATTAAATTATATGAAAAATAACACAGAAATCTTATATTACACTTTTGATAATGCTTAATCCATAAACTATTCATAGAGATTAAGCTAATATGATTTTTTATACCTAACCCTAATTCCTTTGGACAATGTTTAAAAAAGCAATCTGATATAAGTTGCCCTGATGATGCTCTACAGTGCTCAAGCCAAGTTCCCAAAATCCATAATAAAATACAACATAAGTTTAAATCAAAATGTTTATTAATGGGTAAGAGGTATATGGAAAGAAGCATATTTATGAGCATTATGAAGGTTAGAGATAATAGATTCCACAATTGGTACAGGATAAGTTGACCAGTTTAGATAGGTAATAAAAATAAATATTCTTTTAATATGTAACTAAAATCAATACTAGGTATCAAAAGCTCAGATGGCAAACAAAATAATCATAAAGCAGAAACCTTAAATAAAGAAGGAAGACCATTTTGATAAAATAATTAATGTTATATCCATGAGTATAGTAAATAAATAAAAAATTATAATAATAAAATAAAGGATGTTTAAGCATACTATATATGTGTGGCTATTAGTGGGTTTCAGTTTAGTGAAATAGAAATCAAAGGATAATAAATAAACTACACTGAAAAAGAAAAAGAAAATCTTTTTGAATAATTTTACTCCTTTGAATATGAAAAAGTCTTAGGCTTGAAACATTGATAAGTAATTTTAATAGATTTAAAAAAACTTAAAAATAACCCTTAAGTATTTCTTGCTTTTCATTCTTTGATAACAAAGCATCATTTGTGTAGAGTTATTAACAACGGTATCAGGTTTCTGAAAATTCATGTTTTTGAAAAGGGAAATGAAACATCCATGGGCAATTGCCACCTAAGAATAATTATAATGTACAACAAAACATTGGCCTAGTAGTCAAACAAACTTAAATACAAGTATTAATTATAATGTATTCAAAAAATAAAGTAATGAGATAAAAGAAATACAAATCTAAATTAAAGAAAGATACAGAATTGGAATTGGAAGAATTGGTAAGAAATGATACAGTTGGGAAATAAAAATCAAATTTGTTATAATAGAAAATAAAATAATGAATAATAAAAAAAGGAATGTGGAGTTGACCTAGAGTATTGTCCTCTATTAACCCCAGCTGAGGAGAGGAATCAAACTCTCTGAGGACGCTCTTCCCAAGACCATCCAGGCACGACTTACTATATTGTATCCTGCAAGAGGTAGCCCTATTTCAACTAAACACGGCAGATCTCGACCGGGAGGTCATAAAAAACATCCCTGGTGATGGGCAGCAGCTTCACTAGTACTGACATGGGGCCGAGAAAGTAAGAGTTAGATGGGCCCATGAGCATACATCTACAGGCAGAGCTAGCGACTGGCAGGACAGCTGTAGAAATGCGATGGGACCTAACCCTTCAAAAACCATAGAAGTAAGAGGAGTTCAACTGCAAGGTGCAACTAGTCTCATTGCTCAACTGAGGCCCTACTCGGAGGTGCCGCTACCATGCTACTGGTTGCAGACACCCCACCGGTTGTAGCATCAGGACTGGACTGGGGAGGCTGGCTACTGACCCTACCAACAAGGAAAAGAAGAGCTTTCGAATATTGCAGTGGAATGCCGAAGGTCCAATAAGAAAAAAGTTAAGTCTTATCAATAACCAAAAAATGAAGAGGAGATGGACATAATTTGTATACAGGAGATCTACCTCAATCCCAGCTTACGAATCAATGTGAGAGGTTATCAGGTTTTTCGGAAAGATTGTATTGGCCGAAACAAAGGAAGTGTTTTCACAATGGTACGGAATTCACTACCAGCCACGGCAGTAGACGTGTATTTATTCGAGGGTTCAGTAAAGATATTCCACTTGGCTTTCCAAAGAAGTTCCACCTAGGTAGAAGTGTAGCTTCAGGTGTTGGGATATTCAATTCAGTCACAATTGTGATTGGCCTGTGATCATTTCCTCTAAGTTGGTTTGTCACAAATCACTAAGTAGCAATATCTAGATTGTTAGTCATGAAAGCTAAGACAAGGGAGGTTGTTGATTTCCAGGTATATGAGTAGAAAGTAGCTGGGTCATTAGGTTTGTTAATTAATTGAAGAAATACCTCAGTTTGTCATGTTTCAACTTCTTCATCTTGTTGGTCCATATCCTGATATTCCACGAGGGAGAGTGGTCACCAATTACAATGCAGTCATATTCAGGAATATCTATAACTTGAAGAGAAAGCATTTTATCGTTGGGATAATAACAGATGTACAGCTTTATTTGTTTATCGCCGATTTGAATCAGTGTTCCAAGGATCTCTGCTTCAATGTTTTAATGGGCGTCCTGTGGAGGTAAGTCCTTAACTGGGAGTAAATTCCGTACCATTGTGAAAACACCTTATTTTTTTCGGAATCTTTTGTCCTGATAACCTTTCACATTGATTAATAAGCTGGGATTGAGGTAGGTCTCCTGTATACAAATTATGTCCATCTTCTGTTAGTTTTTTGGTTATTGATAAGACTTAACTTTTTTCTTATTGGACCTTCGGCATTCCACTGAATTATTCAAAGGCTCTTCTTTTCCTTGTTTTGTTGTTGGTAGGGTCAGTAGCCAGGCTCCCCAGTCCAGTCTTGATGCCACATCCGGCGGGGAGTTTACCACCAGTAGCTTTGCAGCAGCCCCTCCAAGGCGCTCAACTTGCCCAGCGGGAATCCACAAGAGAAGCACCCCATTTTATCATCTTTTGTCCTGTAGCAGTCATGATGGGAAGTGAAAGCGTGGAGCCCTATTTTTCATCTGCCTCAGTTGAGCAATGAGACTAGTTGCACCTTGCGGTTGAACTCCTCCTACTTCTGTGGTCTTTGAAGGGTTAGGTCCTATCGCATTTCTACAGCTGTACCACCAGTTGCCAGTTTCGCCTGTAGATGTCTGCTCATGGGCCAATCTAACTCTTACTGTCTCGGCCCATGTCAATACCAGTGAAGCTGCTGCCCATCACCAAGGCTATTTTTATAACCTTCCGGTCTAGATCTGCCATATTTAGTAGAAGTAGGGATACCTCTTGCAGTATATGACGTAAGTCGTTTAAAATTTCATCTATAAAAAATCAGGGTCTAAGGTTTATGACAGGAGCAATGGAATCCACACCAATTAGCAAAATGGAGGCCCTTATGAACCTTCCTTCAATGGAGGACAGAAGAGATGTGAAACTTCTACACCTCAATGCAAAAGACAAATCTACTCCGCAACAACCCCTTCAAACGATAATAGCAGAAAGCAACATGAATCGAATAAAACAACAAAGCAATCGCCACTACAAAGCTGATTAATGAAACTCGAATAAATCATTGGTTGATAGGACTGTCAGCAAAGGTACAAGAAAATCCTCCTTGGCTTTACAATAAAAAACCTAAAATAATACTTACCATCCCTAATATCAAAAATAAGAAGAACATGTCTTCAAAAGAAATGAAAGTTCTTACCCTCCAACACTTAAACAAAAAGTACCCAAAAGATAACTGAACTCAAATATATACAGACGGTTCAACCACAAATGGTGGGGCCAGTATCTATATACAATTCCCTGCGAGAAACATTACTGAAAAGGCAATGCCAACTAGCTACATCTCATCTAACAGGAGGCAATCTATGAAGCATCCAAACTGCTTAGAGCACTCATACGACTTGGGAACTCAAAAATTGTTTTCTTCTCAGATGCCAAATCAGTATTACAGTCACTCAAGTCTAAGTGGAATGTGGGATTGAAAAAACTGGCCAAAGAACTAGAAAGTCTAATTAATATGTATGAGGAGATAGTCCTACAATGGATTCCTGGACACTGTGGACTTTCTGGAAACGAGAGGGCAGACCAGTTGGCCAAGGAAGCAGCTTCAAGCCCACAGTTCGACGGCCCCCTCAGTCTTGGAGAGGTTACAACTTTTAATAAATGGGCAATTAATCAGAGATGGACAAGTAAACATCCAAATCATGCCTCAAAAGATGCTATTTAAGAACTCACTCGGCGAGAACAGGTCTTAATCTTCAGGTTATGAACAGGGCATAATAGACTCATAATCCATTTGTACAAGAAGTCTTTTATTGGAACACATACTTTAAACATAGAAACTGTTTTTGGAGACAAGAACACTGATTTGGCCCTCTGTGGCTGAGATGGGAAAAAAACTATATGGAAGTCTAGAGAGGACCTTAGGAGTACCACCCAGTTCTTCATTATAAATCCCAATATGACCATCTAAAGGGAAGAAAGAAGAAGAAGAAAAGGAATGTGAGCAATAATGTTTTTTTACAACAGCCATATTCCTTATAGTACTTATTTTTCTATGAATCTTATTTATTCAATATATTTAGTAAGTTAAGGAAAAGATGGATTTTAAGATTGTAATAATGGGATAGCAATGTATCTTTTTGGTAGGAAGTTCTAAAAATTGAATGCTCCAGAAAGGGATGATCATTTGAACATTGCTATATAGGTGGAGATTAGGACAGGATCTGGTTTCATGCATGTGAAGTGAGGGTATTATAAGAAAAAGTACTAATTATAAAAGTAAAGGAATGATTATTTTAAGCTGATGTAGTGATATAAGATGTAGTCGTAACATGCGATCCCTATAACAAATCTCAGGCAGCTGTAAAGGAACTTTCATCTTCATCCAGCGAGATGCAAAGAGATCTCTTTGTACACCATACTACAATAGTAAAAATGACATAATGTGAGAAATAAAACAAATAATTGGTGAGTCAATTGTGTTAAGAGATGTCAAGATTGTTTATGTGGACCAATTGTGTCCATAAATGTTCCAAATGATAATAAGAGATACACTTTTTTCTACAAGAGACAGTTTGATTCAGGATATTTAAAAGAATCATAACAGAGGGGTTGAATTTTAAGGGACAGGAATCCATGGGCAAATTTACATATTATGGTTAAGGAGAAGGTAAAGTAGATTAGAGCTCAAGACAATAGCCTCAATTTTGTGTATATAATTAAATTTTTAGAAGGGCCAAAGAGTATAAGACAAGATTAGTTCAAAATTGTACAATGATTTCTTTTAGTTGTTATTAAGTAATGCTTAGAGTAATAATGGTTGGCTATTGTTGAGCAGGCCAAAGGTAGCATCAGTGCCTGTTGAGCCGATAGAAGAAGAAGAAGAGTAATAATTAAATTTGGTATATAGCATTAAAATACAAGAGATTTCAAAACTCTCTGATGCTACTTTCACCATCTCAAACTCTCTGATGCTACTTTCACCATCTCAAGATTAAAACTTGGATATCATAATCTGAGACTCACATAAGAATATTCCACTCAGGTTTAATGAAATACTTAGCAAGCAACTTAACACAGATAATCAGCTATGTCAAAATAAACATAAAATTTATACAATTAAATTATATCAAATTGAAAATTTTAACTATAGCGGTACTATAATTAATGTTATTTATTTTCCAGTACAAAAAAATAATGATTAAATTTTGTTTATAAAACACAAAGATAAAATAATTTTATGAATTTCCACCTTCCAACTCTGGCCAGAATAGGTAGGTAACCTGTAAGATATCTCATCCTTCCTACCCTAGTTGAAGTATATTAAGGATGTTCAACCCCGACAACAATTATGCAATAATTAATATCATAGAAGGTAATGTCAATTTTCCTGGTTGGAAAGTATCTGCCGAAAGATTTTTGTCAGGAAACTTCTGTTTTTTAAATGAACAATTAATCTTAATTAATTTACATAAGAAAAGTCAGGATCATCTTAAGTCACAACGATTTTGCATGCCGCAATGAGCGCTAGTTTACATTTGTAGGCTCCCAGAACAGTAAGATTTCAGTAAAACTGTTTTGTTATGTATTTATATTTATTATCTCAAGTGCACCTGAATGTTGGTCTTCTTTCTATTTTTGTAATAGGTTCTTCTTCATATTTTTTTCAATGGTTCACCATAGTTCTATTAACTTCTATGATAATTGTTTCTAGTTTCAGATAATTCTGAAAAATTTAAATTCATTAACTCTTCCAAGTAATTTAAAAAATGGTCAGTGGTTCCAAGTATTTTAAAATCATTGTCAAATTGTCTAAGATATAGATAATATATCATTCCACATTTATTGTTTTAATCAATGATTTACAAAATTCTTCCAGTGAATGAATTTTATTTGAGTTTGATCCTACTACCCGCTCAGGAATTTTGGCATTCATAATGTCAAAGTGGCAGTACCAAAAAAGGACGATATATTGACAAAAACGTTTTGTTATTTATCAATTAAAAAAAAAAAAAAAATTGTTGACAAATTCAGGATGTCGGTGTCTTATCCACAGCTGGGCTAAGGAGGCCCCAACCGGGTGATGTCAGCGCTTGAGTTTTGTGAAATTAACGCAACCATAGGATGCTGGAGGAGTGGAGTGTTCAGACTTCACGCTATGCTAGAATTCTGAATATTTAAAAAAAAAAAGCGATAACTTCGTATTAGCCCCAACTTACTGAATACCAGCTTTTATAAGTTGTACACAAAAAGAACAAAAATTTTTTTTTTTTTTTTTTTGATTTGGCTGATTCGCAATAAACAATCATTTGGAATTACCATTATATTGAATAAGTAATGAACAATAATATTATTAAAAATATATAGTAAAATAAATAAATTAAAAATATATAGTAAAAATAGAATAAGCACAAAAAAAAAAAAAAAATTATAACTAATTTAGTATAATATAAAAATTAACTGAATCAAGAACCGACAACAGGGCTTAAAGAAGAAGGGTCATTACATAGGCAATCAAATTACAAAGAATGACCTCATTAATTCACTGTTTTTTAAAAAAAAAGTTACCTATAAAAAAGCTTATTTTACATTAAAAACTATTTAT
Organism: Euschistus heros; assembly: GCA_003667255.2. NCBI lineage: Eukaryota > Metazoa > Arthropoda > Insecta > Hemiptera > Pentatomidae > Euschistus > Euschistus heros. The sequence goes on along the minus strand of RCWM02000103.1, from coordinate 254,219 downwards.
ATGGCATATATGGCTGCTATTACCAATGCGGCTTTCGGAAGGATAGGTCAACATCAGATCAAATCTTTACGCTGAGACAGATATTGGAAAAGTCATTGGAATATAGAATCAGCACCCACCATCTCTTTATAGACTTCCGTGCGGCGTATGATACGGTTAACAGGAAGATGCTCTACAAGGCTATGAAGGAATTCAACATTCCCGCAAAGCTGATAAAAATGGTTGAGGCCACAATGTCTGGATCGAGATGCAGAATCAGAGTACAGTCACACCTGTCAAACCCAGTAGAAACAGAGAATGGCCTGAAGCAGGGTGACGCATTGGCTTGCCTACTTTTCAACCTGGCTCTGGAAAAAGCGATTCGCGATTCTCGCCTACAGGTAGGGGGACACATATTTAACAGGCAGATCCAGGTCCTGGCCTACGCGGACGATATTGATCTGATTGCAAGAACAGAAGCTGGCCTGAAGGAGGCATTTGCGGCCCTGGAAACTTCCGCGAGAAACATGGGATTAGTCATTAACACGCATAAAACTAAGTATATGGCTATCGGAAACGACCGGAGAGATCCGCACTTACAAGTAGGAGACTATGTCTTTGAAGCGGTACAGGATTTTACGTATTTAGGTGCCCGTATAGATGTCAATAACTGCTGTTCTAAAGAGATTGAAAGAAGAATACAAGCAGCAAACAGGAGCTACTATGGCCTTCTCAAGCACTTCCAATCCAGGCTAATAACCAAAAACACAAAAGTCACTCTCTATAAGACACTGATCAGACCCGTCCTCACATACGGATCAGAATCCTGGGTGATCAACAGGATTGATGAGCAAAGACTGGCCGTATTGAGAGGAAGATATTAAGAAAGATCTATGGACCAGTATGGGAGAATGGTGTCTGGAGAAGGCGTCACAACAGAGAGGTTTACGCAGAATTCCGTGACACACCTGTGGTGGATTTTACCAATCTCAACAGACTTCGCTGGGCAGGACACCTAAAAAGAATGAGGCAAGATCGGATACCGATAAGGGTCGCTAACCATATGCCTATGGAGAAGAGGAAGGTTGGAAGACCGAAGGCCCGCTGGATGGACCAGATAGGTACTGTGGCCCGACGATTAGGCGCAACTAGGTGGTGGACCATGGCGCTGAACAGAGAGGAATGGGCGAATTTTCTAAGGGAGGCCAAGGCCCGCACAGGGCTGTAGAGCCGAGGATCATCATCATATGGCTGCTATAGAAATCATACCAGAAGAATCTTAAAAAAACATAGGGATAGTATATAAATCATTTATTCAATGCTGTAAAACAATAGGTACATATTAACATTTTTTCTAGCAAGAGGTAAGGTTAATTCTTAAAAACTAATATTCACTTAAATAATTAGTGTAAGGTCACAGAAGTTTAATTTTTTAATGCATGCATTATTAATATCTATTTTTAAACGAACAGAAAGTACATCCATCAACTTATGTTAATTTGAAATTTGCCTTATCAGTAAAGTTACAGGTTTTATGCCCTAACAGTTAAGTTAGCTAAATATCTATATCTTTACACCTACCCATTTTCCCCTATTTTATAGTTCAGTAGTGTTGCAATACCCCATCTCAAAGAAAGCTTTTCCCATGAATATATTTCATAGGTCACAAACAGAATACAACTCAGTCATTATCCCAGGGAAGGCTTAAGGTTGAGGCTTTACCGTCTGTTGTCTTGAAAATATTGAGCATCTAGTTGATAGCACTGGGCTATCACTTGTATATAGTATCATTGATTCAAAGTAACTCATTGTTACCATTTTCTTTTATTAATTATTGTAAATTCATTCATTCATAGATATGAATAGTAAGAATTTAATGACTAATAATTTGTAAAAATATAAACAAAGATTCTATCCTACTTCTGCATTTTGAATACAAAAATGTGTTATTTTAAGTTTATAATATGTAAAAATTTGTGAATAAAGTGGAGTCTTCCATATAAAAATATGTAAACCAAATTAAAAAAAACAAAAAACTTTTTCCTGTAACTTCAATGAAGAATTTAAATATGAACTTAAGTGATAAACACATATAATCACTAGTACCTCTTTTAAAATGAGAATTATGTTGCTTCTTTAATTATTAAAAATATGATGCTGTCATGCGAATTGATATTTTACAAATTTAAATACAAACATAAAAACAGTGAAAATTTCATATTTAACTATTTACTGATGTAAAAGTATGTGACATTATTAAATCATGAGTTAGATTTCAGTAAGTAAAATTTTGTGCATTCTATTTAGCATTTTGTTGGCTACTATAAAAAATATCTTTTTCCTGTTTACTGTCAAAAGAAAGACCATACGCCTTGCTTGATTATAAGGAATAGATACCTAGTTTTATTATTCGTAAGTGCTGTAATTTTGTTAATTTTTTTTTTTTTATTGTTAGGATTATAGAGATAGACTCTATACAGTTGTATCATGCTCAAGAATGAGTTTTATTAAGAAATAAGATGATCAAATGGCTGCCCTATGATCCCCATTTCTCACAAAACTTTTTATTGTTGATCGATCATAAATTGTATTGCTTATTGAAAATAGGTAAATAAATATGCATTTATAATATTTTTTTAACTTTTTAAAACTAGTGTCCTCAGCAATGTGTCGCGATAGATTCATCCAAAAATGAGGGGTTCATGCATGCCACAGGATTGAAATAATTGATAGACCATAGTCAGTAAGTAGTGACAGATATAACCTATGATAGGATTGACCACTTTGTAGTTGAAGGAAATCGTCACTGATATGCCTTAGATGCGTGTAAAAGGTCTGTCACACCTTGTATGAAATTGAGATGAAGGTTTTTGTATCGCATGTTTTACGGGGATTCATAGAAAATTATGAATTCTGTATTAGATAATTATTTTTTGTTTGTTTGTGATGCATATGAATAATAAAACAAAAATAGATCATGATAAAAAAGTGTTTCTATTATGAATTCCATAATTTAAATACCCTTTTTTTAATGAACAAATCATCTTGGGAAAGACCTAGCATGAACAAACAGTGAGTCTGGTTTTTTAAAAACATTTTTCCTGAATTTCAGCATGTCCATTAACAAAGAAACATTCAGAAAAACTTAATTTTGATTAAAAAAATGTTTGCTCGTCCCTGGAGGGTTAACATAAATAATCTATGTAGCAAAACGCTGATGTTATGAAATTTTAAATGTTTTTAGAACTGACGATGAATGTTCATTCAAAGCTAGTCTTCAGATAAAAAATTCAAATAGAAGTGGCAAATAATAATCAATCCAGGTAAAAAAAAAATGTATATATTTTTTTAAAGATAATTAAAACTTAAGGGTTTTTAAATCAAAATCCGAAATAATTTTTGGTATGAAAAAATCTGTAAAGCTAGTTTAATCAATGATTTAAACTTTTATGTTAATATTTTGATAAAAAAGTTTTAAAAATGAATTTTTGATATTCACATTTTTGCTTTACTCTAACATAAAATGTTTTCGTGGAAGAACCATACGGATATTATTTTTTAACTCATATAAGATATAAGTAATAAAATAAGTTTTCAACATGGTATATAGGCTGATTCACAACAGCTTCTAGAATCCTGGTGAAGCAATCAATGCTGAAATGTATTGTTCTCAAACTGAAGCTATACATCAAAAATAGGCATTAATGAAGTCATCTTTGGTAACTCGAACAGGCTGAATTCTATTACACAATGCAATATAAAATATTTTTTTATATTTTTAAACCATAAAACTGCATTAATTTCCAGGAAGCCCAATAGTATATGATTAGGGGACATAACTTAATTTAGTAGCCTTTATGATAGTTTTGTGATGCCTAATTACATGTTCATATTAATATAGTTTCTTCACGATTGCCGAGCCATAAAACACTATTAAAACAACTTACAGTAAAATATCTGAGTATCCTACCATATACAGCACAAACATTAAAATATTAAAATGTTTTTTTTGCAGCATTGGTAATATTTATGATAACAAAAGAGTGAAAATATTGGTCTCCTTAAATAAGAAATGGGGAAAAAAATCTCTTTTGCAAAATTGCCTAAATTTTGATTAACTAGATACATGTTTTGTTGTAGCTAATAAATGATATTAGCTGTATACTTATTTATTACTTGAAATATTACAATTTATAATAAATTAGTTTCTTTTGTTTTTTAGCACTAATAAGCTTACTTTTATCATAACTGTAGTTTATTATAAAATTAATTTTAAAGGCCTGATACTGATATTGAGAAAAGGTAATAGATTTCTTGGAATTAGTTATACATCCTAATAAAATTAGCTACAAAATCATTAAAAATGAAGAAAAATTCCAATACTTTGAAAATTGTCGTAGTCTCTAATTTCAGTGTTCTGTGTGACATACTACAAGTTCAGGGGAGGAGTCATTCGAAGATCATTTTTTACACTCTTTCTTAAATAATTCAGGAAATACTGAGTTAAGCAAAAAACTAACTACATATAAAATTAAACAAGAGTAAATTATGTTTAAAAAAAGTTCTATTATTTCTTTGTTTTTTGCAGTTGCTATAATTTTAGAAATACTGTTGCTGGAAAATGGGAAAAAATCTGCTTTTTTGACTTAATTTGTACAATTATGATCGCAAATGAATAAATATTACCATTGTGTTTACACTCTTAGTCTTCTTTATTCACCACCTAACTGTGGTGGGTGAGAAGCTTAACAATCTTTAGATTATATTATACCTCATTTCTTCAGATATTTAAAAATCTTTTTAAAGATTTTTCAGTTTAAAAATCTTTTTAAAAATTTTTAAAGATTTTTCTCATCCAATTAATTCTTGTCTTATCCAAGACCTGGTGAAACTCCCTTAGCACACTGACAAACAATTTCAGGTCATCAACACTTACTACTGTTGTATTTGGAATCAGTCCATTTTTTTATGTTGCAATTGTTGTCGCAACTGCGCTTTCCAAACAATACAACGCTTTAATCCAATGACCAGTATCTGTTATTTCCATAGCTTCTCCCCGAATAGTTGAAGTTATATTGTTATCATCAGAAACGGCAACATCAATTTGGATAATTAATTAATAATTAATAAGCTAGATATCTAATGTCTTTCAGTATGTTCCATAAGAATAGACTAGTCCAAATACAGTGTAAGGGGACCATTTTGGAGCAACATATTGGGTTTATATTTGTAATATGGCATATTTTCCCTTAACAGGTTAAACTTTTTGGCCATGGCCTGATGAAACATTTTTGCCATATTATTATGTATTTAGAGGTGTTCTAGCCAACACTCCACATCCACAACCTCCTGTGATTGGCTGGATTGACTTAAACATCAATGAGTGTAGTCAACATTTGCTCAATATTGATGAATCTTTGAGAACATGTCTCTAGTAGGATCACGTAGCAATCACTAGAACCTAAATTGCCATTACGAAACTTTACATCTCTGAAAATAGTCTTTCAGCCACCAGACATTTTACTCATTCTTCTTTGTCTACATAGATTTTGTTTAGTTGGTAGTAGAACTTTCCATACAGGGACATACTTTTCTATTTAGCCATATATTCTTTTTTAGACATAATTCACGTTATTGACTCCCCCCAAATTAAGTTGAGTTTGACCATAATCCAATCTAGATCATGAGAAAAACATACGTTGTTTTAGAGAGGAAATATTGATGCAGAGCCAATTCCTGCTAAAAGCACACTTTCTTGATCTTTTTTTTGAAAGTCCATTTTTGCCTTTCTATCTTGAAAATACAGTAGGGCTGTGGAGGATATGGGATGGTGGATCCATGATTGATAATGATTAATCTCCTATAGGCTGGTATTTGACTAATATAATATACTAAAGCTAAAACTTAAGGCAAGTATAGCTTATGATTAATACAATTCAAACATAATATATATTATTTTTGCTATTTAAACATAAACACAAAAAGCTTGTTGGTAGGTCGGGTCAAAAGGAAACCCGGTCAACTTTATTACATTTCAATGGTTCAATTTATGACAAATCAATGGTTGAGTTTTAAGGAGGTGAATGAATAATGAACTTTACAATAAAGTTAACAGAGCCGTCGGTACTAAAGTGGGAAAGCTTCAGTATGCAGGCATCTGGCATAAACTTCTCAAAACAAGATCCCTTGGAGAGCACTGGTGGAGAAAAGCTATAGGAGGAAAATTGGAAGACCAAAAATGTGTTGGGCAGTGAGGCTAATAATGCAAGCTGAAAATCAAAGTTGAAGAGCAGTGGGATTGAATAGGAAGGACTGGGTTTCATTGTCGCATGCACCCCTGATCATTTGCTGATTTCTGACCCAGCATAGCATAGAAAAGGAAAGAACTACTTCTATATCATTTTAATATAGAAGTAAACTATACATTTGTAATTGAATAATTATTTGATTAGGACATATTTCTAAATTAAAAAAAACTTGTTTTCTTCCTCTTACAGAAGAAATGTCATTTAATTCTAACAAAAGAATTTTAGTAGAATAAGGAAACTAAACATATTTATTTAAAAAATAAATAAATAAATAATAATAAAATAAAACAAAATCATCATAATTATTTATTTTTAATTATGGAATCACATAAAAATGCTTGGCATAGATTAAATGATAGCTAAAAAAAAAAAAGAGTAAAATTGTTAACCTGAATATTTTTATAAATAGTAATTTAAAAAATAAATTATTTAATTATTATAAATAAACGCCATATATCACCCAGGTACTCATGCATATCTTACAGCTTTAAGAAATGCAATTAAGGATTATTAGGCATGCACATTCTCATCAACATGACAACTAAATCATCATTATCTAATGAAGTAAACATATCATAATAAAGTAAACATATTTTCCTGAAAAGAAATTTACTATATAAAACCCAAGTTTATAGAAGTGATTATTTTGAAAACAGATTTTTTTTTGTTTATTTGTAGTAATCATGACAATCCCAAACAGCTAACATCTTGTTTGTGAATGTATTTCAAGGCTCAGGTAAAGTGGACAATTTTTTGGGAATTATTTAGAACAGCCCTCACCTCTTCTTGTGCCCATAAAACCTAATACACAATTAGGCTAAGACAAATTTTTGTTCTACTGTTTGTATCTTGAGGAGGATATGTGTATGCCAACTATAGTCCCCACCACAGTCATGTACTTAAACACCAATGATGTTTTTACCATTATTGATTTCCAACACACTGGTTAGTAGAGATTGTTTTAAAACATTAAATAAATGTTGTAATGAAATTATCAATGCAGTACATGATACATACCTTCTCATCATTTATTTTATCTCTTTAGTACTAATTTTGTCCATTGATTGAATGCTAAATAAAAAAAAATTTGTAACTGATTTATTGTTAAGAAAAAAATAATTATGTGTGATTGTGTATGTAAAACTTATTTTCTGGCTACTTTTTAATAAATTGTCAACTTTACTTAAAGCATTCTACATTCATTTTATGACAGATTAAAAACAGCTTTTTTGGAAACAGTTTCAGGAAATATAATAGAACGTTACTGCACCCTGAATAAAAACAAACATTTGTGTGTGACAGGTTTTTTTAAACCTAGATTCGTTAACTACCAGGTATGCAAGTTTAAAATGTCATTTTAATTCCAATAGAATGCGCTCTTAGCCTATTGAAGGATTAGCTTATCTCTAAACGCTATTTTGTTTGTTAGTCATTTCTTTACAAAAGTCAGTTGTTTTTAAGTCGTTTACGTGGACGTATCATACCTTTCTTTGGTGTTAAAAATGTCTAATTTTAAGCCAAATAAAGAGCATTTGCGGCATGTCATGATTTTCTTATTTAATCAAAAGAAAAAGGCATCTGAATGTCATCGAATTCTTGTTGAGACTTATGGCGATGTTGCTCCAACCGTCAGACATGTTAACGTTGGTTTCAAAGTTTCAAACGTGGTGATTTTGATGTTACTGATCAAAAACGAGAAAATCGACCAAAAAAGTTTGAGGACTTCGAATTGCAATCTTTATTAGACGAAGACAATACCCAAACCCAACAAATGATGGCAGAACAGTTGAATGTCACTAGGCAAGCCATTTCCGATCGCCTGAGAGCTATGGGAAAGATTCAAAAGGTTGGAAAATGGGTTCCACATGAATTGGACGAACGACAGATGGAAAAACGAAAAACTGTGTGCGAAATGCTGCTTTTACGCCACGAAAGAAAGGGTTTTTTGCATCGAGTTGTAACTGGCGATGAAAAATGGATTTATTTTCAGAATCCCAAACGAAAAAAAAATCATGGGTAACGCCAGGACAACCATCCACATCGAGTGCAAGACCGGATCGTTTTGGGAAGAAGACAATGCTGTGTGTGTGGTGGGATCAGAAGGGAGTAGTCTACTACGAGCTTCTCAAACCCGGCGAAACAGTCAATACCGAGCGCTACCGACAACAAATGATCAATTTGAGTCACGCATTGATTGAAAAACGCCCAGAATGGGCTCACAGGCACGCCAAAGTCATTCTTCAGCATGATAACGCTCCTGCACATTCAGCCAGATTGACTAAGGAAACGATTTCTTCGCTTGGTTGGGAACTCCTACCCCACCCGCCGTATTCACCTGACCTGGCGCCTTCTGATTATCACCTCTTCTCATCGATGGGACACTCATTGGCGGAGCAACACTTCAACAATTTCGAAAACGTACGAAAATGGCTCGATGAATGGATTTCAAATAAAGATGAAGCATTCTTTTGGAATGGTATCCATATATTGCCCGAGAGATGGACAAAATGTGTAGAAAGCGAGGGTCAGTACTTTGAATAAAATATATTATACTTTTTTTTAAATTACTGTGTATATATTTTAAGAAATAAACGACATTTTAAACTTGCATACCTGGTAAATAACACCCACAATTTATTCAAAACTCTATGTCTGGATTAACCCTTCCTGCATTGATCTGAATATGAGTTTACTGCATATGAAAAAAAAAAGGGTATGTATCATAATGCATAATGTAAAGCATCCAAAGGACCTTGTCATAAGCACTCCTAGATGGGGCTAAATCAATAATAATCAATAATTCATTGCACCCTAAAAAGTATGAGAACAACTACTATTGGGTGACAATAAATAGGTTTTAATTTTGTTTTGTTTTTGAAAAGGCATTTAAAGAAAGAATAATTTTTGTAATGATTAATTAAATATTTGATTGTAATGCATGGCTTTGCAAGAATCAATCAAAACTTGATAAATTCACTTTCAAACAACTGCAGATTAAAATCAGTTTTATTACTCGTTTATAATTACAGTTAAAAATGACAACTTGGAATCATTTATAAAAATTGCTGCAAAGGTAGCATTATATTTTAGGAGGTTCATTTTTGAAAACGTATTTTTGATTTGTTAATTTCATCAATTTGGGGCTAAACTCAAATTTTTTCCATTTTTTCAACTCTAAAATCGAAGACCAAGTTTTAAAAAGAACATTAAAACAGCACAATTGAAGCTATTATATTACACATATTTATTTTGCAATACGATAACAGTTTATAATGTGTAAAATAAATCAAATTGGATCTATTAATTTAATTTTAATAAGGTAACATATTTTTAAGATTTGCTGCAGACAGACAAGACTAGGCAAGACTTACTGAGCAGGCCAGGTATTGCCTAATGCGTCTGTCATATCTAACAAGAACATATTTTTTTTTAAAGAAATTGAAAAAAAAAAAAAAAAAAAAAAAAGTTATACAAAAATTTACTAAGAAATAAACTATTCATTTATTGATTACAAACTGAAATCCATAACCATGAAAGTTCTGACTAGTTTTAACAGGTAAAAAAATTGTAGCTCTCAAAAGTACACTATTATAACAGTTTAGCATGTAAATTATTTTGAAGGAGATTAACAAAACAGCATATAAAGTTAATCACCAAAAAAACTTCAATCCACCTATAACTACACCCCAGGTACAGAGAATAAATTGAAACTACAACCTCTTAAAATCATACAGCGAGAGAAACAACATTCAAGAGGAAATAATAGGCTTACTAAGTGAAGTTAATACCATGTTTATAAGCATGCACATGATTTAAATTTAAAGCCTAAAATCACTTAAAGTTTTAAAATTAACATACTGCTCATTATCAGTGACCTCAAATCAAAGTACTAAACATTCTCTGCATATAGAGGCTATTTAAGCTTGGATGCAAAAAATATGTTCACTTTGTAAACCAATACATGAAAAAGCAAGTGAAGATAAAAACAATGGTGAGGAGGAAATAAGGACACAGTTTGCAAAGGAGAAGGCAAATCATGGCAACATCTACGTTTAAAACCATACTTGAAATTAAAAAAAAAAAAATAAAAAAAATAATAAAAATTACTTTATTGTCAACTTCATACAAATTAAACCTACAGTAGGGTTATTGTTTTCTGTGTCAGATGCATGACCAGATGATAAACCATCTTCTAAGACGGGCATACTCCTAGGTGGTGGAAGAGTAGCTGTAGTAACTTCAGCAAGAAGCAAAGATGAACCTTCACTGTCGCAATTTGAATCACAATCAGTTGTTTCTGGAGAAAGAGTAAAATTTCTTGAATGTCCAACAGCTTGCCCAACTTCTGTTTCTAAATCTTCAGTTGATCCAGAAATACTTCCAGGTTCCTAAGAATAAGAATATGTCAAAAGAAAAACATACAAATATTTGATATTTATTAACACAGAAAAAGATTCTAAAAATTAATGATTAAATAAAATGTACTAATAATCTGCGGAAGGAATAGAAATATTTAATTTGTCTCAGGAGAATCTCTCTAAAACTAAACAAACCAGCCTTCAGTGACTTCGAAGATAGTTCAAAGCAATAGCGTATACATACATCTAAAAAAAGAAATATACAATGGAGAGGCACACCCATACAAGTACACAACCAAACCCCCATACAACACACAAACAAAAACTATTCTGGGTTTAGAACCAGACAAATTATTTGAATGTCAAATTCACCAATGTTGTCTATTTTCTTGTTTAAATAATGGGAGAAGAACAGCTGATAGAAACCAAAAATACCTATGATTTATTTTAAACAGACTTTTTTTATAGTTTAAATTTACATATTATTTTGTATATTTATAACTTCAAAAGTCCTATGAGAAAGGAGTCATATTCTATAGTGTTTTGAATGACTTGTTGAAGGGTTAGAATTTTTCTCAGCTTTTCCGTGAAAAAAATTTCACTTATGTAAAAAAATTAAAGTTACATAAAAACTGACAAACATGAAACATATAATGAACAATATACAAACAAAAAACAGATATATATTTTTTTTTTTTAAGGTAAATAATCAGAATCATAAAGGAACAAAAGTATGTATGTACGTTAACTTAAATTATTCAATTAAAATATAATCATTTTAATTTAATTAGTTTTTTCTAATTTTATTTTATTGTTCTTGATTTTTTAATTTTACTAGTGCCTGATAAACTATATTCATTTTTTTTCATCATCAAATCGAAATCAATTTTAATTATATAATAAAGGCAAAAATCTAATCTAAAATAGTTTTAATTATAAATATGAATGAAACTAATTGTTCGTATTCACAAAATAACAAAACAGAGGATAACACAATGTTTAAAGTAACACCATCTTCTAAGAAGTGTCAATAAATTTGTTCTCAGTAGCACTCCAACTTGCCTTTTTTTGTCTAATAAAAGATATAAAATTAAAGAAATGAGTTAGAGACAAAACAAAAAAGAAAATGTTGTTGAATAGATTGGTGATCAATTCATTTCTCATATGAAACAATCCTGCTGCCACATACACCAGGCCAGATGAGGTTTGGACATGTTTATAAGAACACCAATTAACACTATAAAAAGACTTACATCAGCAAAGGATGGCCAACATGTGCTCTTATCGTGATCACAGCAGGTTCTATGTTTAATCCTTAAATTTATATAACAAAGTGGAGGTTGCTAACTTGTAAATTGAGCCAGTCACAAGGATTTTCATTTTAAAAGCGTGTTTGTTCAAAGAAGCCCCCCTATAAGGTATGGCAGATGAGCAGTTGCCTTGAATTAGATATAATATTAGGTTAATGCAAAAATAATGCAGGATTTTATTTCCGTTTCATTATTAATTCCAATTGTGTAAACAAAACTAATCCACAATGCTAAGTTATACACATCATTTTAAAGCCTATTTAACTTGCTTACTTTCCTATATAATACTTTTTTTTTAACATTTAATTCAGTCCATTCAGTGCCCTCCAGACAAAATGACATCTAGGAGCGATTTACTTGTATGAGTTCAAACTCGGTCGAAGTGCTGCGTAAACGGCTCGAAATATTAATGAAATTTGGGAGCCATTAATGAATATCCAGTGCAGCGATGGTTTCAAAAATTCTGTAGTGGAAATTTTGACCTTTCAAACAAAGAAGGTGGTGGCCGTCCCTCTGCTATTGACAACGACCAGTTAAAGGCAATAATTGAAGATGACCCCACCAAAACTACTCGAGAAATAGCGGAAGAACTCGATGTGGATTAGTCTACAATCGTAGGCCATCTCAAGGCAATTGGAAAAACAAAGAAGCTTTTACTAATACCAAAAACCTGCATTATTTTTACATCAACCTAATAGACAAGTAAAAGTTATTAATAGCACAACTGACCCATTCAACTGGGCTTCTCAAATGAGAGAAGCTCTAATCATTAGTACTGACAAACTATGAGAATCTCATGGGATAGAACAAATTAATAGCGGTTGTGGAGAAAAAGTTGTGGCAATGAAAAATCATTTATTTGGATAAGATATTGATCGAGCAGCTAACTCTACTTTTTTTAAATTTATCTTCTTCTTTATTGGCGCGACAGACACATGAAGCTGTCCTTGACCTGCTCCACAGCCTTCCTCCAATCAACCCGATCAGCAGCTCGCCTTAAATAAATCCTCGATAGTTTCAAGTCCTCTTCTGCGAGGTCTTACTTATTTTTATGCAGAGCTTCCTTCAATCATTGCATTGAGCGGGCTGCAATTACCATGTCGTAATTGTGTAATATAAATGTAAGCTAATATCTGACTGAGGCTGTTAAAAATTGTGCTTCTGGTGTCGAAACCCACTCTTTTTATTATTGCATGTAGCACTAAATTGAAAAGGAGAGGTGCTAACGGGTTTCCTAGTCTGAGTCCGTAATCTACTGAGAAAGGCTCGCTTTGTGCCTGGTCCATTTTAATCCTCACAGATGTGCTCTTCATGGTGCACATAGTGAGCCTAATGAGCTAGCTTGGTATATTCATCTCTTTCATGGCTCTATACAGCTCAGCGCATAGACGGAATCGAAGGCTGTCTTGAAATCTACAAACAGCAACCACATTGTTTGATCGTATTCCTTCATTTTCTCGCACATCTGCTTCAGTGAGAAAATACCCAAATTCGCTTCTACATGTGCAATGAGCCGGTTATATACAGCTATTGAGAAGACTTTATATGCTGTATTCTGTAGACTTATCTCCCGATGATTTCCACTCTGCCTTATCTCCTTTTCTCTTGTAAATTGGGACTATGATTGATTCATTCCATTCAGCAGGAAGCTCCTCTATTTCCCAAATACTGGATACTAAAGAGCAAATTTCATTTATCAAAGCGTCTCTGCCCACCTTTAAAAATTCAGCTGCTATTCTGTCTGGACCGGGAGCTTTGTGGTTCTTCAGTTTTTGAAAAATAATCTCAATATCCAGCTCATCGAAAGGAAGTATCTTGTCCATATTACCACGAATCTTCAAAGGCCGGATTAAGCAGTCCGCTTCCATCTGCTTACTATATCTTCTTCTCTCACGAGGAGCTGACCATTTTCGTCTTTGACTGAATTACTGTCTTGGAATCCAATTCAGACTTCTTTCACTTCTTTGAAAAACTTTCGTAGTTCATTGTCCTTCCAAGACACCTCAATGCCTTCAATCTTCCTGCTCAGGGCTTGCCTTTTCTTTCTTTTAATCATTTCTTGCATCCTGATAATCTATACAGCTGTGCCGTGTCACCCTATTTATGAATGCATTCCTCTTCTCATTGCGATCTTTGATTGCCATCTCGCATCCAGAGTCAAACCATGCGGGTACTGGCTGCTTCTTGTCTGCTTAACAATATTCTTCTGCTGCTTTTATGATGGTTTTCTTTAAGTCAACCGATTTCTGCTCAACTGGCTTTCCCCCAAAAATAGCTGGAATGTTGTTAATTCCCTCGTGAACTCGTTCCTCAAAGCGTTGTCTGACTTCTTCGTTCCTAAGTTTCTCTCTACACCATTTGTGGTTGGCACTCTTCTTTCTGTAGTTAGTCCTAATTTATAGAGGAGTTAGAGTTAATTTATACTATAGAAATATTAGCAATCTAGCACCATATGAGTAGTATTTGTTTTTCCCCGATATCCCAATTAAGAAATTGAGCTGTGAGCCTGTTACGCATGGCTACTAAATTATACTAAACGCGAATAGTGGTTGACGGTATAATTAGAAATTTTAATAGTAAGCTATCTTAAGAATACTTTTCTTTAAATAATAAAGATGACATAGTTCATTACTTCCTGTATTGCCCATCTTCCCTCAAGAAGCAGACATTATTTTTAGTCTCAATGCATAGTATGTAATAATAGTGAAATGTGAATCATAGAAGATTTAATTTTCAAAAGCATCCAGCTGATTTCAAGAATTTATTTGTTTATAATTAATACAATCAAAAGGGTTATTATCTAAATTAAGTTCAACTTTTTATATAGTGGCTGTTTTTTTTTTTTTGTTTTTTTTTTTTTTTTTTTTTTTTTCCCCCGAACCAGCCAACAAAGGACCACACAGATTTCATGCTTAACTTCTAAAAGCACACTCATTTTTCTTCTCCTCCAATAACCCTACATTCTCTCTGATTACTGCGGTATTTTCTCTTATGTACAGGTAAATGTTTGGAAATATATGAACAGAAATTCTAACATTAGTATGGAAAAGTATGGGAATAGAGAAATTAAAGTTGATTGCACAAAAATAAAATATATAAATAACTCAGTTGAACATGATTGAACACTGGACAAGACTCCAAGGTGGACCTACTTACTTTATGGTCTTTTTCTATTTATGGGTGATATAAAATAATAATAACAATTTCACACTCTCACAAACAAAAGGATAACAAAAAGTAAAAATAAAAACCAAACCATAGACTGGCTTAGACATAGAGAATTAAAGCGACACATTGATTTAAAGATACAGTTCATAATGATCACTAGGATAGGCAAGAAAAATAAAATAAAGGTGAGGAAAATAAAATAAAATAACTCAGCTTGTTAAATGAATTAGACAGCCTTGATACTAACCTGCAAGTTAAGAAGATCTTTGGTTTCAACTGGCTTAGGAGGAGAAGAAAAAGCCTGTTCATCCTCAGTAGCTTTTGCTAACCTGAGACCAACATAAGCATTTCCGGAACTACCCCGCCTTTTTAATTCATATTCTAGATCCTAAAATATAATAGTTTCAAACATAAAGAATAGCAGCAATGAAAACCACAATAAAAATAATACTTTTAAGAATACCAGGATGAGAAACAATAAAAAAAAAAAAAAAAAAAAAAAAAAAAAAAAAAAAAAAAAAAAAAAAAAAAAAAAAAAAAAAAAAAAATGCTTTCAATTGAAATGTAAATAATTGAAAAAAAAACAAACAAATTACCTCTAAATTGCGAAATACAGCCCATCATGCTCATATAATGGTATTCCATTTAGGGGAAAGCTTTTGAATCACTGATAACACTCTTCCTTGGTATAAGAAGAAAATAACTCTTCAACAGCACTTCTAACTTCCTCTAGGTAGCAATTTTGTGCACATTGAAAATGGTCCGTTTATAGAAACGAATAACGATTTAAGGCAACAATATTGAGTGGTATGCAAAGATGACAATAACTCACATCCATTACATTCTTCAATGTATAGTCATATTATGCAAGACATATAAGGAGGAATCCATTATCCTGCTACATTGACTACTTGATTTTGGACCAAGCTAAATCTGGCCACATGGAAACCAAATTTTGGAAGTTTAAATTAAGCAAACAGATACAAGTTTCAATGTAATAACAATTCATTTAATGAAAAAACTAAATGGATTTTAAACAAAATTGGAAAGCCAAGAAAACGAGCAGCTTTTCTATTCCCATATATGATTAATAAATTATAATTTATGATCACCCAAAATATTCTAGCCTTAAGTATAAGTTTCACCCCTTTATTGGCTACCTAGGTTCAGTTTAAGGGTGTAAGCCAACAATTGAAATTAGTTTTAAAATCGCTCCTCTCACCTCACGACACTGGTTATCCATTCTATCACTTCCCTCATCTCTCCACATTCACTACCCATTTTAAGATAGATGGGAAAAACTTCTTTAACTTCGATACGATTGTAGAACAACTAAGTTACATATATAAATCTTCCTACAGATATTCATTGATAGCACGAGAATAGGTAGCTTGGAAGGACAACCCAACTCAAGTTACTGTGAACCATGGTTGCCATAGTGCAGTGGCAGACCACCCACTTGACTGTCCCTTTGGGACCTATTCGCCAGTGCCCTTCCCATCAACATATGTTTAACACACTCAGGTTGGTTCAAGGACAGTGAAAAAGCGATCTGGTTCCACAGATTATGGTTGCTTAGGGGACTAAACCTCTGGGAGGCTACATCCTAAAATACCACCTCACGATACCCAATTAAGATACTTGGAGAACGGATCACCACTCACACATCTGGTAGGTGAGAGTTACCTCCAATACGTTCATGGGCTTCTCATACCCTAGGCATGGGGGTAGATGCCTCAGATACCTGGCAACATGACTCTTCTTGGAGGATGGTCAGCCATTTCGGGCAGTCACCCATCCCAGACCACGCTCGACTGTCTTTAACTTTAATCATCTCATATCAAATAAATAAATATTGAGAGAGAACAGATAAAATAAAAGATTAAGAACTTAAATACCATTTAAAGTTAAATGTCAAATGATAAAGAAAGAATCATCAACAATAAAAAAAAATCATTAACAACAAAGAACTTTATAGTCACATTCCATCATAATAGATGAAACAAGCCGGAAAAGGTCAATTTTATATATGTAACTGTATTCATGATATGAGTAAAATGAAACGTATTTTTAATTTAATAATTTATTTTTTTAAAATAAAAACTAATCCTAATTCTGAAACCTATTGTCCCATATGAAAAACAAAATAGCATAAATGAAATGGTACTACTGTCTGGCTGCATTAATTTTGCACTGACATTATATATATATATATATATATACAAGAGCCAGTTTTATTGGATTGTAACCAATGGAATGTCAATAAATCTGTAATTTTAATAATTGGAAGCTTCTGAACAGTTTAACTTAAGATGTGAGGACTAGCATTGTCATGAAGAAGAAAAGGACGTTTTTCACTTTACCAGAGCAAGATTTAGGAGTGAGTGGAAGCATAAGCTACAGTAACTCACTCACAAAACAGTTGTTACGATGGCTAGTGTTTATATAATTTACTTACCTTACACTATGGAATCCATGTTGTTTAAATGAAAAATATACATGAGTTGAACACATGTTTATTAATTACAAAACTTTGAAAAATATTTTGAATACAACACTTTTGAGACTGTATTAAAAAATATAAAAACATATAATCTAGAACTTGGTATAGCTCCCATTGACTTCAATTATGGCCTGAATTATATTTGGAACATTTTTGACAGGGTGATCTAAACAATGGCATGTTGCCCCATTTCAGTTTGGTCCGCTACCACCATTCTTGCACCAATTTCAGAGAATTGTCACACTTAGCCAAAGTTTGTTTAACAAGAAACTAAACTTGATGTAACGAGGCTGAGAGGGCCAATCTAACAAGTAAATTTAAATGATTATCAAAACAATAAATTTTTTTTTTTCATGCTTTGGGTTGTTATCCTATTGAAAAATATATTCTTTTCAGCATTTTTAATATTTCATTTTATGGAAGACCTTTTCTGCTGGGCTAGCCAGTAAAAGTGTCTAATTAGTTTGTATTATCTCTTTTCCAAAGAAACCACCTAACCAAGATTTGAGATTCCTTTTTAGGGACGACTTCTTCCACAGGGCGGCCTCAAGGGCAAGCAAAAAAAAATTCAAGGAAATCTGTATATTTTTGGAATACAGATTTTTAAAACTTTCATGTTTCAAATATTTGAAAAATTTTAATGGAAAATATTTTTTTTATTAACGATTTTGTTATGAATAATTAAAAATTTCACAAATTGAGAAAACATTTGAAACAAAATAGGTGTAGAAAATGATATTTCTCTTTAAGTGCATTACAGTATATAATAGTTCAATATTTAAATTAATTCTAGCCAATCATTTAGTTCTTTCTTGATTTTTATCGTTTTTTATTTTGTTTTTTTCTTAGTCTTTTATTTTTTGTTTTTTAACTGTTCAACTAGAAGAATATGATACGCTACTTTATAATCAGAGTTGTATTTTATCAAAATCTCAAAAGCATTAAGATTACAACTCCAGTAAAACTGATTTTTTATGAAAGGAAACCTCTTATGAAAGTTGATAATAAAAGTTAGTTATGTACCTTACATTTTTACTTCTACCAAAATTTTATTACCCTAAAAGATGGCAAAGAAAATGTTATGATTTTTCTATAGATTTTATTTAAAGTATTAACCTATTTAATATCTATTTTCTACAAACTAACAAAAATCATGTCTTTCAACACCAATAGCATTCATTTTGGTAAATTAAAAAATACTGTGTAAAACTTTAAAACAAACAATGTCAAAAATAAAAAAAAATTTTTATAGACTGTAACCATTTATAATAATACAATGTCCTAACCCATGCTTGGAGTTCTAGTGCTGGCCTGGTGAGTGACAGACTTGGAAACTACTTGCCACTTCATATCAGTAAACACTAGTGAATTTCGCAGTAAATTTAATTCTTTAAATGTCTCGTGTGTTTCATGTTTTAATCTATTATTTTCATTGTCATTTAAATTAATGATAGGTAAATAAATTCTATTATTTTTTTTTTTTCTTACAAAATCATGAAATCCCCAGTGAATTGTAAAATTCAATCATAATCAACTTTGTTTTCCTAGTAAAAAAATTCCAGCATGATTCCCAGTTTTCAAGGAATTTCAGGTTAGTGACCACCCTGATATCTGATGCAGTTGGTGCGATAGTGTGTTCGGTACTCGACTTTGATGTGCAGGGAGTTTAGTTGCATACTGAGGCTACAATTCTAAGGATTAGGTGTCTATTAATTCTGCAGCTCATAATGAAGTAGACTTCTCACTTTTTTAGTTAAACTAAGCTATTATTGTGTTTGTTAAAAAACAGTTTAATAACTAATTAAACTTTGAAAAAACAGACTTACATGAATTAAATTAATTTGTCAGAAAAGGAGTATGAGCCATCAGTATTAAGATGTTTACTATGCAATGTCTCAAGCCAGTGGATAAAGTTAACACTTGAAATAAGAGAACACTTTTTTTTTTTAAGAATTTAATACTTTCTCAACCTCCTTAGGGGATGCAGTAGCTCTGTGGATATAGCACTAGACTACCAAGCTCTTGGGCTCGAGTTCTTGTCTGGCTAAAGGCAGTAAATTTATTTTCTGTCATTTCAGCCAGAAAATTGGGGAAAAACCTGATGGTTATGCACGATTTTGGCCAAATGTTTCAGAACCATTAGCCCAGTACATCCTCACAAAAGAACAGAATACAAGACCTTTCATGGGTAGCAGTGGTATAGGTTTTTCAACCTCTCTTCCTTAATAGACAATAAAAAATCAAAACTATATGGTTTAGTATACATATGAAGGGTTAATTTTAAATACATCTTCAGAATAATTAGAATTAATTTTATCTAATTTAATGTAATTAACATATGTATACTTTTCTTTAAAAAAAAATTAATGAGAAGACACTTCAATTTCATACACAACAAATTATCCAGAATTGACCATACATAAACTGGGACTCAATACACAAGCAAATTTTATCCATAAGCTCTAAAATAAAAATAATCTTAGCAAATCCAGGTTAAAATGTTTTAAGGTTTAGAAAGGCGAATGAATTAAATTAGGAGGCATAGTTATGGAATAATGATTTTTGACAACTAATGAAATATTCTTTTGTTCCTTTCTTTTTTAAGAGATATTTTGTCATTGTTGTATTATTATTTTATATTATAATAGTTATTAAGACCAGGGATCTCTGTTTTTTTCGGACACCATTTAAAGGGATGTTGATAGTTAATATTCTGTAGTTTCAGTCACTATAAAGCCTAATGATTATTTTCAATAATGATATAAACTGGAAAAAAGAGAGTGGCATTTTTGCAAATGTTGAATGAATACATGACATGTATTTAATGTCTAAGTAGTAAACCAATCAGTGTGGCCAAACCTGAACATAAATATGTTGTGTTAAACCACTTATTAGACACACTTGTAATTAGTAATATTGTGGGAATAAGGTAATTTTCTTATTTAGTCCTCCATTAACACAATATCCTGACGAAGTGTACTTTAATCTTTTTAAGTAAATCGGCAAATATGAATAACTAATACACAGTGAGACAACAATTCAATAAATAGTATATAAAATTCTATAAACTCTATCAAAGCTCATGAAAAAAATAGCTAAATGGATGATAATGGATTGTGTTTTAATTACCTGGAAATGCGATGTTTTATCCCCGGATTTGAAAAATTCTTCAAGAACTTTCCGTGTTTCGGAAAATTCATACATATAATCAAACTGGGGATGCTGGGCTGCAAGTTCAGTGTTATGAGGAGATGATGAACGTGATGGTGACTGTGAACGAGACTGAGATATCAGTTCACCTTCACTTACGATTCTCTACAAATAAAATAATAAAATTTACTAATTCTACAGTATATGAAATAGATCTTTAACAGAATGACAGTAGAATTAAATAGTCATTATTAATTCTGGAAGATTAACATTATAATATATTCATGATTATGAGTTAAATAACATAGTGATAATATGTGTTAAACCACTACAACAAATTAATTGTTTTTGTTTATTGGGGGCTGAACATTCTTATGTACTCCAACTAGGGCAGGAAGGACAGGTTCTGCTATCCTACAGGTTAACATCAGGTAGGGTGGGAAGGTCTAGATTCATAAGGTTTATTTTTTTTTTATTTATTTATTTTTTTTTTATTTAGTTACAGTATTGTTTGTAAATTGTTTGTTGGGGCATAATGCTTAATTTACTCCAACTAGGGAAGGTAGGATGTGATTAATATACAGGTTAACAACCTATTCTAGCCACAGTAGAGAGGCTGAGATTCATTTTGTGGGACTAAAATGAAATCGATACTAATTGAAAGGTGGAAATTGAACCCATGCTTCAGTATTGAGCACTCTGAGACCCTCAACCAACACACACTCCGCCATCAAGGCCCCTTTATTTAAGATGGCATTAGTTAGGTATTATTACTGAAAGAAATATTTCAGTTTTTATATATTTTAAAAAGATTTTTAATGTACTTCTTGAACCATAATAAATAATATGCTGTTTCTTCATGGATTTTTCGTGACCAGTTATTTTAATCAATGTTGCCACTAAATATGGCGCTATTTGGAAATAAATACATTTTGATTTTATAGATTAATTATCTTTAGCACTATTACTTATTGCCCTTAAATGAGGCAGATTGTTTTGCCTTAACAAATTTTTGCTCAATAAAAGTTTAAAAAATTTATTTAGCTATAATTTGAACTTGAAATTACTGATGTTTTTGCAATGTTGGCAGGATAAGAGTTCCAACATCAATCTTTAAGTTCTATGAGATATTCCCGTTTTTTTCCTTTCGATCAGATCCGGGTTTTCATCACTGAGCTCATGCCTAGTACCACTCTGACATAATAAACAACTCCTTCAGGTGTCTCTCCTGGCTTAATGGAAATTTCTATAATATCCAGGAAATAAGATAGTCGATTCTGCTCTGCCTGCTTCATTTCAAATGTTTTTACTCAAGTTTTGAGGTTTTTATTTTCTAATAAAAACTTCTCCATAGATTCATCCTTTTTCCTACCCCCCCCCCCCATTCTTCCATGGTCTTTTTCAAAACAAAGGTTTACCTGTTAGTCTATGGTGGTTTTAATTTCTTATTTAGTACTTTCAGTCACCTTCCCAATTTCCTTTTATAGGAATAATGACTAAACAGCAATGTCCTTAGGAAATAACTGATAAGTTAAAGATAAAGGGGAGCACTGATGTACTGGTGGGGCTAGGGCTAGTAGCATGCATAACATTTATATTACTTTTACCCTGGGACAACCTTTTTTTTACATAAAATTATCCTTTACTTAGTACCAACATTTCTATAGAGATATTATACAGGAAATAATTTCTTTTAAGGTTAGATGTTCACACCATGACAGCTAAAGCAAGGCTAAGACCATTTGGTTTGACAGAGGTAATTTAAATATTATTGCAAAAAGAAATTAACACTTTGCCGGTCGCTATGCCGTCCCTCAGACGGCATTCAGGTATTTTCGTTATTGAAAGGAAATGGAAATTTCAGTTGGCTATTTAAGCACAAGTTATTCTACCTGCTATTCGTCCCTTACAATAAGAAGGTAAAAATAAATCTCAGTTGTTCAGTGTATGGAGAAGAGAAGGAATAAAGTGAAAAATTGTGAACTGCCGTCTGTACTACGTTTAGGGCCTGGCAGAGTAACAAAATTGTCAACAAAATGTAAGTAGAAACTGGAGTTATTTCTCACAAGTTTTTACTTATTATTATTTACTTAAGTATCTGTTGTTGAAATACAAAGGTTCACAAGTATTTATGATTGTATCGACTAAGAAACCAATAAGTCTGTAATGATTATGGATTATAATATGAACAAAGGAGGTGGTAATATTGTAACAAATTATGCTCTAGTTACTCAGTAAAAAGGGTATCAAGAAGATGGTCGATGGTAATTTTTTATCACATAATGAATGCGGCAGGGATCAACATACAGTTTAGTTCACTATTACCATCAGAAGCTCCTAATAGAAGGAATATATTTCTCAAAAATCTAGCCCCAGAACTGATGAAAGAGCAATTGTATGCCATTGCAATGAGATAAAAAATTTTCCTTAAACCGAAAAGAACTATTGAAGACGTCGAAGAGATATCTTCAGATACAGTACCCAAGGATAAGCAGCTTAGAGATACATGTAAAAAATGTAAATCAAGAAAATCACATACTAAAAAAACACATGAAAAGTTTCCAGTGTTTGTGTGCGAGAAACATTCGAAAATAGTACATGAAGATTGCTTACATGCCATAGAAAGTGTTTAAGGAATAGAATAGAAGGCTGTTTATAATATAATTATTGCTAATTTTGAATAAGCATTTATTATAGAAATAATAATATTTTATATTTATTCATAATGTATTTTTTAATATTTAGAAATATAACATAACTAATTTGAAAAATTGTATTAGTAATTGTTTCTGAATTAATTTTTTTTTTATATTATAATAAATAAATAATTATATTCTTTATATTTATACATTTTTTCATGATGAACAAACTTATGATTCTTAAATAAAACCATCACTAAGCATCATAACAGAAGTGAAAAAGAACAAAAGTTATATGTCGTCCAAAATATGGTTAGCGAACGGTGGTGTTACAAAAGTCTTAACGAATGGTGAAGGGTTAAAAACACTACAGTTAACTTTTTCTTTTATTAATGGTATCCTGGGCATGTAATTTTAAAAAATCAATAATTTAATATAAATGCCATATTAAAAGATTAAATTTAACAAACCTGAGGAAATCCTGGTCTTGGAGTATAAAATGATGGTGAAGATAGTAATGTCACTGCACTTGGAGGTTGCTTTGGACCATAACGTCTAGGCGAACCTTCATAATCAGCAATAGGAAGACCACCAATTACTCTTTGTGCTTTCCCATTTACATCATATTCAGGAGACAGTGATTCTCCATCAGAAACAGAAGTGGCTACCTGTCCCATCAATAATTAAATAACAATACAACAATATAAATCAAACACCAATATACTAAGAATATATATATTTTTTAAACTATCTATTGATATTTATAACTGTATACATTATATAGAAATAAATTTGAGGAAATTGATTACTATGACAAGTCAATAACATGTAAAGAACTACTCACTAGTAGCACTTCAATAGTTCAACATTAGAGGGTCTCTTAGCCATATTTTTATCAGACCCCTCAGAGGATTATAGGGAATGGAATGTGAGGCAAGTTGGGAAACTATTCGATTTGAGTGGGTATAGAGTTTGATATGAAAGGATAGATATCTGGTTTGAGCCAAATTAGCAACCTATAGAACATTAAGATCTTTATGGATAAGTTTGTGATAAAGTATGGAGCATTAAGGATTTTTCGAAGGATTTTGGATTGTAAAGATTGGTTAAGAAAAGAATTGGATGGTTTAGTTTAACTCTGTAAGTCCATATAGGTCTAATCACTGTCATGTAAATGAGTCTTCCAGAAGTCAGATCTTTTGATTTTTGGAGTTGAATCTTCGGTGCTAAATTCTGTACTATATCAGTGATACAAGTAAACTATAAACTTTAATGGCAAAAAAATGCATAATTTATTGGGAGATTCAAATGCTTGTTTAGTACATGTTGGAATCGTCGGAAATGACAAGCAGTTTCGTCTATTAAGTCTGGTATGTAATAAGAATATTAAACCTGGCTCTAAAATTTATCAGTTTATTTTGCTTAACTGCTTCAAGTGTTTCTAAAAATGTGTAGTGCAGAATTATATCACACTTCAGATAAAAAAAAAATATTACTTCATTACCACTTCCCTTTTAAGATAGCCCAGTCAATGAAGACAAGAAAATAAGCTTTGTCGCAACTAATTAGGGGAAAGCTGAATTTTTTCAGGGTGTTAGTACATAAAGAATACAGTAAAAAAACACAAGTCCCGACCCCCACCCCTCTTGGTTTACCCCCCCCCCCCCCCCCCTTCAGCAACATTACAAGTACAGAACTCTGGTTATATGCCAACAGCTCGAAAACTTATTATACTATCGAGACAGCTAACAACATAAGACTTCCACCCCCCCCCTTTCTCCTAAACCCGAAGATATTTTGAGGAAGATTTTTTATCACATTTAGAGCTAAGGGTGGTGAACAATTTCCAGAAGTCAGATCTTTTGATTTTTGGAGTTGAATCTTCGGTGCTAAATTCTGTACTATATCAGTGATACAAGTAAACTATAAACTTTAATGGCAAAAAAATGCACTTAAGAAGTAATAACCTAAAAATAAACGTTATTACATTGTTGCTCCATTTCAGATCATGAACAGCAGTATATGCTGTAGTGCACCTCAGGACGACCCAGCCAGGACTGGCGGCGCGGTGTCCACTATTCTTTCAACGCTTTCTATGAGACACATCATTTTAAAAACAATTATACTATCTATAGGTTTTGTTTAACACATTTCTTACTAAGACATAATGATAAAAATACGAGGGTAAGTCAATAATTATCCGCAATATAGTTATAAAATTTTATTGAAATGAAATAGGAAACTTACAAGTACATCATTTTTCGACATAGTCCCCTTGCTTTTCAACGCACTTGGTCCAACGTTGTTCAAGTTTCCTGATGCCCTCATGGAAGAAGGTTTTGGGTTGAGATGCGAGCCAGGAATGCACCGCTTCTTTCAATGCTTCGTCCGAGGCAAATCGACGGCCCCTAATTGCCTGTTTGAGTGGACCAAACAAGTGAAAATCAGATGGAGCGAGATCGGGACTATATGGAGGATGATTCAATACTTCAAAATTGAGTTTCTGAAGCGAGCGTTTCTACAGTGTGGGCAGCTGTATGCGGACGGGCATTGTCGTGCAACAACACAACGCCTTTTGACAGCAGTCCTCGGCGTTTGCTTCGAATTGCAGGCTTCAGCTTAGCAGTAAGCATCTCACTGTAACGTTCACTGTTTATTGTTCACTGTGTTTTGAATTTTTCAATCCATTCATAGACACTCCGTTGTGGCAAACAATTGTTCCCGTACTGTACCAAAAGTCTTCGATGAATTTCGGCCCCTGATACACCTTCCGACCACAAAAAAAAACGGATCACTGAACGTTGCTCTTCTTTGGTGCAAATAGAAAGTGGAGCGGCCATTATTAACAGCACGACAGCGATAACAAAACTAACCTACCAGCTTGATACGCACATAAACATAACAACGAATAAACAAAGCATGCGCCATCAACACAAAAGAACAGTACTGCCAACATAAACAAAAATATAGCTATATTGCGGATAATTATTGACTTACCCTCGTATATGTTGCTGAAGGGGGTTGGAACCAAGAGGGGTGGGGATCGGGACTTTGTGATTTTTTAGTGTATTCTTTCTGTACTAACACCCTGAAAAAATTCAGCTTTCCCCTAATTAGTTGCGACACAAAACCTTTATTGACTGGGCTAAGAACAAAGATAAAAATTAAATTATCTATCATTTACTATATTTTACTCTTGTTGACAATAAAATACTTTCTCCCATTAACAGTAAATGTTTTTTTGAGAAATACTTATTAGTTCAATCATTCAATCATCCAACAATCATGGAATTAAACTTTAATAAACACAATAAATGCAGCTATATTAAAAAACACTAGCATAGTAAATCACTCTTTACAGAAACTAAATTACAAAAAGTACCTTAAAATAGTGTGCAGGTGGGCCAGGATGACAATTTCGGGAAGGGCTAGGAGAACCATCAGATGTAGGTTCATTTGCCCAACTATCTTCAATATCATCAAAAACAACAGCTCCTCCTCCATCTGATACACAATTTTATAAATAAAAAGCTATATATTAGCGTATTAGACAAAAATATATAGATATAAATATTCAGGGTGTCCAGCGCTTTTATCAGATAAAATATAAGAAATTTTAACTTGATCCTACCCATCTCAAGCTTTCAAGAAAACATGATGGCACTATTCCATTTTAAATTGAATGACTAATAATTTAAAGACCGATATGTATGAATAAAATAAAATTTAGTTCAATCAGTCAAAGAGTCTAGTGAAAACTAAATGTGTTAATCACATAAAACTGCATTTGCGCCTGATGAAGGGTTCTTACCTTGTTTAAGCTGTTCTTAATCTAAAATAGGCATACACCTAAGGCTAAATGTCTCCTCTGTAGTATCAAATGTTGCCACCACCACCACGAAACGTGCCAAAATAAACAAAATTTAGATTCCGCCTCAAATATCAATGAACCATCTGATTTTGGCTCTGTAAAGTTTTTTTTGTTTAATATTTTTGTAGAATTTGAGGGAACTAGTTTATAAAGCCATATTAGTGATATTTACAATTTTAGATTCAAAATAAATACTTTTTATTATTTTTAAAGATAAATTAGGTTATAGGCAGATGCACAATAATAAATTATAAATATTGTGAAAAAAAAAAAATGTAGACAAACTTACAATAATTATGCAAATGACAGTGGCCAAAACACGAAAATACAAAATATCTATAAAAAAACAAATTTTTTTCAGGTGCTAATTGCATCTGTCATGAGATGTCACCAGAGCATCCTCAAACTAAAAATCTGAAATAGCATTTCAATTGAATGTAACAGTTGTTTTGGAATTCAAAATAGGATTTCGCTATCCAAACTGAAAATTTCGAATAATTATTTAAGTATTAGTAAATAATAATTAAAACTATATAACCAAAAATAACTGCATATTTCTTGTAAATTAATTTTTTTTAAATATTGTGCATATGCCTATAACCTGATTTTTCTTTAAAAAATATTAGAAAGTATTTATTTTGAACCTAAAATTGTAAATATCACAAATATGGCCTTATAAACTAGTTTCCTCATATTCTATGTCTATTTTACTAATGAATCAGTTTTCAGATCTAAAATATGTCAATTGGTTTCTTTTTTTTTAGAAGGAATTTAAAATTTACCCCATAAGTTCTACGATCTCTTGAATCAGAAAAACTAGAATGAGGGGACATTTAGCCTTAATCTCATATGCCTGTAATGAACATTACTATATACAATCTAATTATAATATATATTTTTTAGAATTCTCAAGATATTGGAAACTGTAAAAAAAAAAGTATATTTTGGTTTTTCATACCAAACTCTAAAATAACAATTAGCAAAAAAATATATTACCATACGAATTGATACATATAGGGGTGATTATCAGGTAACAGGTATGTTTTAGGTCTCTAATTTGTACTGGGCCCACAAATGTGGGTGAGTTCAATTTTTTCTTTTCTGAGACCCATTCAATAACACATTGTGTTATTATTTCATTAAAAAATAACATAATTCTGGATGGTTTTTTTGGCCTTGTTTGTTTTCAAACAAAAGTTTTGTAACATCCATGGATATCTGGTCATCAAATAAGGTTACTTATTGTCGTAGTTTGAGCGACAGGTGTGGTTAAAGGAAATATAGTGGGGAGAAAAAAAAACAAAAAAACTTTCAATAACACAATTTTATTTTGCCTATTGGATTCCATTTAACAGTTCACTACATGCTATAGGATAACAATGTACCAAGTCTGTACCATGAGTTCGAAAATTCATAAGGTCATACGCTGTTTAGTACAGACTAATTAGTTATTGTGTCTAATAGTTTAGTATTGCATCTAATAGTTTCTTATGGTTTATTTGAAGGTATATAAATTTTGTCAATATTTATAAAATGTAAGAACATATCTACGATGATAGATAATGGTAGTACACAGGAGTTAATATAATTTTTGGTATGTTCCACCAATTTGACTTTTTTGTAATATTCACATGAAACAGCCAACTAACAAATGAATCAGATATATATTTTTTGGTAGTTGTCATTTAAGGGGTTCGTATGAAAAACCAACCCTAAACAATACACCTCTCATTTTTTACAGTTTCCAATATTGCAAAAATTCTAAATATATTTTTATCAGATTGTAGGTAGTCATGCTCAGTTTAAATTTCATAAAGATATCTTCAATAGATACTGAAAAAGTAAAAGATATATATATATATATATATATATATATATATATATATATATATATATATATATATATATATATAATAAACCCTTAACTTTGCAAGAATAGATCCACAGTGATTTATGTTAACATTAATAATTAATAAATAACAATAATCTGAAGAAAAAAAATTTGTTTGTAGATACTATAATATAATTTTTTGCTTGGCTAAATCAGCTACCACTTTCAATTAATATTACCAACTCACTTCTCAGATTCCTTAGATGGTGAAAAAGAAAAGAAACAAAAATATTTGTCCTGGAGCAGAGAAAAATTCACAAAGTCATGGTGTCATTTACAGCACTGTGTCAAGCTAAGGGTTAAGGGATGTCTCCCTATTAACATAGAGGTTAGGGATATGATATTGAGTTTATGGCTAATTTAGATGAACAACATAAACAAGAGAAGAAACCTTTCATCTGATGCAAGTGCAGTTTTCATATACTTAATCCACTAGACCCTTTAAATGTAATTAATTAAATTTAATTAAACTATATAAAAAATTTCAAAAATAAAGAGGAAGGAAAAAAGGAAAAAAAAAAAATATTATTAGTTTGTCTAGTATTAGGTAGTATTAAGTATTATTTTATAGAACTATAACTAAATTATAAATATTATAAATTATATGGTTGTCTTTAATTGGATAGATGAGTATGCTGTGTTTATAGCAACCCACTAGAGTTAGGCAGCACTATGTTTATTGTCTCAATAAAGCATATATCTCTCTCTATCTGAAAATTTGCTGTTCACAATGTACCAGGTATGCAAGTTTAAAATGTCGTTTATTTCTTAAAATATATACACAGTAATTTAAAAAAAATTGCCTAGTGACATTCAACTGTTCTGCCATCATTTGTTGGGTTTGGGTATTGTCTTCGTCTAATAAAGATTGCAATTCGAAGTCCTCAAACTTTTTTGGTCGATTTTCTCGTTTTTGATCAGTAACATCAAAATCACCACGTTTGAAACTTTGAAACCAACGTTCACATGTCCTGACGGTTGGAGCAACATCGCCATAAGTCTCAACAAGAATTCGATGACATTCAGATGCCTTTTTCTTCTTTTGATTAAATAAGAAAATCATGACATGCCGCAAATGCTCTTTATTTGGCTTAAAATTAGACATTTTTAACACCAAAGAAAGGTATGATACGTCCACGTAAACGACTTAAAAACAACTGACTTTTGTAAACAAATGACTAACAAACAAAATAGCGTTTAGAGATAAGCTAATCCTTCAATAGGCTAAGAGCGCATTCTATTGGAATTAAAATGACATTTTAAACTTGCATACCTGGTAGTTAACGAATCTAGGTTTAAAAAAACCTGTCACACACAAATGTTTGTTTTTATTCAGGGTGCAGTAACGTTCTATGATATTTCCTGAAACTGTTTCCAAAAAAGCTGTTTTTAATCTGTCATAAAATGAATGTAGAATGCTTTAAGTAAAGTTGACAATTTATTAAAAAGTAGCCAGAAAATAAGTTTTACATACACATACACACATAATTATTTTTTTCTTAACAATAAATCAGTTACAAATTTTTTTTTATTTAGCATTCAATCAATGGACAAAATTAGTACTAAAGAGGTAAAATAAATGATGAGAAGGTATGTATCATGTACTGCATTGATAATTTCATTACAACATTTATTTAATGTTTTAAAACAATCTCTACTAACCAGTGTGTTGGAAATCAATAATAGCTCCATACGAAATGTATGATACGTGTTTTATATATGTTTATATAAAAAAGAATTATTGAACAGAGGCACAGTTAATATAAGCAGATAATATATATATATATATATATATATATATATTTTTTTTACTAATTAATAAAACAAAACATTAGTGACAAAGCCTACAACAGATTTTTATTTTTGATCTCTCTAAATGGTATTTTCATTATTAAAAACAACTTCGATATGAGAAAAGAAATAGGAAAAAAAGATGTTTCAGACAGATTGAAAACTAGATTAATGATGATTTGTCAATATGACTATCATGACTTCCTCATGGTGATTGATTATCAATTGGGATTTTAAAAAAATATTTTCTTTGTGTGAGCCTGATAATATAAACAAAAATACCACACTTATAGTTTTAAATTTTGTCGAGCTACTACCAAAACATATTGTCTGATAAATGACATAAATATGGAGATTAATGTGATTCTGCCTAGACAGATTACATCTAATTTTTTGAAGAATATATCAATCAATCCATGACTCATGACTATTTCGAGGAAAATTAAAACTGATGTCTAATTTTAAAAGTTCAAGGTTGCTGACATAATAATAGCAACATACAAATCTGGAAATATTTAAGGTGAATTTATCAAAGGTCAATTAAGAACAAAAATCTTTATTTTTTCAAGTAATTTAATTTCCATCTCACTACGATGTAATTTCTATCCAATGAAGAAGTTTATCATAAGTAAGTTTACTTAATTAAAAAATAAAATGACAACTAAGAAATAGAATGAGACTAAACAAAACATGAAAATACTATAAAAAAAAAAAGAAAAGAAAATACTCTTGAAATCAGTAATATTCCACTCTGATTGGCAATATTTAATCCAATATAATTGAAGACCACTGCTACTACCACCAGTATAGTACAGCTAAGTGGTGACATCCTGAATTGATTTTCTATGTAGGTAAATCATTTAAATTTTGCCTTATGGCTACATGGTCTTCCAGGGACAGGACCTCTTCTTCCCAGATTTAAGTAAGCAGAACCTGGTGCAGATTTTCACCCACCCACAAATCTTTGTTGCATGGGTGGTTATTGGCATTTAGCAGCTCAAGGAAGTTGTCGGAACATAAGAGCCCTGTTTTTTTTAGTAGAATGACTCTCAGTGCCTAATAGGTAGTGCAGGCTATTACTATATACTCAGTGGTCTCTGGAATGCCACAGCTGTAGCATATGGGGTAAAACAAAAACTGTGTAAGTATGAACAATGAGGGTTTCATAACTAGCTCTTCATCATTAAAAAGTAACTGGATTCAGTTAACAGGCAGATACAAGAGCTATCGGATTTTATAATATAATACTTATTTATAATATAATAATATAATACTTATCCGATTTTACCCAGTAAAAGCACTCAAGACCAAACAAATCAAGAATTCACTTTATATAGTGCCTCACCTGTGGCTCCACCGAAGACTGTCTGGCAATTCAATGCAACCAAGTTCTGTCACCCAATCATTGGAGCAGATTACATTACTGTAATATGAAAATAGATCCTTGCAAGATGCCAGCTAGAGGGCCAGAAGACATGACTCACAAACTGAAGGTAAATATCAAAGGTACCAGTACCCATGATTTTCTCAGTACATATGATTGCCACAAAAGTATAATAGTATTATGCACCAAAACACAAGGGGGTCACCCAAATAAAGTTGAGCAATTATGATAAAAAAAAAAATTAAAAAAAAACAATAATAATATGAAAGTTACTTACTCTTTGGCTGAACAGATTTGTGATGCCTTAAAGAGTGAACTTCTGCTGAAAAAATAGTTTCAGTGACTTCTCGACAAGGTGTCTTCTTCTTACATTCTGAATTTCTGAAATAAAAAAAATAATAATTTATCATTATAAAATTATTTCCAATAAATATAATTTACAAGCTGGAAGCTTTAAAGAATGTAAGAACATCCATAGCAATACAAATGAAAACCCTTAAAACACAAACTTAATGAAAAAAACTTTAAAATAATTGAAGAATAAGTCAAAAAATTAATTATAATCATATTTAATTTGAATTATAGTAATATTTTCAAGCCACTACCAAAAGCCTAGCCATTCTTAAATAATTTAAATATATTTTCCTGAATGAAAGTAAAAGAAAAAACTTATTTTGATCTTGTACCAGATGCTATAAACATTGATCATGTATTGTAAATTTAAGATGGTTGAAATGAATAAGTCAAGATTAATAAAATATACAGTATGCTAGGTAGCTATATTTATTTTTGTCAATGTTTCTGTACAGAACAATTTTTTTTTTCCCATCATTGTTCCTTAACCCTAATTATGGCCTTGAATGTTGTTTAAATGGTAGCAAAAAAAGGTGTCATACGCTCGGTATTGAAGGTTGTAGGTTTGAATCTCACCTGGGTGAACAAAAAATTGATTTCGTGGCTGACCCACAAAATGAATTTTGATCTTCCCACATAAAGCTAGAATAGAATGGTATATCAAGAATAAGTTGGTAACCTGTAGGATAACTCGTCCTTCCTGCCCTAGTTGAAGTATATAAGGACATTAAGCCCCAATAAACAAACAAACAGGGGGCGCTTGATGGCCGAGGGTCTCAAATCGAAGGGTCTTCAGAGCTCGGTACTGAAGGTTTGAATATGTGGGTTTGAATCCCACCTGGGTGGTTTAAAATTTATTTCGTGAGGGACCCCCGAATAAATCTTGACCTTCCCACCCTAGCTAGAATAGTATGGTAACCTGTCCTTCCTGCCCTAGTTGGAGTACATAAGGATGTTAAGCCCAAATATAAGCCCAAAGTTTTTTATTTTTTAAGTCAGTGCCAAATTAGTTAGAAATTAAATCATTATAGTAGCAATAACTAATGGGCATTAAATAGTGAACTAATGAATTGTTTCATATGAAATGGCTATTTTTATTATATGTATTGGATTTTGAGTTTTTTTTTGTTAACAAAAAAAAAAGTGTATTATCTATATTCAACAGTCATTAATGCTTAAGTTATTGCTAGTATTTGTTAACTACTCATTTCATTAGTCACATTTTAGACAAATTTCAAATGGAATACAAAATTATCAGGTATTTTAAGAGAACTGACTTAGACAGGCTGCCAGAAAGTTTAACACTGCGTTTGGGAAAGGTAGAGCGGACGAACAAACCATTTACTATTAGTTTGAGAAGTTTTCAGTAGGATATCAATATTTGAAAATAATTTTATGGAAGATCTTCAACATCAATAGAAAATGAAAATCACAGGCTTATTGTGAATCATAAACCTCATCTTAAAGCACTCTTAGCTCATCTTCATACAGGTGCATCCATCTAAATTTGTAGATGGTTCCGAAACAATTGAAAAACATAAGAAAGGAATAAAGTTTGATTTATGGCTATATCACATGAACTCACTAACAGGCAGCCGATAAAGTGGTATGAGATATGTGTTTCATTGCTGGCTAGTAATACAAAAACAGCCTTCTTTGAAACAAATCCTGATTTGTGATGGGAAATGGATCCAGTATGACCATTGGTGTCATTTAGATCACCTGTCAAAACCTAATTTACACCCAAAACGAATTGATGGTATCTCTAAGGTGGTCTATGACTAAAGTCAAACACTATTCCTTTTTGCCAAGTGTGAAACTATCTCTTAAAATGCTCTAATGAATGAAATTGATTGAATGTATCAAATACTTTATAATATACAAAAGAATCACTATAGTTAAATAAGTCCATCATGAACTTACTGTTAACATGACGAGTAACACTATTAGGCTAAATTTCATGAGTACCAGCAATTTTGGGAATTTATAACTTATTAAAACATTCTTTTTATAATAACTATCCAGACACTAAAACTATCCACATAACTGCAAATCTCAAAAAAATTTAACCAGCTTTCATATGGTATGATCAAATTAATGATCCGTATCGATTTCATGGATAAATTTACTTTTAAAACTGAAAAAACATGGTGTTTCCATTTGGCATAAAAATCAGTTACTTGAGTAAAAAAGACATTATGATAATCGCTTAATGGAAATATGCATTTTAAACATAATAAACTCTTCATTGGAATAAAAACAAAGAAAACATTTATTGTTAATAGAAAATAAAGGAAAACTGACAATAAAGCGACACCAGATCAAAGGATTTTATGTTATTACATTTATTTATGGAATTCTCATTTGTTCAAAACCCATTCTTAATGCCCCTCCTTACTATCCATAGCTTTGCCTCAATAAGCTTCCAATTCATTTCCAAGACTCTATTAAAAACCTTGGAGTTACCTTCAAACAATACCTATCTTAGATCAACCATATTGCCCAAATCTCCAGAAAATCCATCTTAATCCTCAAACAGAAACATATTTTTTGTGATTCTTTTCCTTTAAGCACCCGTCAAGTTTTAGTTGATTTTCCCTGATGATTTCCCTCGCTTTGATTACAAGTGCTTGATATATAGGAGGCTATCTGATGAGCTTGAGATGAGATTGAAGAGACTGATGAATGATTCATCATCTGGATTCCCAGGCAGTCACACATTGCATGCTGGTATTCTGAGCTAGGGTCGCTTTTTCCTAATTTCACACAGTAAGTAATACTTCTTCGGTATTTCCTTTTCCATTCACTAAAAACAAAAATAAACTTCCTATATTCTTGAACTATTAATCTGTGTTCATTTATCCACCTCCTGAATACAAGGTCCCAACCTTTTAACCTGTATAGCCTCTCCCATAGAACTGCCTCCTTTGAAAAATCTTTCATTATCATTCATACTATCTCCTTTTGGAGTTCCCTAACCATTGCTATTCGTAAAGCTTCTTCCCTAACTTCTTTTGAACATCATTTATTTATCTTCCTCCTAGATAATCAATGTTCTGCAAATATGTAAATAGTTGAGCATATAGTTAGATGTGTTTTAATTTTTCATATATAACTGCATTTTTTTTCTTTTCTCTTTTTGTTTCTATTTTTCTGTCAATAATTCATAGCACAATTTTTTATGAATTGATTTGTAAATATGGCAGCTAGACAACTGTACCAGTGATTGTCCGTTATTCTTATTCTTAGGGGACAATATGTCCCAAAATTAAGTTTATTTTTCATTAAATTTTTTTTTTCTTTCATTCCATCCTTTTTTTTTTTTTCTTTCCACAAGATTGAAATCTCAGTCTAAAAGACGTTTTGCCCTCATTAAGTTTTTGGAAAAACATACCACTCCTAAGGCATATATTATGGGTCCTTTCTAATGTCTTTAGAAGTTTTCCTTCTCTTTTTCATTTGATATTTCATATTAACACTCCACGGGCATGACAGTTAATAATGCTGCAATCATAAAATATTCATTTGATACAAAGGGTACAAAGTAGTTCAATAATGGGAGTAAATCCAGTAATTTAGAGTCTCATTCCTCCTCTCATTATGGATCCAGTTCCAAATAGATTTTTCTCTATGAGGTCACGTAATAGAGTACATTTAAGGGGAGAGGGTTATTAACCCATTCAGATGTCTCCTAAGAGCACTCAGACTAGCTCCTCCTCCAGAGAAGCTTCTTACAGAAGGTGACCATAGGGTGTGTAATGTAGGTGTCCTTGTCTCAGTTAAAATGTTTAGTGTATTATGTGGGTATTTGTGCTGTGTATTGAATTTGGGTACCAGGGGAGAAGCTATTTCCTACTAGCCATGCTCTAGG
The DNA here is from genome assembly GCA_003667255.2 of Euschistus heros. NCBI lineage: Eukaryota > Metazoa > Arthropoda > Insecta > Hemiptera > Pentatomidae > Euschistus > Euschistus heros. Next base: position 217,642 of record RCWM02000103.1, on the reverse strand, counting down.
CTAGACCCTGCTGAGTATAATAATTAACTATTTTATGAAATTATAATTATTAAGAAAGTATAAATTAAGGAGCATAAATATAATCAATCACTCCAAAATAAACATAGAAATGTTTCTTAACTTAATATAATCCAATGGAGACAATACATATTGTTAGTTCAGAACATTATAAAACGTTTTGTGACATATAACCACCAACAACAAATTATATAACCTATATAAATTAATAATAATATTGTGTGATGTTGACCAAATGTTAATTAAAGCTATGTTCAAGGTCCTAAAGTTTAAATAAATAAATAAGGAGTAATTGTCTAAATAGATGTTAGCCAACCAGGAAAAACACTGCTCGAATAAGCACTGTAAACACAAATTTACAGTTTTGAACAGTTAGAGCTGTTTTGAAAAAAAAAAAAAAAAAATCGCTAATTTTAGGAAGGCTAAACATGTAATTTCTTCTCCTACTTATATATTTCTTCCACACTAGTGGAAATACAAATTCTTACAGTCTATTTCACCTAATACTTAAATAAGGACACTAAAAAGCAACTCACAATATTTGAAAGAAGATATATTAAATATATAAGGACTGCTGCCCATCAGTATTATTAATACATCTACTGCTTAAAGAAATATTGAGGATTAGGACAGCAAAATAATGAGAGTTTTACTACAATATTACAAACATAAAAATCACACAAAACCCTAAAATTCAAGTCTAGAATCATAAAAAATTGATCATTTAAAAAAAAAGAAGAACTATAACAATTTTGAGTATATTGAGAAACTAAATATTGTGGATGGAGTTATAAATTACTGAGGGAAAAATATGGAAATAAGGAACAATCAATATCAAACTTCTAAGCGCTTTGTTAATAAGGGGAGAAACTTTAAAAAATTTAAACAGTATCAAATTATTGCTATGGTACAACATTAAAGCATATAACATCTGAGTTAAATCAGATCCTCAAGAAGAAAAGGATCGTATAGTCTTTGCTGAAGTTTTATTTAACACATCAAGGACATTTTATTTTATTATATATAATTAGTATCATTTATTGATATTAAATTTGGATTTCTTGAAAAACCACACTACCATAATATTCAAGAAATACATTATTTGGGAAACTCCACCTCGTCGTATATCACTACAGCATGATAACTTAGGTTTTAATTAATTAATATCTACTTTCTTTAGGAGTGTTATCAATAAATATTGATTCGGTTTCTACAACTTGAAAAGTATAAAAATCTATGCAGTGAGCAATTAAAAAGAAAAAAATATTATTTATTACAATGGCTTTTTAAAGAGATAAAATTAAATGTGCTGAAATGAAGTACATAACAAGTGGGGAAGCCACCAAATAGTTGCCTCCAATAAAAAAAAACAAAAAACTTCTAGTTGAAATCATGTTAATGTTAAAATACTAACTATGGACTAAATGCAAAAAAAAAAAAAAAAAAAAAAAAAAAAAAAAAAAAAAAAAAAAAAAAAAAAAAAAAAAAAAAAGGCTTTGATATTTTTACAAAACCAAAATATAACATGTTTTAAATCAATGGCTTAAATGGAAAAGCAATTAAAAGAAAAATAAATATTAGAAAGTGATTTAAAATTTAAATATTCAGAATTAGGTCTCATATTAAATCAATTGTTTTTATAAATTATAATACCCTAAATATTATTTAATTGAAATACTCCAAAATAAAAAACAAAACAAAGCAAAATGCTATGATGTTTGGCAACTAACACGTGCTTTTAAAACTTTTAGAAAAAAAATAATCGTAACAAGTACTTACTTATTTCTTAGTTCCCAAATAGCTCCAGATTCATGGGAAGACTTTTGCTTACGACTTATCATTTTGTCATCAGAACGTGATTTCCGAATAGCCTTACATCGACTTTGACTAAAAACTTCACGGCCACCAGCGATTTCAATTTTCCTAATATTAAAGGTTTTTATTAGAACTGTAAAATAAAAATCTTTTTCCTACTTGAAATCTACACTAGTTAGTTAAATCCCTAAAACAATTTGATGGTAGCTTGAAAGTAATTAAAACATTTATCATAGCCCAACAAAGAATCTTGAAGAATCTAAAATTTAATCTAAGTCACAGAAGAAATCAGAGTAGAGGATAAACATAGCTTTATTGAAATTTTAGTTAATATTTTATAGAGGAGTCGGCTCATTTTTACTTTTATAATTGAATGACATTAAAAATTAACTCTAAATTATTGATGATATTTATGCCTTATTTCGATTAACTACAAAACCAGTAAAAATATAAGAAAATGTACGGCACCGTATTTCTTTTATTTAAAACTGTTAACTTAAAACATTAACTTCACTGGTTGTTCTATTTCCCTCCACGAAGTAAAAATTAAAAAGTATCTATTTCCATGATCAATTTAATACGAAGTATCAATTTTTATCATCATTTAATACGATTATGATTATTTACAGACCTAATATTATAAATGGTGTGAACTGTATTCATAGGTACTGTTAATTAAATAAACAGTAAACAAAATTTTAAGCAATAATTGGCTAATAGCCATTAACATCTATTATATTCCTCTTCGGAATATTAAGTAAGGAAAAATTATAATTTTATTAGAGACAAGAAAAAATTATATATTCAAAAATGTAAAATATTTAAATTAGAATAATGTACATATTTAATCAGTTTAACACAGAAAAATTAAAGGTAAATTATAAATATTTTTACCGACCAATAACCCTATCATCCTTTTTAATCGTAGCAGAATAAACCATTAAAAAAGAGGAATTATTATACTGAACCCATTTCCATCAAAAGTTATGATTCATTTCAAATCAATCAATCAATAAATTTTTTTACAAGAAGCAACAAAACTCGTATCTCATACCACTTTAATGACAGCCTCTCAGTGAGTTCATGTAGCACCCTTAAATCATACTTTTATTTTTTTTTTAACCTTTTCTATAATTTTCAACTGTCTAAAAAAAATCTACTATCTAGTAGATGAATCTATATGAAGAAGAGCTATGAGTGCTCCAACAGTTACTTGACCAGCATGTCTAAGATCTTCATTGTCAATTGAATGATGGAGGTCCTCTTAAACACATTTTCTAGGTCATTAATAGGGCTAAAAAACAGGTCGAATAAATCCTTAATATAGAATCTAGAAGACCAATGATTTAAGACACCAATAGACCAATCAAAGTCAGTCTGTTAATTGGCCACAAAGCCTGGTTGCAAATATTGTCTATATCCTTTTCAATTTATTTTTCATTCATAAAGTATAGCATGTTGAAATGTTTTGATGGACCAAGTTGGTTTATTTATGATGGAGTTTTAGGTTTAATTTTGGTTTAGTTTGTTTTTGAGAAAAAATAATTTATTCATCACACAAGACTAGATAAAACTAAGCTTGTGGAAGCTTGAAACTCATCAATGTTGTAGTATTAGAATATCATCGGTGTATACAATTATTTTAGTGACACTTAATATATTAATTCTATTTTTAAAATATCATTAGTTAAAATGTCTCACAGTACTTGTAGAGCAAAGCTCAAGTTTTTGTCAATCGTAACAAATAGTGATCATCAATCATCGATTATGAAATTAAACTTTTATACTGCCTATAAAAGTTTTTATACACAATTGGATTCTGTTATCTATTAAAATTGTTGCCCACAAATCATTATTAAAGGCTACTTTCATATTCAAGCTGGCCTCCAGCAAATTTTATTATTGGTCTAATGCCATAAAGATTTGTTCGGGTTTAAGTGTCATCTGCTTCTGATACAGAATGAAAAGCAAACTGATTTTTATTTAATAATTGGTTCATTGATAAAAAATGTATCAATCTATTTTGACCAATTTTTTATCTCTCACAGGTATTACTTAGAGATAAAAATACTAAAAGATCCTAATTTTTTTCCCAAATTCATGAGTTCCTTTTTGTGAAAGAAAATTTGATAAACTGAAAAAAATAATGGAGGTAGAATTTTGGGATAGGATAAATTTAATTCGAAATAGAAAATTAATGACATTGAAAGTTGTTATGATATCTAGTGCTACCCAGCCTGTGAGCAGTAAATCAACTTTAGAATGAGCAGGTGTAAATATATCAAAATTATGTCTCTCATCATTCATTTTTTGATGTAAAAGAAAGTATCTACCTTTGTATAATTTGTGCATTCCCATGACAGTCAAAAGTATTACTAAAGTCATCCATCCTGTTTTCAGTTCCAGATGGAGGAATTTTCAGCGCATGATTTCATTTTTGATAATTGTTAATAAGCTTTTGATGTAAATGTGTTTCAAATGACTATTTTTTCTCAGTTAGATATCATTAACTATCTGCTGACATAATCTTTGGGAATTTTCATGTTTCTGTAATTTTGTTAAATTATTATTCTACAAGGTGGCATGATAATTGGAAGCAGCGACCCCATCGCCTAGTCTTAGGGCCGCCATCAGCTACTGGCCCTTCAGGTTGGGGGTTGAGCGGGGGAGGGCTACTCCTCCCTCAGCAAAAGTCTACTGCTAAGAAACATCAAGGAACTAGCATCGGATATGGACTGTCATTAAGGTATCGACCCGGTGCACAGTGGTTCAAGGGCGGAAAAAACCTCAAAAAATCATATTTTAATTTTGTACTTTTTTTTTAGTGTGTGATGTATATTAGATATGGACTGTTCATTCCCTATTGTTTTGCTTTTGAAACAGAAAGCAAAAGCCTGAAAAATTGTACTAATTTATAAAAGTGAAAATTTTTACATGTCACTATACGCACTTAATTTTTCTCAGAAGAGTTTTATTACTCATTTTGACAAATAATAGAACAAAAAGAAGCAGAATTGGAATTTTTGATCAAATATAATGTAATTTAAAAGAATGCCAAGGTGTTTTAAAAACCACAGTTTTTTTTCAGTTACCTCCGTCAACCTCCACGATGCTGCTAATGTGGATTGAAAAAATTCACATTTAGATCTACAATTTACATTTAAAATTTTCACCATCTGCAAGAATTTTTGCAAATTTAATTTTTTTTATTTTTTATTTTGATGATATAATTTCTAATCAACTTATTTTTAATGTTGTTTTTCGATTGTTGTTTTGCCAGATGTACCTACATGCAGAAGCTAAAAAAATAAATAAAAAATACGAAACCGGTCTTTTAAAGAATTGTTCTTATTTAATTTGAGGATCGAAGTAAAATAAAAACCTCGACAATTATATTTCTCTGTTCGCTTACCCATTTTAAGTAAACAATTTAGAAGATGATCTGTGGAAGAACCCTCGACCTTCTTTGGCAAGGTTTTGTCGACCTATACAATTTTCCTACACAAAGAGACACCAGATATTATCATAGGTAAAAAGAACAGAATAAAAAATGAAATTCAATGTTTGCGAGATTCTGTAATTGGATGGGACAGGTGCAATATAAATGTAAAACATCAATTACATTTCACAATGTTTGACAGAAAAGAAGCTTAAATTGTTAAAAACACTACTTCAGCAAGTAACTGTGTCATTTGTGGAGCCAAGTCTTCGGCAATGAATGGCCAAAACTGATAAAGAAGGAATTAAATATAGAAGACCCTTAACTCGGAATGTCAACGATGCATGACAGAATCTTGTTTTTAGGACGTTCTGGACCACTGTGCAGCAGTCTCGAGGAATTCAAGTTGGCTGCATGGAACGTCCGAACTTAATATAGACCAGGATCATTTGAGGGGACTTTTGGATGAGCTGAACAAGTATAGGACAGACATAACAGCACTTCAGGAGTTCAGATGGACAGGAACAGGAATAATGGAGATAAAAAGCAACACATTATACTACAGTTGCCATCAATATGAGAGCCCCTTTTAACTTATGCCTCAGAAACCTGGCCTTTGTCAAAACCTGATGCTATTAGTTTTCTGCTCTTTGAAAGGAAAGTGTTAAGAAGAATGTTTGGAGCGGTAAGAGTGGGTGACCAGTTCAGGTTTAGGCATAATGCTGAACTGTACCAGATTTATCAGGAGCCAAATGGGGTACATCATATAAGAATTTCCAAGGTAAGATGGGCTGGGCATGTGGCTAAGATGGATGATGAAACTTTTGTTTGGGTATGTGGATGGGAGATGGAGACATGAAAGACAATGACTGACTGAATGACTGAGATGGGCGGATGAGGTCGAGAAGGATTCAAGTGTCATCGTTGGATCAAGAGCTTGGCGGACCCTGGTACAAGACAGAGAGGAGTGGAGGTGGCCCCTTGATGCAGCCAAGACCCGTACTGGGGGTTGTAGAGCCTGTGCTAATAATAATAATTATTCCACAAGAATACTGTCAAATCTTAATTGCTGAGAGATTATTCTGAATCATGTTCCCTGAATTAAAATGGTTGTCAACTTCCTGATCATAGTTTATACTTGCATTGGTATGAGTTCTTTCAGTTCTAGAGCTGCTGATACCAATTGTTCAACATCGAGAATTAAACATTGTTTTTGTGAAAGAGAACAGAAATTATTTTTAAATTTATCCCAAGTCACCTTATTCTAAATATAGGAGTAAATTTATATCCCATTTGATATTTTGTTATTGTTAGTTATTTAAGATTATATAATTAAGAAAATTCTATTCTTCTATAGAAAATTTCTAATTAACGTATTTATAGTAGAATGTCTCAACATTTTAGTATTGGAAAGAATTAGATCAATATTACCTTTTCCAGCAGTACTTTAAAATGAAGAAAAATCATACGTAATTATAACATAACCAAGTCTACAGAGAGAATAAAAACATCTAAAAGTTTTCCCCTTGAATTCGTTAGATTGCTAAACTCAAATTAGGAGACCATTTTCATAATATATTTTTCACCTTTGAATTTTAATAAAATATCCTTTAATTCCTAAAACCAATATAATAAATACGTCTAGTGAGGCCTAATTCTCATGTATATTTTATGAATAACGGTTTATGGCTATTCTATATTATATTATAGTAAGTTAACAGTTTATCATTATTGTCTTATGTTATTAATGTATATTTTCAATCTGAGTAAGTTATTCCATTCAGGTTCTATCAACTGGAAGAAGGTAGTATAAATTAGTTTGTACAGCTACCACTGGAGATGACCCTTAGTGTCTTGTTGATGTTGCCAGGTTGTACTACCAGATAAATTGTTTAAATTAATTTAACTCAGGATATGGGTTCGGTGGAGTGAGATGGTGGGAGGTGATACTCCTCCAATTAGATGAGTCAGTCAGAGCAGAGGAAGGTAAAGTCAAACGCCTAACACTGCCCAGACTTTTTTGAATCCAATAGCATATATTGGCTAGGGTAGTGAGGAGCAATAATAATGAGCACAAGAAACAAGTTATCCACATCAGCTCTAATTAAAAGTAGTGCTACAACAACTAGAGAAGATGAAGAGACAGGAAATTATCAAGTCTACATTAAAAATGTTTGTGAGTTCACACTTATTAAAAAAGTAGCCAAGGGAATGGTTTAGATAAAGGGAATTCACTTGGTTTTTTAGGAAGCAGTGACACATGGTCCTTAAATTGAAGAAATGAAGATCAAAGAAGACAATCACTAAATTCAGAGTAATTAAATATTGTTAAGTATATCATACAGCACATCAACAAGTATTTATTTGAATCAAGAAAGTTGATCGAAGAGATCACCAGAAAAAAGTTCATTTATTTTTAATAGTATTTTTTATCATGAACTGATCCAGAATAGATTGAGTGATGAGTTAGTTGATTATTTTGTTTTAAAAACATAAATAAAATCAAAGAATATTTTATTATTAGATGGTAACAAGTTTGTCTCAGATGTTTAAATTTTCGTAACTACTTTATATTTTGAGTTATGAGAATTCCATTTCATTAACAGAATATTTATTTTTAGCTTAAATCGAAAAAAAAAAAAAAAATTTATGTAAAAAGACTAAGTGAACCTTGAATGCTTGACACCAACACTACCAATCTGTCCAACACACCTTCCTTCCGCCCCACCCCATAAATACCGATATTCTCAGGATCAGCCATTATACAACCCTTTCATCTACAACTTGTTTTATACCTCAGATGTTTACCTAATCCTACAGGGGCTAGCTAAAGTGCTCAGCTAGTGGGGATTAATGCACCCCCAGGTTCCCCAGTTCAATAAAGAGCACATACACTATAGACATACGCTGACACTGACACTAAGGTCACATACAGTATATGCCCCAGGATAACCTCTTTTGCTAGGCTAATCACCTGTAAAAGAGTGAAACTGATTCAAAGATCCATAAATATATGGCCTTTGAACAAACGGACTGTCTAAAAGTGAACGACACGGCAAGGATAATGATCTAGGAACCTGGAATATAAAATTATTGATGGGAAAAGTGGTCGAGCTAATAGAGGAAATGAAGAGATATAATGTGAACGTATTGGGAATGGCTGAAGTGAAGAAGAAAGGAAGTGGAGAGGCAGAGCTGGATGACGGTTATATCCTGATATATGCAGGTGTGCCAAAGAGTGTTCATAATATAAAGGAGTGGGGACAGTAATTTCTCCTGCATCAAATTAAAGAGTGGAAGGATAGAAGCCAGATTTCTCCAGGATTGTCCTTATGATTTCCAAGTGTCTATAGGCAAGACAGCCATCATTCAAGTATATACTCCTGCAGAGGATGCTGGAATATTAGATAAAGATTTCTTTTACTCAGACCTGCAGCGAGTGGTTGATAGAAGCAGAGACAAAGGAAGGTCAGTAATTCTATTTGGGGACCTCAATGCAAGAATTGGACAGGACCACAGATCCTCATATGGTGTGATGGGGCGTCATGGAGGGGAAATAGCAAAAAGCAAAATCGGCCAGCTTTTGATTGACTTCTGCGTCGATAACAATCTCTTAGAAGGCAATTCCTTCTACCCTCACAAGAGAGTACATAAAATTACTTTCTCAAGCGCAGTTGGAAATATTGTCATCGACTGTTTTATATATGATCGGGAATTCATCAATATTTCAGCGACATGAAAGTAATAAGAGAAGCAGAGATAGGTACAGACCATCTGCTGTTAGTTGCGGATACCAAGATCTTATTTAAGAGCCTGCAAGCAACAGCCTAAAAATTTTCAATCAATAAAAGTGTGACCTCAAGACAATACGGATACAAGGAACCGATATACTGAAGCATTGAATTGATATACTTTTTTTTGGAAATATCTCATAAATGAGAGCTCTAAAAGACAAAAAATATTTATTACTAGAGTTCAGATATTTTTTCAAGTAAATTTTCTACAGTACTGCATATTTATTTTATGAAATAGGATGTTGAGAGGGACCAGTAAACAATTGTAGGCGATGTTTGATATTAACAAACCATATTTTTATTTTGCCAAAATTTTGGACATAACTTTGATGACCATCATCAGAGCAGATGGAAAAATAACAAAAGATATTACAACATAACCACTCAGTCATGAAAAGAATGGAGGCAAGCTATAAAAACAACTGGTTAAGAGTATTACATTTTGTACACTAAATTTCTTTGGACATTGCTAGTTAATTTTTAAATGTTCTGTTGTCCAATAGTCAAAATCAGTGATTCACAGGTTGAAATGTGTAACTATCCTAATTGTATTTTTTTAAATGTTAAATATATACATAATCTGTATATAAAAGTGCTGATGTTTTGAATTTTTGTATGTTTTTAGAACTGATGATAAATGTTTAACATTCAAATCTAATCTTTGAATAAAAAAAAATCCAATGAATTCTTAGTGGCAGATTGTTTCTAATTAAAATTTGTTGTTTTTCGCCTAAAGAAAGTTCTGCCCAGTGATGGAAATTTTATTTTGTATTATTCTTACCTTGCCAAATATTAGTAATAAATAAATGCTTTTTCCAGAATTAATGGACTCTTTTCAGGTGTTATGTATACTGGACTATTAGAGCTTGGTGAACACAGCAATACATAGAAAATTAAAAACAGTATCAGAAAAAGTAAAAAAAGAAACTTGAAACCATCTTTCAAGTTGATCAGCTAGAAGAGAATACTGAATTCAAGGCTAAATTTACCGAATTTTAGTGAGATTTTTTTCAAGAGACGGCAGCACTCCAGGGGCAAATTTACTTACTGTCATATTCCTAAACAGTATCGTCATTTTTGATCTGTAAACAGATAATTTATTTTGGTTGCATAGGTTGATCATAGTGCGAAAAATACAATATAATAATAATAATGGGAGATAACTTAACAACCTCCTGTGGTAGGATAGTGGTGGGGGGGGGGGAGGGAGGGTTGTGATGTACAAGACTCAACAATCCACTACCCCAATCTAACATCTCCCAAATAATGGAAAAACCAGTAGATAAAGGGAAAACACGAATTTCACATACATCTCAGAACATAAAAAATATTTCTACCATGAATCTATGAGGGTTTAAATCATTCTGAGATCTCAGAAGTTGAAGTAGTACCAGTTAGATACTTGCATATCGTGTAATGGGGTCTCAAACAATTTTTATTGGGAACTGGTTGATTGATTAACTAAATTATTACATAACAGCAGTGAATCCTAACTATCTCTCTCTGGTCCTAACCAGCTCTGGACAACAAACAATTATGCTTTGAATAGGTACTCAGTTCAGCTAATGAATCTCTTTCCAAGGAAGCTTTATGAGTGCCTAGATTTTTAGACAAGAGCTTGGTATGTATCACAAAACAGTATTTCCTGCTTTGAGTTTAAAGAGGTTACTTGTCTAGGAATAAAAGAACAGTCAGGATATCCTCAATAATGGAACTTGGAAAGAGTTCTAGTCAATGTGGAAATATTACTTATAATACATTATGAACTAAAGTTATCAGACAGCAAACTCTTTTTTAACATCTCCCAAATAATGGAAAAAACAGTAGATAAAGGGAAAAAACGAATTTTCTGCTTCTCTCACCATGCCATCAATAAAAAGAATAAACTTAGGTTCGATAATGAATGTTTAAACACGTGTGTGAAATAGAAAGTTGCTAAATTAGAAGCTCTCAATAATCGGAGTGAGAACAATGTCTCCTGCTTCCGAAGCTTAAAAAACGAAACCTCTAGGTTCCTCAAAAATAAAAAAAGAGGTTATCTTAAAAACACAATAATCAAAATAGAATCTAATAAAATTGGAAACAACATAAAGGATATGTATTATGGCATTAACAGATCGCTTAAACATTTTTAGTCTATAATAAAAGGAATAAGGGATGAAAATAATATACTAGCGGATCCGGTAGACAAATTCAGAACATTCTTTGATATGAAAATAACATAAATTCCCCTCTTTCTACTTTTCTCAGAGCGGAACCATTTATAGAAGAACCGAGTAAGAAGGAAGTTAAAGAGATAAAATTAAAATCTTATAAAGCAGCCGGAATCGACAATATTCCTGCCGAATTAGTCAAAGTGTGTGGCAAAGCTAAAGTTTGTAAAATTCATCAATTAGTAACAATGATATGGGAAAAAGAAAAAATGCCCAGAGAATGGAAAGAATTTATACTTATTCCGATTCACAAAAAGGGTCCTAGAACAGAGTGTAGCAACTACCGTGGTATTTCACTACTTCCGACGTTTTATCAAATATTTACATCAATTTTAACTAACCAATTTACTGATTATGCAGAGGAAATAATTTGAGACTATCAATGTGGTTTTAGACAGAATTGTTTAACTATGATCAAATATTTTCCATTCGTCAAATATTAAAGAAAACTCACTGCCCACTGGTCACTATGGAACCATAGTTTGGTAACAGAAATTCTCCCAGATCATGGATACCATTAATGTGTAGATTAAGAATTAATCATGCTCTCTCTGGTACATACTTATACAAGATTAAAAGAATAGATATGGATTACTGTGAATTTTGTGAAGTTAAAGACGATCCGAAACATATAATAATGTCATGCATAAAATGTTCTGTCGAGCGATATCATTTTATTAATAAAATTAAAAATATAATAAATAAAGACAACCCTTCTTATATAGAGATAATATCAATCCCTAATTCTGTACTAGAAGAGTTAGGCCATTTTATAAAATCCACTGGCATTAAATTATAAAAAAGCATTGATTTTCACTCATAAAGAAAAAATAAAAACAAACAATTATTTTGAATAAATATTACTTTAAAGTTGGCCAATGGCGTCTAGCTAAAGCCTTAAAAAAAAAACAAAAAAAACTTAAGAGGTACTGTGGGTATGATTACTTATTACCTAATGTCCTTACTAACCTTTCACATTACATAAAAATTTATACAACAACATAAATTTAAACACCCTCTCATTTTTATGTCCCCTGAAAATTTCATGAGATGTTAAGAAGAAACATTTAACGTTATGAACAATGCAATAATACAAATGGAAATGATTATTAATGAATAATAATAATTTTATTAATAAATTTTACCAAGTACCTGGAATCTCGAAGTTTGTAAGAAGTTGGTTTAGAAGCAGAAAGCTGCAAAACAACTTTACTTTCTTGTCCTTGTTCTTCACCATTACTTTCTTCAGTTGAGCTCTCTTCCCTAGCACTTTCTCCTTCTTCACAGTCTCTGAAAGTAAATTAATGCTATTATTTGATATAAGAATGCAAATAAATATCAGAATAATGTTTAAAATAAACCTTTCTTCAGTAGTTAAAAAAAAGAAGGAAAAGATAACTATAATAAATAACACAAAATAAACAAGTATGAATATTATAGTACTCTTCCATTTTTGTGGTAAACAAAGTTAAATAGGTTTAACAGTAGTATCTGTCCACAGGTCATTAATAATGTTAAATAATTTCAAAAAGAGAGTTGAATTTTAACCCTCAAATGGTAAAGGTTGGTTCTAACCAAAGGATTGGTTTTTCCCATCATTTGTTCTTCCCTCACTTAGCAAGGGATCAAGGCAACAAGAAACTCCAGGAGAAAGTCTTGGATCAAGTGTGTTTCCAGTTACCTGGAAAATTATCTTAGCTTCCTACTTATTAGTTTCTCACAAGCTCTTTCACTCAGGGTCACTTCTCCAAGCTGACCTTTATAAATTTTACAAAGGACATTTATTTTATTTTTCACAAATTTAGAACCGAACTGGCTAAGTAACAACTGTACACTTGTGATGAAGTTTTACAAAGTCATATCAGCAGACCAAAGAAGCAAAAAAATTGTATAAACGTGTAAATGAATTCCGAAATGGATTTACACCAAGATTTGACTAAACAGGGTAACTTACTTCATGACAAACAGGAAGTTCTAGGTAGGTGGCAGAGATATTTAGAGGAAGTATTAGGAGTAGAAGAAAAGGCTCGCTACTCGATATGCACAAGGTACCAATTAGAAGGCCTGGAAGAAGAACATACTCCACCTGAAATAGAGGAGATAATTGAGATTATATCAGACCTTAGAAATAATAAGGCACCAGGAGGGGATGGCATACATACAGAAATGATCAAGTATGCAGGAGAGTAAATCTGGAATGATGTGTACCAGATTATGTTAGATGCACGGACTTCTGAAAATTGTATATATCACTAGTCTGTCTGATATACAAATAATGGAGTTGAACAGATTGTAAAAAATATCGGGAAAGATCCCCCATTGGAATAGTATAAACAGTTCTCTCTAAAGTAATCAGCAAGTGGTTGGTAAAATGTTCTAAAAAAGTAGGAGTATACCAATGTGGCTTTCGACCAGGTCGGTCTACCACTGATCATATATTTTCAATAAGACAAATGCTAAAGAAATTATATGAACATAATGTAACTTTCCACCATGTATTCATTAATTTCAAGCAGGCTTATGATACTATAGACATGGAGAAGATGTAGAAACACAAGCATCCTATAGGGAACCCCAAAAAAATTATTAGGCTCATAGGCATGACTCTTAACAGCATATCCTATAAGGCCAAGGTCAGACATAGATGCTGTAAAAGATTTTAAGTAGGGAAAGGATTATGGCAAGGTGAACCACTGCCAGTCCAGCTCATTAACTTAGTGCTATTATAGGAGTTCACAATTCCTAAAATAAAAACATCAGAGTCTGGATAGCAATGTAACACCCTATTTTGAGGTCAAAACATTTTTAAAAAATGTTTAAATCACTGAATAAAGCGACCTTATACATTTGTTCACACAAAAAACTGAAGGATTTGGATTCAAACAACAAAAAACCCTCATGTTTAACATAATTAACACTAAAAAAAGTTTTCTGTTGTGTTGAGAAGGGTATAATCATGAGGAAATGAATTTATACTTTTTTTGAGACTCTGTATCTTATGATTAGTTACTACGATTTTTAAAATATTTAATGCTTATTGATGTTTCTAAGCTAGCTGAAAAAGGGAAATTTTCCTACATTCATTCATAGCAATAACCATTGTGTTACCACAATAAAAGTACTGTGTAAAAAAGTAAATTGAAAAATAAAATAAAAAGTAAGTTTTTTATTCTAATAAAAACTTATTATATCTGATTCTCTAAGTTCTAGAACACCTAGAATCACTCTAATTAAAAGAAATGAGGTGAAATTTTTTCCTTAAAAAAAAATTGATTTTTAAATTTTCCAGAAAACTTAAATTTCGGGGTTGTCTGAGGTGCCAAAAACAAAACCAGACATCAGTTTTAAGTAAAAAATTTTTTTGATATACTTTACTCGTAAACGTATACCGCTTGTCTATAATTTATTTGTAATAAAAATCAGGTAATAATATCTATTCATTCATATAAAAAACAAAAAAAAATCCTATTCCTTAGCATCTAATCTAATTGGCAAAATTGCTGATTTCAGATCTTTGATGTGTACTTATATCTATATTAAGGTAGGAAATAAGCAAACCACTGATTTAATGATTTACATGTACAAATGATAAGGTGGTTATTAAAGTAAAGTAAATTAAAAAGAATAGTAGGTATATGAATAAGGCAACTAACATAACATGTGACATTTGCTATTGAAAGTTGAACAGATAACAAAAAAATCAATTAATGTAACTTTTAAGAACGTTAAGGTAAAGAAGGGTTTCTCAGAATTAATGATGCTCTTTCAAGTGCACCTGATGTTGAATCAAAAGAAAAATCCATAAGAATAAAAAAATTCATCTATTTAAACACTGCTGTACCTTAAAATCCTATATCCCAAATGCATGTAATTATTACAACTTGAACTATTTCCTTGAATAACAACTCTTTCTCCTCAATATGATCACAAGAAAAGGTGACCCATCCGTTTTACACTCTTAAAACCCATAAAATATACAAATGAATAATTACATGATCAATAATCCACAACAGAATGTTAAAAGTCAGAGGCATAGAAAGGGGAGAGGGGAGTACAACTTGAACAAAGGCCCAAAAATATTTTTTTAAGCCTAGAAATGATCGCTTAAAATGACTAAGAAAGATTAATTAAAACTTAAAATCCCTTTTTAATAATACCTATACTACCATAGAATAAAATTTATTTTCATTTCATTACTATATAAAATGATAAGCCATTTTTCGTTTGTGATCACTGACCGTGAAAACTACTGAAGCAAATTTTAACTATACTATCTTCATAGTTCAAGGAAGGCTTAGCAATAATGAAATTTACAGATTTAGAATTAAATTGTCATAAAAAAACGATAGATAAGTGGTGGGCATTGAAGTTCGATAGTCGACCGATAGGTAGCACGCACCATTCGAGAGTTTACAAAGTTGCAGTGATATATAGAGCTAGAAAGTTTGTTTGTTTGTTTATTTCGTTTAACGTCACTTTATGCTGCTATGGCTAATCGGATGATGCTACGGTGGGAGTCCTAAATTTTGCCTATCCAGGTATAATTAGGATAGGGATCTTTAACGAGTACCTTACATTGCACAGGCTCAGGACCCCCATTTTACGTTTCTTCTGAAGGACGGCATAGCTAAGGAGTTTTTACTCCCTTTAAAAAATCCTAAGGTCATCTGCCGGGCTCCGGCCGCGCGATCTTGGGTTTAGTAGGTTGCTATGCTAACCACTACACCACAGGTGACCTTAGAGCTAGAAAGTTATGATAACATTTTATTATTTTGAATTGAATTGTTATTAAAAAGCTATCAATATGTGATGCGACATAAAGATACCAGTGAAGTTTGAAAATTAACCGATACGTGGTTAGCTACATTCTGCAAAACTATTGAACCTGTATGTATCAAATTTGAACTACCCCATTTTCATAGTTCATGGAAGGTTTAGCAATAATAAAATTTAAAATAATAAAAATTTAAATGTACAATGTTCAGTGGAAAAAACAAGGTTTGCCAAACTTTCATATACTTTTATGGTTAGAAATTGGAACCCAACAAGGCAAAATCAATAAAAATTATTTTTGCTAAATAAAAATGATTACCGAATCAAAATGTCGACCCTTTGTTGTTTTGATATTGTTTGTAAAAATATGATTCATGGGCCTTTAATGTTTCTTAATAGTTTCTGTCCATCTGGATTAACAACTCATACACTAAAATTAAAAATTAGTTGTCAAATAATGCTGCAATCACCTAATCTATTTTTAAACCAGGTTAAAATTTACAGATATTTATTAAAATATCATTGAAGAAAAAATACTCAATTGCGTAAATACAAGATTTTTATCGATAAACAAAAAAAAAACTTTAATTATTAGTTAAATTTATTTAAGTTATTTACTTAAAGCGGACAAAGCCATGATAGGGAATGCTAGTAAGTCTATAAAGACACATAATAAAATGTATATTAATTTAAGCTGGGAGCGCTAGTAATCATACTGACAAAGGTTAAAAATTGTGAAGGATCTTTCCTTATTTTCTTGCAAATCAAATAAACAATTTAATTGAAAAACAGAACAATAAAATATAAACAAAGAAATCTTTCTGTATTAGGGAAATTAAAATGCAATACTTTTCTTCTTATTGAGGGTAATACAAAGAGAGACAATAGACATAATGAAGCCATCAGGAACAAATTGGTTATAGTCTTGCTGACAGGAAATATAGAGGCGCGTTAACCCAGGTGCTGGGACGTGTATGGGGAATGGCAGACAGATTGAAGACCTGTAGGACAACCCTGAGATATAATAAGGTAAAAGAGCAAGTTCTGAGAAAAATGATGTATAAATGTTTCTCTAATACTGCCTTATGCTCTACTCCATATACTAACACCAGTAGAAGAAATATTATTTTGAAAATCATTCATTAGCTTGTTATTCCTGTTGATCTTCTTCTTTCCTATTATAGTCTTGTTGATGGATAGAAGACCCTATAGTGTTTTTTCATTCTGTTTAAGATCCTCCTGATCAAAAGTTTATATTTGTAAAAGTTCCCAGATATTTATTACAATCAGAACATTTCATGATTACTCAATTCCTGGTGATTTTCAATATTTCTTGGTTTTTCATAATTTGATTTACTTCACTATTTGGTGCATTTGTTTGTTTATTTGTTTATTTCGTTTAACGTCACTTTATGCTGCTATGGCTAATCGGACGATGCTACGGTGGGAGTCCTAAATTTTGCCTATCCAGGTATAATTAGGATAGGGATTTTTAACGAGTACCTGACATCGCACAGGCTCGGGACCCCCATTTTACGTCCCTTCCGAAGGACGGCATAGCTAAGGATTTTTTTTACTCCCTTTAAAAAATCCTAAGGTCATCTGCCGGGCTGCGAACCCGCGATCTTGGGTTTAGTAGGTTGCTATGCTAACCACTACACCACAGGTGACCCCGTAATTGGTGCATTTATCTCACCCCTTTCAGATCAATTCCTCTCTCCACTTTGCGACTACCTTCTGTAGGTTTTCTATTGAGTCTGGAATTACTACTATATCATCTGCTAACACATACACACTTATCATTGCAAACACTTGGACTCAAATAAGGATAAGATTTCAATATATACAGTTGTCTGAGGAGTTCTTAAGCAGATCTTACTCACAATATAAAGACCTCTGTATGTAAACAATACATTGTTTAAATAATTCACATGAAACTTATCTGTCTAGAATATATCCATAAAATGGTACTCCAATTTGTAAGCATGTTTGCAAATGCAGCAATGTATAATAAAATGGTAAAAAGTTTATTCAAGGCACATGGAAATATAATCAGCCAGCTTATTATCTTATTATTTTGATATCATCTTAAATGATTATCGTATGAATATTAAGATCATACAGTAAAAAACACAGTGTTTAATGATGAGCGGACGGGGCGAGGTGGTGATCAGCTGGAACCGTCTATCTATACTTAGAAAAACAACTTCCTCACAGATACTCCTGAATTTGTAAAGAGGCACAGTAAAATTGTCGTTGATTTTCGTGTTATTATTTTTTCTGGGGATTGAAATAAATAACATTATATATATATAAAATAATTATTGAGATAATTTATTGGTATGGTGGCCTAATGGAATTGGTATGAGATTTTGTGATGGAGATATCTGTGGGAGTAATGTAGGAAAATTAAAAATGATTGCCATCGAATGATGCTGTGGAGGAAAAAGAAGGAGAAGTGATGGGTGAAGGTATAACCCAATCTTCGTTAAGATCCATTGGGAGAAACTGAGAAGACTGGAACAAGGTTCGAGAAAGATTATAAAGGGAGAGTTAGGAAGGAGTAGTAACTTCGATTTGAGTTTGGGAGTGGACAAAAGGGCTTTATGGAAGAAGAAAAATTTTATACAGAGAAATGCTTGTCTGTACCATAATGCAGAGTACTTTTAATGCTTGGTAGTTGTCTACAAATCTCGTACTTTTCAATTGTCTTCATACAGCTTCAAACTTTTCTAAAAAGGCTGATGTATAAAGTTATTTGAATAAATACGTTTTTAAGGCAATCACTCAGCAAGAAATTTACAAAAATGTTAATTAATGTTAAAAAAAAAAACATTTTATGTCTAGTGACCCAAAGGTATAGGTAATTTAAACCCCCCCCCCCAAAAAAAAACCCATAAATTATGTAGTACACTTAAAGATATATTGGCTATTAACCATATCTATAAAATATATTAATCCTATCCAACACTGTAAGGCTTTTTCTCCCCCTTAAATAATTTATCTTTAAGAATATACTGTCAAAATAATGTATCCAATGTACACCAGCTGAACATTATTATACTACCAGCTGAACATTATTATACTACCAGCTGAACACAATTATACTACCAGCTGAACACTATTATACTACCAGCTGAACATTATCATAATATTTTCTTTTTATTAATGATGTTTTAATCAACTTGGTTTATATTTATTAAAAGTATTTTCAAAAGTTGAAATTAAGATGCTAAAGCCAGTAACCACATGGATAAAGAGTTGATAACATCATCAATCACTAAAGAAAAAATGTGAAGTAGCAAGCTAAAAAATATTTTAATAATAGATAAATAGGAAAAAATTAATAGCATTCAGGGTCCCAACAATAAGAAACTGAAAATTATTATAAAAGGTTTAGTTTTAATAACATTAAAATTCATAACGTTGAAACCAGAATATTATTCTAATCTAAATTTTAATAAATTGCCGAGATAACATTGTGATTTGGTTTAAGAAAGCATATGGGTCTTTTCAACTTTATGATGTAAAAGTTTCAATATTATAATTTAAATGTCACGAGTCATTTTCTTAATATAGTATAATTGTAAGCACGGCCTGGTTTAATATAATTGTAAGCACGACCTGGCTTAACATAATCATAAAAATCAATTTTATTGTTATAGAATATCAATCTCATAATATGTACCTGATGAAAATTATGTTTTTTTAAAATAAAATATTATAAAATTTTAGCTAGAGCTAACAGCATTATACACAGCTATTTCCAGGAAATTAAATACATGTAAAGTTTGAGCATAAATACAAAACTAATCTCCGGTCATGATATATTTCACAACAAATTAGATAATAGAATATAAAAACATTAGGTTAAACAGGAAACTAATTAAAATTACAATTAGAACCGACAAATTAATTTATATGTATAACCTAGTAACTGGAAAAAAATAGTAAAAGAACAAAATAAAAAATTAATCATCCAAAACAAAAATTAGTTACTACAGAATAAATCACGACAAATAATATTTTTCATTATATATAAAAAAAACAATTAATGAGCTAAATACATATGTTTTGAAATAGTCAAACATGATTCTTAACGAACCTCGAGATATAATAATAAGAGTATATGATAGTATCTTTATCCTAATAAGACAGTTACAAAACTTATTCCAAAATTTACCTATTAACAATTAAGATAATATCTAAGGATATGGTAGTGTTTAAAAAGTGCATTTTAAGCTCTCCTAAGTGACCAAATCAGTTGGTGTAGAGTCTATTTGTAGTAAAAAGATTAATTAATCCACTATATTATGACAAGCTAAGCAAGTACCTATTGATACATTTTTATATTAGTAAAAATAGGAAGTTGAATTATAAAATAGGCTATAAATGTTCTGTAAAACATAATAGAGTTCATATATAAAACACTAGAAAGATAAACACTGGAAATGATAACACACATACCTATTGTGTCTCTGTTTTGTTTCCATCATGTAAGTTTCATTATCAGGTACTGAGTTCAAATTTATATCCCTTGGTCTACACTTCGGGAAAAGTTTAGTTATATGTTCAGTATTGCTGAGATTATCAATTTCCACCAGACTAGCCATAGTAACCTAAATACAGTATAGGATTAACTTCAATTGATAACCAGGATGAAGTTTCTTGATGTTTTAAGTTCAGACATCGTTTTACTGCCAGGTGTTTTCTCATTGGAATATGAAGAAACCATAATAAGCAATCTTCCTTCATCTATTATAATGGTTTGCATC
This sequence comes from Euschistus heros, assembly GCA_003667255.2. Classification (NCBI taxonomy): domain Eukaryota; kingdom Metazoa; phylum Arthropoda; class Insecta; order Hemiptera; family Pentatomidae; genus Euschistus; species Euschistus heros. Next base: position 196,815 of record RCWM02000103.1, on the reverse strand, counting down.
AATATGCTTGAAAATGAATACTACAAGCACGTCAAATCAAGCTCTATACATCGATCCACCGAAAGTAGACAGTTTCCACTGATCACTAAGAATGCAAACATCTTCTAGCTGTTAACTATTTATTATATAATATTCCAAATAATCTTCTTTCCCAAAACAGACACTCACGAACATAAAAATCACACATACTATTGAAACAGATATTACCCAACCTCCGACAGTTAAAGGGAGTGTATAACACAGCTGTTTATTGATAGGTAATGCTAACTAAATAACGTTGTTCGGTGGGGGGGGGGGTACTTATTTTGAAACTGCATATTACATTATGCAATAGAATTTAAACATCATATGGGTATAAATATGTATACAAAAATTTAAAAATTAAATTAAAAGAATTAAATTAATTTGTATATTTTCTTCGCCTAAATAATTTTCCACTTTGTAGCAAAAAAACTAATATTTATGTTTTTTATTAATACAGTAATATAACAATTATTGTTCGTTGGTGAGTATTTCTCTGCTATGACATTTTAAATACAAGCTCCTATTTTATAGGAGGCAAATAAAATACCTTTAAAAAGGTATATAATATATAAATATAAAAACAAAAGGAAAATAAAATACCTTCGATGGTCCAACCAGACTACAGGAACCACGAATAATAAACAAAATATGTCAAATCAAACTACGACGAACCTTAGGCCCAATTCACACAGAACGGACATGGCAGAGACGTGGCGCTTTTGTCTTTTCCACGTTTGTCCTATTAAAAAGAGTCCGCGCCACGTCTCCGCCACGTATGTTCTGTGTGAATTGGGACGTTTGTTTAATAGGAGAGGCGCGGAAGAGACAAAAGTCTGCACCACGTCTCTTTGCCGTCTCTCGTGGCGTACAAGAAGGGGCACGCCACTTCCTCGCCACGAGTTTCTTTATTCTTTTTTAGTTAGCTTTCTTTTTTTGGGTAAGGGGTGAATCGGACATAAAAACAACATTAATAAAATTTGATATTGGAGTTACATACATATATACCAACAATTAATAGGGGTGAAACATCACTGATTTAATTTTGGGGGGGGGGGGAAGAATCGGACATAAAAAACTCAACAGATTTTTCCAAAAAACCCGCCCCCCAAAAAAAATTAAATGAGTAATGATTCACCCCTATTTAAATTGTTGGTATATATGTATGTAACTCTACTATATATGTATATATATACTATATATATAGCTCTACTATATATGTATGTAACTCAACGATCAAATTTTATCAAAGTTGTTTTTATCTCCGATTCGCCCTCACCCCCCGAAAAAAAATAAAATAAAATCAGTGATGTTTCACCCCTATTAAATTGTTGATATATATGTATATAACTCCACTATCAAATTTTATTAATGTTGTTTTTATGTCCGAAGAGACAAAAGCGCCACGTCTCCGCCACGTCCGTTCTGTGTGAATTGGGCCTTACATTGCAGAGAGTATGATCCCAATACCTTCGTATGTCTGGGGCGAGAAAGTGGGCTCCGAGGCTTCGTTATCTTGTGACCGCAAAGCAGCAGTGACCGCTTGGCTATTGTCACGTCTAATATTTCAGTGAACAGATGAGAATTGTTTAATGTAATACGAAAAAAATTGCAGTCTTCAGAAATTTGTGGAAAAGAGAAACAATGTCCGTCTGAAGATATTAGCGTACGTGAGTGTAATCCATACGTTTTATGAAAGTGTTTTAAAACTCATCGAAAGACTGGTATAGTCACTAAATAATCATACTTAGGAAACCCAGAAAATACTCCAGTTCCTCAAAAAACACTACACGGAAAATTAATGGTAAGAAGAGGCCAAGCACAAACAATTAGAGGAAAATAGGAGAGCATACATCAAAAAATCAATCCAGCGATCACAGTTTAATGGTCAAGAACAAGAAGAGGGAAAAACAAAGAATATAGTCTATGAGAACTGTTAAAGACCTGCTAGTTCCGATGCATTGATGATCACGGCAATAGAAGGCTTTTCTGCCAACGATTAAGAGTGACCCAGATCGTAATGCTTTGAAGAAAAGTGTAGAAAAAATAGGAAAGTGTGTCGCGGATAACCTTCTTCGGGTGTCGGATCTTAAAGATGGATAAACTGCAGTTGCTTATAGCAGAGAAAATGGCCAATAGTAGATCACAAGTAAAACATATTCGAATTGGAGGACTTGAATTAAATGACTGTTGGCTGATGAGATGCACAAAATAATCCAAAAACACATCGAAGGGGCGGAGAATATTGATAACCCCATTTTCAAACAAGCCTTCGGAAGGCTTGTGGCACACACACATAAGTAGTGGTACACATTCGAGTGTTTGGACAAATTGTTGGGTGAAAGACATTTTCACTGAAAGATGCTTATAGTTAGAATTGATGAATTAATTGCCTCAAGAATGAATTGAATTATCTCAAGTGAAGCTTTAAATGCCTCGCATATAGTCACTTGACCCGCCATTGCTAGAGAACGGACCGAACAAAACAGGTCCCGATAAGATCCCAAATGCTGTCTTGAAAGTGGCTATAATAGGTCAACGCCTAAACTTTTCCTTTGCATTTATGACTCCTGTATTCCAGCAGAGATATGTGTGGAAGAAGAAACACCTTGTGTTCCTGCCAAAGACAAAATGACTGCTAAATAATTCTGTTTCCTATCGCCCAATTCATCTTTTGAACAAAACGGTAAAGGCACTGGCGAGAATTCTGTGCGGCAAAATCACTGAAACAATGAAGCTACAGGGCTATCTGACAACCAGTACGGATTTAGAAAAGAGATAGATGATTGACCCTGGACCCAGGCAAAGCAGAAGATATGTGTCTAGTGCAGTTAGTTCTGATTTTTTATATGCTGCACCGATCTGGAAACACGTATTCCTTGTGCAGTAGTATTACCGCAAGGTTAACGTCTTGTACCAACAATGCGCCCTACGTGTTGCCTGAGGATTTTGCACTGTTTCTTATGATTCAGTGTTTGCTGCTGCTCACATGCCGCCGATTGATCTGGGAATGAACGCAACCAAAACTACTGTCAAAAGGCAGCCCACATGCATTTCACTCTGTAAACTTGCGAAATCATTATTATAAACTCATTATTTACATTCCAAGGCCTGATTAATACAATAATTGTAAGATTATGAAGCCTCCAAAGTAAATAAAATATATTTTGTCTTTAAATATGGTGATTTAAAGACAAAATCCATCCGAAATAATGACAGAAATGCGGTAATTTGCCGGTACTCGACAAATTGAGGATTTTCGCGATAAATAAATAACATCTTTGTTCTAAAAAAAGCCGGTTTACCAAAATGCCAAAGGGATATTAGGTTTAATTGGACTCCAATCTGCCCTCTTCAGGAATTGTGTATACAATGAGAGCATCCGAGTTGCCCTGGGCATAAGACTTGTCATTGATGTCCTTTAGGAGTGTCAGCTGAATGGTATGGGCATGTTTATAACTGAAAATCCAAGTGGCAGATGGAAGCAAGACCACTAGGACTGCGCCCCGTCGGTAGGCCAAGATTTACCTATGATGGGTATATTAGGACAGGAAATAATCGGGGTTCCTCAATGACAGCAATAACAAGAACGACTCAGGATAGAGGAGAATAAAGGAAATGATTTGAGGCTTCACCACGCATAACGGTATGAAGGAGGTAGCGGAAGGAGAAGTACTACAAAAATAAAAAATAATTTTGAGCCATATTCCTGGATCGAATAGTTTTACAGTTAACTGGACAATTTTCAAAAATATGTAAGAATAGCATAGATAATAAGGATTATAGGCATGTATTGATCAGTTTAGAGCAAATATCTTATGAACCATATGCGAGCGAGATATGCGTACGATGCTGAGGAATTATAAGTGGAAGAATTATATCGGTGGAAATATAAATGGAAAAAAAAAGTTTGTAGGGTCAATAGCAGGTTGTGTATGATAATAATTGTTATCGGAGAGGAGGTTGGGAATGACAACACTAAAGATTTGTTTGCCTAGATCATCGGTAGAATCTTGAATGGTTTTTTTTTTTTTTTTTTTTTTTTTTTTTTTTTTTTTTAGTTTCGACTAGTGATAATTTTCTGGAAAGTTTTCCATTTCGTTTTTGTATCAGAAGCACTGAATAAAATTTCATGGAGACAGATAGATTTAGACCATGTGCTGAAGTTTGAGTAAGGTTGCGTAGAAGTTGGAAGGTGGAAAAGTCATCTGGCAGTGCGTCTGAATCTATTATCTTATAGCTTATGAGGAAGCTTATACTTGTTTTTCTTCATCTAAAGTAGCCGTAAACCTAATCTTACATACCTAACCCCTACAGCAAGAGAATAACGGGGGTGCCTAGGGCCCAGATGGATCCAAGAAGGTAATAGATACAGAGAAAACTGTCGTCAACATAGATGAAGATTGGATTACATTGGAACTAAAGGCGACTAACTACATATATAGTGCCATTACAAACAAACAACTTGAGTATGTAAGTAGTGAAGAGTCAGTGTATAAAAATATTAAAAAGTTTGATCAATTATATTTGAAAGAATCAACGGCTTTGCAAATAGAATGTAAAAATAACCTAGGAAGTATAAAGTTGAACAGTTACTCTGACGAGGATAGATTTTTTTATGAACGAGCGGTTAATGCATTAAAAGCTGCTGGAGCTACAATTTCAGAAACTGAGAAACTTAACTATATGGTGAGATTTTTGCCAGCTTCGTACATTTAAATCTTGGAGATTTAATTGACATGTAACCAACAGCTGAGAGAACATTGGGACATTTGAAGAGTATAATAAAAATGAAAGCTCTTGGTAAAGAATGCACAAAGAGAAAAAGGATTAGATAAATCGAGTGTTTTTACTATGAGGACAGATAGCAAAATTAAGTCAACTGACTTGAATAATATTAAATGCTACTCCTGCCATAAGTATGGGCATTTAGCAAAGTACTGTGAAAAGGAAAATTCAATGTCAGGAGGCTGAGGAAGAGGACAAATTCGAGGAGAATATCACTATGAAGGTCGAGAATCTTATCAAGGAGGAAGAAGAGGCTATGGACCAAAGGGGACCAAGCTTCCAACAAAGCAGACAAGAGGCAAACTATAGTAAAGAAAACCAAGGGGCATTTTATGTAGGTGTTAAAGAAGCAGAAAGTGAGTCTACTGAAATAACTTATGATGTCAAAAATGATGAAATATTAATCGAGTGGTTACTTGATAGTGGTGGCACGAGCGATATTACTAATGATGATTCTTATTTTGATGAATATATTACTTTGGACAAACCAAATCCTGTAAAAGTAGGTGATGGTCGTACTCTACAAGCAACAAAAATAGGAACGATTCAGGGTGAGTTTAATGTTTATGGTGAACTAAAGCAAGTAACACTGCATAACGCTTTTTATGCAAAAGAAATGAAGGTAAACTTGATTAGCAATGGAAAAGTTACAGAAAAGAATCGAACTGTTTCAATAGGAAATACATCAAAAATTTACAATACAATTGCGAATGAGTTGTTATCTATAGCAATAAAAGAGTATGTAAAATTAGTTGCTTTGGAAAAGGTAAATGCAATTAAATTTTAGTAAATATTGCTGAAAACAATATAACTAACAACATAACTTTGAAAGAGAAATGGCACAGAAAATTAGGCCATATAACTTTTAAAAATTAAAATATTTTATTAGATTATGAAGTGGTTCTTGTTTAATAAATATTTTTTTAAATATATTTTTTATTTTTGAAGAGAAAAGATTTGACCCCAGTTGGGATTCGAACCCAAGTCTCCACCTCTCTAGCGTGGCGCCTTATCCACTAGGCCACCGGGCTCGTATCCGAACCAGGGAAATCTTTTCTCTTCACTGATCCATACCCCCGGGCACTCGCAATTGCGATGTACAATTCGGGGATGAATGTTCAAATTAAACATTACTTTAATTAGATCTATTGACGAGCTGTCATATATATATATATATATATATATATATATATATATATATATATATATATATATATATATATATTAAATTATGAAGTGGTTCTTGTTTAATAAATATTTTTTTAAATATATTTTTTATTTTTGAAGAGAAAAGATTTGACCCCAGTTGGGATTCGAACCCAAGTCTCCACCTTTCTAGCGTGGCGCCTTATCCACTAGGCCACCGGGCTCGTATCCGAACCAGGGAAATCTTTTCTCTTCACTGATCCATACCCCCGGGCACTCGCAATTGCGATGTACAATTCGGGGATGAATGTTCAAATTAAACATTACTTTAATTAGATCTATTGACGAGCTGTCATATATATATATATATATATATATATATATATATATATATATATATATATATATATATATATATATATATATATATATAAATTATGAAGTGGTTCTTGTTTAATAAATATTTTTTTAAATATATTTTTTATTTTTGAAGAGAAAAGATTTGACCCCAGTTGGGATTCGAACCCAAGTCTCCACCTTTCTAGCGTGGCGCCTTATCCACTAGGCCACTGGGCTCGTATCCGAACCAGGGAAATCTTTTCTCTTCACTGATCCATACCCCCGGGCACTCGCAATTGCGATGTACAATTCGGGGATGAATGTTCAAATTAAACATTACTTTAATTAGATCTATTGACGAGCTGTCATATATATATATATATATATATATATATATATATATATATATATATATATATATATATATATATATATATATATATATATATATATTAAATTATGAAGTGGTTCTTGTTTAATAAATATTTTTTTAAATATATTTTTTATTTTTGAAGAGAAAAGATTTGACCCCAGTTGGGATTCGAACCCAAGTCTCCACCTCTCTAGCGTGGCGCCTTATCCACTAGGCCACCGGGCCCGTATCCGAACCAGGGAAATCTTTTCTCTTCACTGATCCATACCCCCGGGCACTCGCAATTGCGATGTACAATTCGGGGATGAATGTTCAAATTAAACATTACTTTAATTAGATCTATTGACGAGCTGTCATATATATATATATATATATATATATATATATATATATATATATATATATATAAATTATGAAGTGGTTCTTGTTTAATAAATATTTTTTTAAATCCATTTTTTATTTTTGAAGAGAAAAGATTTGACCCCAGTTGGGATTCGAACCCAAGTCTCCACCTCTCTAGCGTGGCGCCTTATCCACTAGGCCACCGGGCTCGTATCGAACAGAGAGGTGGAGACTTGGGTTCGAATCCCAACTGGGGTCAAATCTTTTCTCTTCAAAAATAAAAAAATATTTAAAAAAATATTTATTAAACAAGAACCACTTCATAATTTAATATATATATATATATATATATATATATATATATATATATATATATATATATATATATATATATGACAGCTCGTCAATAGATCTAATTAAAGTAATGTTTAATTTGAACATTCATCCCCGAATTGTACATCGCAATTGCGAGTGCCCGGGGGTATGGATCAGTGAAGAGAAAAGATTTCCCTGGTTCGGATACGAGCCCGGTGGCCTAGTGGATAAGGCGCCACGCTAGAGAGGTGGAGACTTGGGTTCGAATCCCAACTGGGGTCAAATCTTTTCTCTTCAAAAATAAAAAATATATTTAAAAAAATATTTATTAAACAAGAACCACTTCATAATTTAATATATATATATGACAGCTCGTCAATAGATCTAATTAAAGTAATGTTTAATTTGAACATTCATCCCCGAATTGTACATCGCAATTGCGAGTGCCTGGGGGTATGGTACAGTGAAGAGAAAAGATTTCCCTGGTTCGGATACGAGCCCGGTGGCCTAGTGGATAAGGCGCCACGCTAGAGAGGTGGAGACTTGGGTTCGAATCCCAACTGGGGTCAAATCTTTTCTCTTCAAAAATAAAAAATATATTTAAAAAAATATTTATTAAACAAGAACCACTTCATAATTTAATATATATATATATGACAGCTCGTCAATAGATCTAATTAAAGTAATGTTTAATTTGAACATTCATCCCCGAATTGTACATCGCAATTGCGAGTCCCGGGGGTATGGTACAGTGAAGAGAAAAGATTTCCCTGGTTCGGATACGAGCCCGGTGGCCTAGTGGATAAGGCGCCACGCTAGAGAGGTGGGGACTTGGGTTCGAATCCCAACTGGGGTCATATCTTTTCTCTTCAAAAATAAAAAATATATTTTAAAAAATATTTATTAAACAAGAACCACTTCATAATTTAATATATATATATATATATATATATATATATATATATATATATATATATATATATATATATATATATATGACAGCTCGTCAATAGATCTAATTAAAGTAATGTTTAATTTGAACATTCATCCCCGAATTGTACATCGCAATTGCGAGTGCCCGGGGGTATGGATCAGTGAAGAGAAAAGATTTCCCTGGTTCGGATACGAGCCCGGTGGCCTAGTGGATAAGGCGCCACGCTAGAGAGGTAGAGACTTGGGTTCGAATCCCAACTGGGGTCAAATCTTTTCTCTTCAAAAATAAAAAATATATTTAAAAAAAATATTTATTAAACAAGAACCACTTCATAATTTAATATATATATATGACAGCTCGTCAATAGATCTAATTAAAGTAATGTTTAATTTGAACATTCATCCCCGAATTGTACATCGCAATTGCGAGTGCCCGGGGTATGGATCAGTGAAGAGAAAAGATTTCCCTGGTTCGGACACGAGCCCGGTGGCCTAGTGGATAAGGCGCCACGCTAGAGAGGTGGAGACTTGGGTTCGAATCCCAACTGGGGTCAAATCTTTTCTCTTCAAAAATAAAAAATATATTTAATAAAATATTTTATGTAATCAAGGATTAGTAGATGGTCTATCAAAGAATTTGGAAAAGGAGTTTATGAAATGTGCAGTTTGTATAGAAAATAACATGTTTAATACGCCATTTAATAATAATCGTACCAAAGCAAAAGATATATTCGAGATTATACATACAGATGTGAATGTGACTAATACAACAAGGATAGAGGGAGAAACATATATTGTGACTTTTACTAACGATTATAGCAAGTTAACTCAAGTATTTTATATTAGGTCTAAAGAAGAGATCTTAGACTTTATAGTAGAATATACAGGGTGTCCCGAATTTAAATGACAAAACTTCAGGAACTTATAGGGGACCGAAAATCTAAGACAAAATGTCTTTTAGAGATTTTGTCGTTTTTGCTTAGTTTTAGAGAAAATCGCAAAAAAAGAAACAAAACCAGTTTTCATTTGTATACTTATTTATTTACATTTATATCTATGTAATTTTCTTTTTAATGTAAATATTGCTCAAAATGTTGTCATCTTGCACCAATGCAAGCATTACATCTAGCACTCACTTGATAAATTGCAGCTAAACATTGTTCTGATGATATTTGGTGCACTGCATCTATGATTCGGTCTCTTAATTGCTCTCTTGAGTTGATTGACACCGAATAAACTTTCTGCTTCAAGGTTCCCCATACGAAGAAATCCATGGGTGTCATATCAGGTGATCTGGGTGGCCAAGGTACTACTCCTCCACGTCCAATCATCGTTGTGGATACTTTATATCCAGCCAAGCTCGAGCAACTCTGCTATAATGAGCTGGACATCCATCGAGTTGGAACCACATTTCAATCCACTGCTGTAAGGGAATGTCATCTAAATAATCAGAAAAGTTGTTCTCCAAAAAATGTGTAAATGTGATAGCATTCAATCTTCCAGGTAAAAAATATGGTCCCAAAGTAATCCGTTCGAAATTCTAAGCCAAACATTAATAGCAAATTTATGCTGAAACCTATTCTCTCTAATAGTTCTGGGATTTTTAAGAGCCCATACATGATAATTTCTTTGATTAACAATTCCTCCTCTTGTAAAGGTAGCTTCATCGGTCCATATAATTTTTAATGGAAATAAATTATCATCGCGAATTTGGTCAAGAAACCAGTTACTAAAATTCAATCTCTTGACATAATCTTGAGGTAATAAATTCTGACCTTTTTGAAGATGGTATGGGTAGCGATTATCACCTTTCAAAGTTCGCCATATTGCTTGCCGCGATATTGCTAATGCAGCAGGTGCTCTTCGGATGCTCAGGATTGTAATCGAAGTGGCGTTGGACACAATTTCTTCTTCGATAATCTGCTCTTATTGCTGCCTGGAATTGGTCGCCTTCATTACGTATTAAGAATGACCCAGTCTCTCTGTTAGTCTATTAAAAGTTAACGAAAATACTCGTAGATTAGGCAATCTTCTATTTGGAAATCGGCGCGCATACTCCCGCAACGCTTCTAAAGCATTACCGTTTACAGAAACCATACACAAAAATCATATCAGCGTATTTAACATTAGAATATGTATGCGGCATTGTGGCTGATGCTATTCACACAAAAATATCTGAGTAACTGACTGAAGACTGATTTAGGAATTATAGTCCTAGAAGGAAGCCAAAATGTAAACAAATAAAAGAATTTAAAGGATAACATTAAGTGTTAACATATCTCGCTGCCTAGCCTGACGAACTTTGAAAGGTGATAATCGCTACCTGTAACATTTTTTTTTGTTTCTTTTTTTGCGATTTTCTCTAAAACTAAGCAGAAACGAGCAAATCTCTCGTTAGGAAAGAGAAAAAGGACTTTTTCTCTTAGTTTTTCGATCCCCTATAAGTTCCTGAAGTTTTGCCATTTAAATTCGGGACAAACTGTATAAATCAAGTTGAGAATTTGACTGGAAAAAAGGTTAAGAAAGTAAGATGTGATTATGGTACTGAGTATAACAATTCAAGAGTCTTTGAGTTTTTGAGAGAGAAGGGTATAATTTTATATAGATGCTCATGAGCTGAACGGGACAGCAGAGAGAATGAATAGTTCAGTGATGGTTATAGCCTAGGCGTCTGTTAGATGAGGCAAAATTACACTTACGGTTGTGGCCTGAAGCAGTAAAAACCGCGGGTTATTTTATAAATAGATCTTTGACAAATACTGACGAGTTGAAGACACCTTATGAAATATTTTTTGTGGAGAAACCTTGTACTAAAAATTTACATTTATATGGGAGTAAAGCATTTGTGAGAAAACCAGATGTGAGAAGAAATTCCAAGTTTGATCAAAAGGGAGAATTGTGAATCCTGGTAGGATATACAGATGTCGGTTATAGAGTATTGATAAAATAAAATAATGGTTGCTAGAGACATTGAAGTAATTGAAGAAGATACAATATTGGCATTAATGATAAAGTTAAATATATTTTTAACGAAAGTATAGATGTGCCCAATGAAGAGCTTGATGACGTGAAGACAGCTGAAAAAATAGAAATTAATCATGGAGAGTCTGAAGCTACTGAAAATGAATCAGCTTTGAGAAGGAAAATAGAATAAGAGCTCCTTCAAAGAAATATAATGAAAATGAATATATCTGTGACTGTATCTATGTGAATTGTTGTATTACTAGTGTTCTAGATACATTTAAGGAGGCGGTAAATTGTGATGAAAGACATGAATAGATAAAAGCTACGGACAATGAAATGGAATGTTTTAAAAAAAATTAAACTTGGATTTTGGCCGAAAAACCTGAAAATGCAAAAGTTTTGGATATGAAATGAATATATTCATAGAAATCAAACAATAAATTTAAAGCCAGATTAGTAATCAGGGGATTTCAAGAAGATAGACCTAATGACTTATGTACCTTTAATTAGGATGTCAACTTTGAAACTATTACTAGCTTTCTGTTGTAAACAATGTTTATTCATAGAACAAATGGATGTAGAAACTGCATTTCTTAATGAAAAAATTAAATCAGTCGTTTATGTGATACAGACTGAGGGTTATGAAAATGGGAATAAACAAGTGTGCTTGTTAAAAAAGGCATTGTATGGGCTCAGAGAAAGTCTAGGTATGGATGTTTTGACGAATTCATGACTGAAATAGGTTTTCAAAGAAATAAGTACAGTCAGAGTCAAAAGTATTCGTACACCTGCTATAAATCATTAGAAATAACAAATAGTAGCATTATTATTAAAAACAATAAATCCATTTAATATAGACACCAACACGTTTATTAATAAATATATTTTTGTATTTATAGAACATTTCACAAAATAATACATAAAGAATAACTGAAAAACAACAATAACATCACGAGTCAAAAGTATTCCTACACTTGATAAAATTTTGACATCAATTAATATTTAGTAGGGCCAACTTTTGCTTTTAATATGCTCTATATGCTTTTTGGCATTGAATTCACTAATTTTTGTGTCAAAGTAACTATAATTTTGTTATTATAACGTCACTTAAATTTTGATTGTTAGAAACACACCTTTTCCGTACTCGATCCTTTAGATATTTCCACAAATGCGCTGTTGGGTTAATATCCCGTGATTGAGGGGATGTGACCTCCACTTTGATGTGTTGTACAGGATCCACATTTTGAATTTCCAGCTGTATGCTGGAGATCATTATCCAGCTGAAAAATGTAATTTTCTCCCATCTCAAATTTTTCAGCACTGATTAGGAAATTTCTTTTTATTACTTCAATATATTTTATATGATTCATTATACTATCGATAAATTCAAGACACCCCACTCTAGTATCATTCAAACAACCTCAGACCACGAGTCATTTTCCTGTATTTCTAACAGTTGGAACTATATTTCTTATTTCCATTCCTATATTTTTTTCTCCATACTTTTTGGCCCCTCTGAAGATTAAACATTTCAATTTTACCCTCGTCGGTAAATATTATCCTATCCACAAGGTCACAATCTTATTTTTTATGGTTCTTGGCCCATTGATCTCTTAATAGCAATCTCCCATTGCTTATTGATGGTTTTCTCCTAGCTGTCCGGGGTGAAGCTCGTTCCGTCTCAAGCATTAGCGCATAGTTAAAACACTCCCCTTTTTCTCCTCTTTCAGACAAATGTTCATCCACTAATTTAGGGGCACTATTTCTTGATTTTATTTTAACTTTTCTCGAGATATGTCTTCCATATTTGGACTAAAACTTCCTTTTTCATTCTGTTCTCTCAATACATTCAAATGTTTTTCTCGTTCCATACTTTTTAATAGCATCTTGGACTGTTGAGTGAGGTCTGGTCACTTCTCTAAGCGACCGTAACTCATAATGTAGGCGCACAATAATTTTTGTTTCCTCTTCAGTCGTCTCTCTGGTTTTGCGCCCCATTTTCAATTAATGAACAGCAATAATAAGCATTAAAAATCGCTACACCTTTACAAATGACGTCAAGTTAAAGACTGATTGCAGGATATCCTCAAAATATTAAGACACGGGGTAGAAACAACAGTTAAAGTCTAGTTTACGAATACTTTTGACTCAGACAATGAGGCATCTTGCTATAATGTATAAGATATTAAGCTGAATTCAATCAATTTTCTCATGAAAAAATATAAAATCAATTCTGTAATCATGAATGCAATATTATATCTGTTTAAATTAAATAAATATGTAATAAATACAGAATTAAACGAAAGAAAATAAAACTTATACTAGAGTACGAATCACTGTTGACTCTGACTGTACATATGATTATTGTCTTTATAATGAAATTGAAAATAGTGTAATTATATATGTATTACTTTTTGTTGACGACTTATTAATTTGCTGTAAAGATATGACCAGTATTAAGAAATTAAAATTTAAGTTATGTAATAGATATAAAATGAAAGATATGGGCAAAGTAAAAAATTATGTGGACATTAAAACTGATGAGGACTATGAAAGTGGTGTTATTAAGTTGAGTCAAGTAAAGTTTATAGAATCTTTAGCAGAAAAATATAGTATAAATGACGCAAAATTATATGATACACCGATGGAAGAAAATTTAAATCTAGGCAAAACTGTAAATCTCGAAAATTCTTATGAATATAGAAACTTAATTAGTGCTTTGTTATTTCTAAGTTCAGGCACTAGGCCGGATATTGCTTTTTGTGTAGATTACATTTCTAGATTTCAGAATTGTTATGATGAGACACACCACAAGTATGTCTTAAGAGTATTAAAGTAGTTATATAAAACAAGAAATTTAAAGTTAACATATAAAAATAACAACGATGTTGATGTCTTATATTGCTTTGTAGTTGCTGATTGGGCTGTTGACATTGTTGATATAAAATCGTCTTATGGATGTGTAGTATGAGTATTTGGAAATCCAATATTTTGGAGATCTCGAAAACAAAAAATTGTCACAAAACTGCTGCAGAATATGTATCATTATCATGAGCAACTTCTGAAGTATTGTTTTTAAAAGGAGTTTTAGAATCATTTGATGTTAATTTTGAGAAACCTGTCAGGATATTTGAAGATAATAAGGCAATAGCTGACAATGGCAATTTTTCTAAGATATCAAAGAATACAGTAATTCACTAATATTATGTTCATGATGAAGTTTTAAATGAAGTTGAGGTAGAAAAGGTTGATACACAAGGAAATATAGCTGATTTTTTGACGAAATCACTAGGAAAACAAAAGTTTATTGAATTTAGAGAAATGTTAAATATTATGTGAATTTGTTAGTATGATTAAGAGTGTAAAATTACAAATGTAAGGAGGTATGTTGAGTATTTAATATACATTTGTAATTTTAGTGGACTAACAAAGATGCCGCCAGATGTACGTACCTTGGTGGGATGTTACTGGGGATGTTATTGGTAGTTGATGTTATGTCGATATGTATTTTAAGTTCATTCTAAGTTCATTATGTATTCAAAATTAATGTAATAAATATTTATGTAGTAGTTGATTATGTGTGTGTTTTATTCACATAATCTTACAACTACCTACAAAAATGTTTCTATACATATCTGTCGTACTTCCAACGGTTTTTGAGATATACATTATTGAATATCGATAATTTTTGAGGGAAAAAATATTTTGACCCCACTGTTTGTCAAACTTTTGCTTTTAGTGCCTCCCACAACCGCTTCTCCGAAAAATATGAGGAAACCAATTTGAAGAGTATTAAATTTACTTTAATTTTATTTCTACATTTGATACTTTATTTCAATTATTGCAATAATGGAAATATTTACATGTATTAATTATATGATGAAAAAATAAGCATTCGAAGTTTGTCATTAATACATTATTAAAGCAAATCCAATTTTCAATAAATTATGTTCTATTCATTTTTTTGCTCAGTCAATAGTTTAAGAGCTGTAGAGAAGGGAAAAATACAATATTTTGTAAAAAAAAAAAAACAACTGCAAAACGTCACATTAAACTTAATTTACTTAATTTTATAATATTAAAATCGGTTCAGCGGTTTGGCCACCATAAGTGCCCAAAGATTGTCAATGTTTGACAAAAACTGAGATAATTTTTTTTCTCTCGAAAATTATCGTTTTTCAATAACGTATATCTGAAAAACCGTTGGAAGTACGAAAAATGTAATTAGCTTCAGCTTTTATTTATAACATATTTTTCTAGAGTCCACCGTTTCCGAGATATAATCGAAAAACCCAAAAATGGGACCTTCCCCCCTTTCCCTACCGTATGCTTACCCTCCAGGGGCGTTAGCATCTTTACCTTCTAACTACTCATAACGAAGCCCTGAAGTCAAGAATTATCGCATATTTTCTGGACTCTACACCCCTGAATTCCAGCACTTATTGACTTGACTATATTCTGTTTTCATTTGTGCTATCACAAACATATCTACGAATTCCTTCATAGGTGTTCATATTCGTCTTATACTCGTTAAAGGAATTATATTCCTTGCAATTAATGTGCCTTGATCTTATTCTTGCTTTCATAATATTTCCACGATATTTTAAATACTCGAGCTTAATGTCAGTCATTACTTCCGCTAGATAACAAATTGCTGGTGACAATTGATTGGTGCCAGTAACTAATATTTAAAAATCAGTTTCGCAGAGCTCTGGAAAATCCATTAGATTAAATGAAGATTATTTTGATTTAAATTTTAATTTTCAATATCAACCAATTCTTGCATTATGTTGATTTTACTGCTAAAAGCATTATAGGAAAGTTCAATCTTCTACCAAAGATGTTCTTTAATAATCCAGCTTAGTTAGAGTACACAAGGACGTTAAGCACTATAAAAAAAAAATAAACAAAATCTAGGTATTTTGCGCAATAATTTTGTCACGAGCAAAAGCTTGTTGTCTAAAACATTATGTAATAAATGGTGTTTTTTACCACTTATAATACCATATACAGCCTCAACAGCCTAACGCACATCGGTTACTTTTCAACTGTTAATTGTGACCTTTTTCCTTTTAATACTGGATTAATAACATGATAAGCTTGATGTTTTAGGTAATCGACTTCGTTATGAAAACCGCGATCAACAATGTAGATGTCACGTGCTTTCAGAAAATGTGTGATCCGTGTGGTAGGGCCCAGTCAACTATACAGAGTGTCCCGAATTTAAATGGCAAAACTTCAGGAACTTATAGGGGACCGAAAAACTAAGATAAAAAGTCCTTTAGAGATTTACTCGTTTTTGCTTAGTTTTAGAGAAAATAGAAAAAAAAGAAACAAAACAAAAATGTTACATGTAGCGATTATCACCTTTTATAGTCCGTCAGGCTAGGCCGTGAGATATGTAAACACTTAATGTTATACTTTACATTCTTTTATTTGTTTACATTTTGGCTTCCTTCTAGGACTATAATTCCTAAATCAGTCTTCAGTCAGTTACTCAGATATTTTTGTGTGAATAGCATCAGCCACAATGCCGCATACATATTCTAATGTTAAATACGCTGATATGATTTTTGTGTATGGTTTCTGCAACGGTAATGCTTTAGAAGCGTTGCGGGAGTATGCGCGCCGATTTCGAAATAGAAGAGTGCCAATCTACGAGTATTTTCGTTAACTTTTAATAGACTAAGAGAGAGTGGGTCATTCTTAATACGTAATGAAGGCGACCAATTCCAGGCAGCAATAAGAGCAGATTATCGAAGAAGAAATTGTGTCCAACGCCACTTCGATTACAATCCTGAGCATCCGAAGAGCACCTGCTGCATTAGCAATATCGCGGCAAGCAATATGGCGAACTTTGAAAGGTGATAATCGCTACCCATACCATCTTCAAAAAGGTCAGAATTTATTACCTCAAGATTATGTCAGGAGATTGAATTTTAGTAAATGGTTTCTCTGACCAAATTCGCGATGATAATTTATTTCCATTAAAAATTATATGGACCGATGAAGCTACCTTTACAAGAGGAGGAATTGTTAATCAAAGAAATTATCATGTATGGGCTCTTAAAAATCCCAGAACTATTAGAGAGAATAGGTTTCAGCATAAATTTGCTATTAATGTTTGGCTTAGAATTTCGAACGGATTACTTTGGGACCATATTTTTTACCTGGAAGATTGAATGCTATCACATTTACACATTTTTTGGAGAACAACTTTTCTGATTATTTAGATGACATTCCCTTACAGCAGTGGATTGAAATGTGGTTCCAACTCGATGGATGTCCAGCTCATTATAGCAGAGTTGCTCGAGCTTGGCTGGATATAAATTATCCACAACGATGAATTGGACGTGGAGGAGTAGTACCTTGGCCACCCAGATCACCTGATATGACACCCATGGATTTCTTCGTATGGGGAACCTTGAAGCAGAAAGTTTATTCGGTGTCAATCAACTCAAGAGAGCAATTAAGAGACCGAATCATAGATGCAGTGCACCAAATATCATCAGAACAATGTTTAGCTGCAATTTATCAAGTGAGTGCTAGATGTAATGCTTGCATTGGTGCAAGAGGACAACATTTTGAGCAATATTTACATTAAAAAGAACATAGCATAGATATAAATGTAAATAAATAAGTATAAAAATGAAAACTGTTTTTTTTTTTGTTTTTTTTTTTTTTTTTTTTTTTTTTTTTGCGATTTTCTCTAAAACTAAGCGATTTTTTTGTCTCTAAAAAATTCTAAGCAAAAAATATAAAATACGAGAAAGTCTCTAAAGGACATTTTGTCTTAAATTTTCGGTCCCCTATAAGTTCCTGAAGTTTTGCCATTTAAATTCGGGACACCCTGTATACAGATTTGTTGTGCAAATGGTAAAGGATTTACTAAGAGATGTTTTCTTCTGTCTACAGTTTGAATTATTTTTTGGTAAAAATTGTTCATGTACTTTTCTCATACTTAATGTAAATACCGTTAAATATTAAAGCGAGAAAAGATTCTACAAATCCGATTAGATGTTTCATTATTATCTTTTCGCTACTTTTCGCATTTATTCCAAAATGAGCTGTTAAAATATTTCTTTCAAAAGCTTTGGTTACCTGATGGAAATAATCAAAAACTTGTTGAGTATATTTCAATATTTCCTACCACTACCAATGCTTGTATTACTGGCCGTTTTCCACTATATCTCATGGTAGTAAGGATTTCCGGTAATCCTACAATATTTTGCCATTCCAGGCTGTGTATGTAAATATTTCTTCATCAAAATCGCAAAATCCACCAACATTATTGTTTAGTGTTTAATCAGCATCATTAGTAAAAGGAAATAAAAACTCAGAGACTTTGGCTTTTTCTAGAAAACTATGATTAGAATAACCTCATAATAGCGGTAATATATCGTTAATGATTAGATTTTTTATCCTTAGATTTTTTAGATCCTTTCGGAATACATTTTATTCGTCCAATAACCACTAAAAGGTAAGCATCTGAAGGCCCAATAGAATTTTTTTTTTTTTTTAGAATCGTCACATGATTCATTCATAAATTCAATGACTGAGCCTCCTTTCTGAAAGAGGAAAAAAGAAAAATTAAAAAACTCCAGGCTTACTGGTAGCGAAAATAAAAGCTTTTGTGTTAGATTCTTTATTTTATTTCGATTAGAAATGTATGGCTTTATCAGTTTAGATTTTTAAAAAATTCACAATTTCTATCCATAAAAGTATAGAATGATTAGTCGTTGAAGTGTAGAAATAAATAAGTTGAAGTAATTTGTAAAAAATATTTTCTGAAATTCAATCAAACTCATGAAATGCAATATTTCGTATGATTGAATTTATTACTGTTTTTTTATTTTTTAAGGTGTTCCACCAATTCGATCCTCTGTAATTTTAAAATGTAATAACTAACTTACAAACAAATAAGAAATATTTTTTTGTCAGGTGTCATTTCAGGGATTAGTATAAATAAATAAATAATTAGTATAAGCACCCCCTAAAAAAAAATAAAATAAAATAAACTTATCTGTTTTTAAAGTTTCCAATATTTTAATCCGAAATTCTAAAAAATATATATTATAAATAGTTAGTAGATAGTTATGTACAGTTTAAATTTCATGAAAATATCTAAAATATATACTGAAAAAAAAAAAAAATTTACCTTAAGTGTTGTCACCCCCATTATTCCCTCTTATATGGTTTAGACTAGGTGTGAGGCTATTTTAGACGAAGATCAACAAAACATGGTAAGAATCCTTCATTTGACTCCGGTGCAGTTTTCATATTCTTAACCCGCTAGACTCTTTAAAACCTATACAACATAATATGAATGAAATGAAATGAAAAATAAACTTTATTCTGGAACTAATTGTCCCCTAAAAATAATACAAAGCACAATTACATGTTGCTTTTATATGATTAAATAAATTTTGAGCAGATACACTAGTAAATTTAATAGAAGAGGCTTTAATTGATAAAAAAATAATAAATTAAAACAGATTGACATAGATACAAAAAAAGAAAAAAATTACTAGAAGCTATGTGTACATAAATTATTCTTTCCTATTCTTCCCAGAGCTGAGAATACGTATTCAACAAGACGGAGAACTTGTTGGAATGCAGAATCTAAATTGATAAGACGGAAAACTATTTACGTCAAGTATGGATAGTATACGTTTAAGGAGGACTTTTTCGAATATTTATAACAGAATAGAAAGAAAGATAATTGGTCTATATGATGTAGTATTGTTAGGAGGTTTACCTTATGGTTTAAGGAACGTTACTATGAAGGAGTGTTTCCACAAGATACGGAAGTGCGTTGTGCGTAGGATACAATTGTAGATATAGATGAAGAATATTATTGCTTTAGGTGGATGATGTCGGAAGAATTGGGGAGTATTGAGATTATATCCTGGAGATTTTCTTCAGTTTAGATTTTGAAGGAGTTTGACATCTGAAGGGGTAACTGATCTAAGGTGTAAGAAGAGTGGTATGGGTTAAGATAAAAACTCTTCATGTGTAGCGGATTGGTTAGGATAAAGTTCAGGATGAATTTTTGGGAAAGGTGGTTGGCTAGTCCCTCGGCTTTATCCATGTCTGATGCTGCTCGTGAGCTATCACCTCGTCAAGGGGGATTGGAGAATTTATTTATTTTTTTTTTTTATGATTCAGAGGTAACTATCATTATAAGAAGGGGGAGAGATAGGTGTTGAATAATTGGGATATTGCCACGTCAAATAAGGATTTCACCTCGGAAATGAACTAATGAAGCTGAAATTTTGCATATACCTTTGTTTTGGTCTTCTAAATAAGTGGTAAAAAGTCACCGATCTCAGCACGTTAGCTTCATTAGATATTAAAGGTCAAAGGTCGCAAAAATCAGTTTTTTTCAAATATCTCGATTTTTATGCCTCGTCAATAAAATGGCTATAAAACTTGAAGATAATAAAATGCTCTACAATTTTGTTAATATCATTTTTATTTTTGGAATAACTGTTTTCGAGATATAGCGCGGAGAAGGAGAAGCGGGCACCAGTTCGAACAAACACTTGCTTTTAGTGCCTTCCAGGAAATATTGTGGGTGTATTTTACAAGGACAGGAATTTAGTGCAGACAGCAATGTTAGCCCACAGGAATTGGAGGTTCAAGCTCCCCATGGCTAGTGTTTGGCATTTAGGTCTGCTCCTAAAATAAAATGTCGTCCGAAGCAATATAAAAAGGAAAATTAGGTCTACTACTATCCTTATATGTCAAAAATTTATTCGCGGCTGCCCTTACATTTAGACGTGTTTTCCACAAATATCTGAATAGACAGTGAATTACGATTTTTTCCTCTGATATTGCACTCGCGTTTAAAAAATGTAAATGGCCATAAAGCCTTCTCAAGCCACAAGGAATCCAATGATTAGCCAAAGTAAAGATTCGTACAGGATCAATTAGGAGAGTTGAAAACTGAAAACAGAACTAAAATTTCGCTCGATTACAGATAGTGGTGAACTGTATAGAAACTTGAGAACTTAAAAAAATAGTAAAGTTCGATTTATAGCTCAACAGCTGTTTCACCGATTTGGCCATCAATTGTAAATAGCTTTATTTGTTTTAATTTGTTGCATTTAGTGGTGTTAACCTTTTCTTTTTTTTTTTTTTTAGCGGGTTATATGTAATTAACAATGAGATTGAGAACAAAGGGGTTGTCGTTACTATTCCCACCGGCTACCAGTGATGCGTAACGATAATCCTAACATCGCAGGTAAGACAGTTTTACAGGGCCGGAACTAGGAGATTTCTCAGGGGGGCGAAGATCAGTTTGCCGCCCCACTCCCACACCATTAAAATGCAATACCTCCATAATCTAATTTTTGATGCGGTAGTTGAAATTACACATCATAGGTATGTATGTTATGAAAAAGTTTTATTTATGAAAAACTCTTATTTATTACATTAATACTCATACACTTGACTAATATTTTTTTTTCTTTAAATTTTGACGCCCCCTGAAATCTGCCGCCCGGGGAACGTGCCCCCCTGTCCTTCTCTAGTTCCGGGCCTCCAGTTTTAAGATTGTTTTTGTTACAGTTCTTCATTACTAGCAGGGGCGGATCGGGAATTTTCGGCCCACCGGGCAAATGGTCTTGACCGGCCCCCAGGGGCCAAGCCCTCCCCTTCCCCCATCACATCTACAAAAGATAACCCTGTTCACAATATGAACTTCAATTCTAAACATACTCACTCTTTCATTTTATGAGGGCGTCGAAAGGTTGTAAATAATGCTAAAGCATACAATCTAATTCAAACAACAATTTTATTATAATTTTACCAAAATGATGAAATGATTTTAAGAAACTTTCTATATTCTACAATGATGCGAAGCAGTGTTTACTTAAACCAGTGATGGGCAAACTACAGCCCGCGGGCCAAGTGCGGCCTTCGGACTAACCAATCCGGCCCGCGGCATGGTCACACACAATTATACATTAGACAAAATTTATTTTCTGCAAAGCTAGAATAGAATTATTGTTTTCTTCTCGTTGCATTCCGGATCTTCTACCGTTATAAGTTGAGTGTAATGAAGTAAAGTCAAAAATAAAGTTTATTGCTGTAAAACTTTGTTTTGTCCAATTTTTTCGGCCCACCTAGATGTTTTTATATTTCATCCGGCCCTCCTCGTAAAGATTTTGCCCATCTCTGACTTAAGACAATGAACGTCAAGAAATTTCGCTTTTTAGGGAGTCAAATAGGGCCTCATGTCTCGAGTGGTTTTTTTTTTTATCAGGATTTAGTTTTCCTATAACCGATAAAACATAAATATTTACTTTTTTCCCTTTCTTTCCCGGCCCCACCGGCCCTTTTCCTATTACTAGTAATTTCATATATTTTGAATTGATTTCACATTTTTTTCATTCCATTCATTTGTCAAGCTTCAAGTTTCAGTATAAAAGGCCTATTTATTATTTAGTTACACGTTGAAAAATAATTCTCTATGCTATTAGGTTTGTTTTTTATAGTTATAATATTTCATGTATATATCCCATTTATTTTGTTTCCTATTGATGGTATTGTATTATAGCAGAAAATTGTATGTGAGCAGAAAATATTATACTGGACTCCCTGGGAATAATCCACCACCACATATTTAATAACTGACGGTTTGGGAGGTGTAAGAGGAAGGAAAGTATAAGGATAGAGGAGAAAAAAAAAATTAAAAAATAGGATATATACATATTGCATGATTATTCTGGTTGTTATAAGGTTTTATATTTATTTTTTATAGTTATATTTTGTATTGTATATAAGATGATATGTTGCCTTTTTTAATATTTTAATTTTTTCAACTGTAATTTTATAATTTGCGTGGCATTGATAATTTTAGCATGTAGACATTTATATTTTAAAAAAATGATTATTACGAGGTTTTTTTTGTGATATATTTATTTTGTTGTTGAATATTGAATTTCAATTGTGATTGATAAGTATACTGTGTATGTAGCCCATTTAAAAATGGGCAGTACCACTTAATAAAGTGTATCTCTCTCTCTCTCTCTCTCTCTCTCTCTCTCTCTCTCTCTCTCTCTCTCTCTCTCTCTCTCTCTCTCTCTCTCTCTCTCTCTCTCTCTCTAAAGGACAAATTTAGAGACAACAGGGACTAGAGCTTTACTTAGAAACGTTTATTGTATAGAAATTAATTACGAATAAAAATATGGCTTAAACATGGAAAAATAAAAATGTTCGACTAAATAAATACGACAATTTCATCTTTCTGTCGTGAAGGCAGTTCAACTCATGAGCCACCCATTCCACATTATTGATTTAGTTTGTAAACCTCGATTTATTTCCTCTTGTTTTCCGTTATTCGCGTGATATATTTTTATTGTTTCTTTTGTTTTCCTTCCTTGTTGTGTTGATGTTACTTTCCGAATAGAAGATCCTCTAAATTTAAAACTGTTTCAGATTTACTGAAATTAAATATCCCTGTGTAAGGTGGCCGTTAAACTGTTGTAAATGAGAGTAATCCAGGAGGGATGGAGGAACGATCCCCAGAGAATTGCAGGCAGGAGTGTGTAAAAGATAGTCGTAATCCCCTGTAAGGGAACATTTTAGGGCAGAAATCAGATAGGGCCAGCTTTAATTGGTTTCGAGGACAAACCTTATCAGCCCGTTGCCACACTTCCCTTGGGATTAGGGCGTGGCTTCAATTAACAGGGGCGTGGCGTAAGCTCCGCCTCCTGGCACTCCCTCTTCCATTTTTCTTCACAATTTAATCCTTTTTACTTAGATGTTTTTAATTTTCTTCATGGCTATTTTGTATACCAGAAACCTTAATGAATGGTATAATTAACATTGATGAGAGCTGAAGATAATTTGTTAAAATGTAAAGTATCAGGAATATACAATCTAATTTAACATTTGCAGGTACTGATTTCATGAAAATAGTCTGAAAATTATATTGATCTTTTGTAGTGGGTACATTTTCTATACTTCAGTAAAACTGGAATATAAGGATTTACTGTTTCAAATCACTCAAGGTTGAAGATTTTAAATGCCAAAAAAAAAAAAATACAGATCTTCGTTTATAATTTCTTTTTTTTTTTCTATATATCAATTTATTGAAATTTACAACTGTACAAATATATACATTGAGTAAATGAGCTGATAACGATAACAATAACATGTCAAAACTTGAAAAGAACTACTCATCAGTAGCACTTAATAAAAATTCTTCACTAGAAGATCTCTAGGCCATCTTCTTTTCAGACGCCTCGGAGGATTATCGGGAATGGAGTGGGAAGCAAGTTGAGAAACTAATGGATTTGAGTGGTTATGGAGCTTACGATGAAAAGATACGTATCTGGTTTGGGCTAACTCAACAACATATGGAACATTAAGATCTTTATGGATAAGTTTATTGGTGACAAAGTAAGGGGCATTTAGGATTTTTCGAAGGATTTTGGATTGTAAGGATTGGATACGAGATGAATTGGAAGGATTTAGTTGAGCCCCGAAGCTCAACTCCGTACGTCCAAATAGGTCTAATCACAGTCATGTAAATAAGTCTTTTGTAATTAATTGGGAGCTTTGAACGTTTGTCTAGTAAATGTTGAAGTAGCTGGTAACGACGAGCAGTTTCTTGAAGCTTTTATCTGGCTTATAATTTCTTAAACTTTATATTGTGAGGGTAATAAGAAATATGAATACCACGGGTCGCTTTAAAGAAACGAAATAGCAGTTACTGTATCGGTCAGTAAATTTCCGTATTAAAAATTCGGTTTGAAGTTCATATATGATTGGTTTAAAATTATATTTTATATATTCAATTTTGTTTATTTTTTTCCATGAAAAAACGTCTTGCTAATGAAGATAAGTGCAACTTAAAAACAAAATGAGTTTTAAGCGTATTAGTATCATCTTTAAAATATGGGCTATAGGATATTTTTTTATTCAGCCATTTTAAATTTATTTACATTTTCCATTAAAAAAGTCTGTTTTCTTCAACATCGAATATCTGTGAATCAATTATTTCTAGAAACAAAGTGTGTCTGTATTATAAATATACGTCTACTTATCTATACTGGGCGCGGATAAAGGCGGTGAGACCGCACCATTCCTTTTCTCTGGGCATGAAGATCAGAACTGATTCAAATTACAGACTCCATTATTTTTTTCCAGAGTCAAAATTATTATTCTTCAATGGGAACTCGTACTTTTCTAATTTATATCTTTATAGGGAATTTTTTCCACCATAAAAAATCACTAAACCGATCAAAATCGGTTGATAATTTTCAAAAATGTGAATGTTTAAATAAGAAAATGTGGAATATGATATTAAGGGACATTTTTTAACTGATTAATAATTCCCCACTGTTTAGGGAATGGAGAATATATTTTTGTATTTTTTTTTTTTTTATAAGGTCAACTTAGCTATTTCAACAACACATTTTTATTTAAA
Organism: Euschistus heros; assembly: GCA_003667255.2. NCBI lineage: Eukaryota > Metazoa > Arthropoda > Insecta > Hemiptera > Pentatomidae > Euschistus > Euschistus heros. Next base: position 171,154 of record RCWM02000103.1, on the reverse strand, counting down.
AGAGAATTTCATTTCATTCTAAAATAATGTAGCTACTAAAATATGATTTATCTATACTATTATATAAAAGGACAAGCCATTTTTCGAATGTGATCACTAACCACAAAAAACGTCTGAATCAATCTGTACCAAATAATATTTATGTGCTTAATAAGTTTAAGAAAGGTTTAACAATAATAAAATCTACTGACTTTCAATTAATTTCTTATTAGAAAAGCGATAATATGTAGATAACAGTGAAGTTTGTAAATTGACCGACAGGTGGAGAGCGCTAACATACATAAAAGGTTACAAATGTATAATGTTATATAGAGCTTGAAATTGATAACAAAATTTACTTATATTCAATTATTTTAAGATAATAAAAGATATTTTAAATATATGGTGCGACGATGATGCGTGGTGCGACATGTGGATCCCAGTAAAATTTCAAAATCGACCGATTGTGATTAGCACCAATCCGCAATAGTGTTAACAATGGCAAAACTACTGAACCCATCTATACCAAATTTTGACTACATAATTTTCATTGTTCAAGAAGGTTTAGCAATACTAAAATTTACGATAGTAAACATTTAAATGTATAATAATACAGCTGACATCCCAACTCATCCTACCACTGTCCTTACTACTTACGCTGATGACATGTGTATTAACAGTAAACAATGATCCCTTCATAGCCTCTCAAACACTCCAATTCAATATAAAAAACCTTCAAGAATGGTGTCAAAAATGGAGAATCAAAATAAATCCAAACAAATCCCACCAAGTAACGTTTACCCTAAACTAAATAACTAATAATAAAAATAAAACGTAAACCTACGACGTCCTGTCCTACAGTATCCTTTAATGATAATCCACTAATCCCGGTTGAACAGATACGCTACCTAGGACTCCACTTGGATAAACGACTAAATTGGAATCCACATACAAGACTAAAACAAGAAACTGCTCGTCGTTTTAGACTACTTCAAAATATACTAGACAAACCTTCAAAGCTCCCAATTAATTGCAAAAGACTCATCTACATGACTGTGATTAGACCTATTTACGGACGTACGGAGTTGAGCTTTGGGGCTCCACTAAACCATCCGATTCAGCTCGTATCCAATCATTACAATTCAAAATCCTTCGTAAAATCCTCAATTCTGCTTACATTGTCACCAATAAACTTATCCATAAAGATCTTAATGTTCCATATGTTGCTGATTTAGCCCACACCAGATACCTATCCTTTCATAGTAAGCTCCATAATCATTCAAATCCTTTGGTTTCTCAACTTGCTTCCCAATCCATTCCTGATAATCCTCCGAGGCGTCTGAAAGTGTAGAAGTTTTAATAAAGTGCTACTAATGAGTAGTTCTTTTCAAGTTTTAACATGTTATAATAATCTTTGTCAATACATTTACTTGATGTATATATTCTTTACAGTTGTAAATTTCAATAAATGTATATAAACAAAAAAAAAATGAAAAAAATGTATAATATTGAATGGCAGACACGAAGTTTGCCACACCATCATATACTTTTATGTTTAGAAATTAAAATCCAATCAGATGAAATCAATAAAATTATTTCTGCCGAATAAAAATTATTACCAGGTAAAAATGTCGATCCTTTGCTTTTTGATATTGTGTGTAAAAATATGATTCATGGGCCGTTAGTTGTAAGCACTGATGCGATCCACTATCTGCAAGAGTTTCTCAATAGTTTTAGTCCATCTGGATTACCAACTCATACATTAAAATTAAAAATTGGATGGATTTACGTAATATCCAAACACATGATCAGTGCTTGTAATAATCAGTTGTAACGAGGTTAAAAATTACTGCTATGCGTGAAAATATCTTTGAAGAATTGTGCTTAATTGCATATTTCAATACAAGATTTCTATCGATAAACAAATTAAACTTTAATTATCAATTAAAATGATCTAAGTTCTTTACTTATGAGAGTGGGCGAAGCCGCGACAGGGGATGCTAGTTTAGAGTAATACTTCTGTAGTCAATGGGTTGGACTCTTTCTTTTGTTTCTAGTTACCGCCAAATCAATACTATAATTTCAGCACGATTATTTTTTACTATTTATTGTTTAAAAATTTTAAATATTGGAGCTTATATTTGAAAAAATGAACATATTAACGGCAGAGTAACTTATTAAAAGCAATAATCGTTGATTGTTAATCTATGGCAAATGAAAAACATAATCAAGGATGTCCCTCACTGATCTCAATCTACCCACAATCAAACAACACATTCATTCACAAACAAACTCATTTTTCATTTCAACTGCTATATCTGAAAACCCTAATTTCTATAAATTACAAAATATTACATAAATTAGAGTAGTGTAAATATGTTTTTACACCAAAAGTTACTAAGTAAAAGTTTGATTTTTGTATTATTTCACAAAAGTAGTTGTATTATCTTTTGTAATTGTATAAGTCTTATATTATTATCCTTACCACTTCAGGCTTGGATAAATTTATTTATAAATTGTTAATTTAACTAGTAATCGTTAATTTAACTAGGATTGTTTATTTTGTTGTGTAGGTTTTTTTTTTAGTTTCCCTACAGTTTTATCTCGTTTACATTATTCATTTGTTTATAGATTCCTCTATTATTATTACATATTGTTTCATGTGAGATGGATGTGTATCCAAACATGTAGCTATGTTTTTATTAGCTTAATTTGGCTTAATGTAATTTATTTTCAATAAAGAATTAAAAAAAATAAAAAAATAAAAAATGAAAAAAAAAGGATGGCCCTTTGACAGATTTAAAATATTCATAATCAAAAATGTATATAATTAAAAGTTCCCATTTGACTTTAAATCATTGGTGGCCAGAATCTTAAATTATAGGGATATTTATGGTGTATACGATTTAATTATTTTGGATATTCTAAAATCTGTAAAATGGAGTATCCACAGTTGTTTAAATATCCAGGGTATTGGTAATTATATCAGTGTAATTATTATAAAATTATTTTTAGTCATTTAATAAAGACTGATTACATTCTTAGAATAAACATAAATAATTTAGCGTTTATTGTTATAGCAATAAGTTTTTATTTATTTTATGTATCTTATATTAGCGTATATAGTTATCTAATTATGTAGTTATTAGCAATCTAATAGTTATATATAGCAGTCTGCTACTGTGATAAACAGATGTTTTATGACATTAACTTATGTCACATCAATTTATGGCAATTATTATACCTTATACAATTATACCTCCGGTTTTCAAAGTAAATTATTGTTACCGCGAGGAAATATTAATCCTAATATAAGGTTTTAATGTAGGCTTAATATTTATTTTATGTTTTCTCTTAGTTATAAAGTTATTGTATTTTATTAGCTATGTGTAAAAAATAAACTTGTTCACAAATGTACTACTTTTGAAAAAGAAAATAAACAAAACCAAAACTGCCGATGAAGTTTAACGTGACTAACTTGTTATGATAGATGTGTAATTATTTTTTGAAATCGATAGCAGGCTGCTGATAAGAACGGCAGGGCCGGGATATCGAAGCACGCAACGAGATGAGCCCCGAGATAGCTACGCACATCAGGACGTTCCCACCACTTCACAACTTGTCATGATGACACTAAGGTTAGTAACAATTTAATATCGTACGATTGACGACGTAAAAAATTAACATGTGGAAATTAAAAATAAATATACAAAAAATAAAATTTTATTTACAGAGTAAACCTAAAAAATTGAAAAAGGATTCAGAAAGAAGATCCCAAAAAGTTTTATACTATAACTAACCTTTGAATAATGGATTGTAAAAATAAAAACAGGAACATAGAAAAATAAGACACACCCATTCATGCCTGTACGATCCAGTTCTGTATAAATATATTACACTGTATACATTGTGGAAACCATAAGAGGTATTCATCTCGATACATTCATATGTACTCATGTTTATGTTCGCAATATCTGGTTGGAAAAAAAGACAGACGTATCAATTTTATCTTACCAATTTTCGAAATGCTACGCGTAGACTACTCCTAATTAAGAAACGATTTGTCAAAATTACATTATATTATATGTGTAATTAAATCATTATGGCAATAAAGACAAAATAGGAATGTTTAGTTTTCCTATCCTGTATCTATTTTTCCCGCGCCTTTTGTCCCTTTTACCTTCCCAGCTGTTCTTACCGTTTCACATCAGTCATCGTTCGTCTCCTCTCCACTGTGGTTTGATGGGTAATTGTTCTTTGACATTTCTTACTTTTTCTTTTATCTTTCCACTTTTATTATCTTTTATCCCTTACTTTTATTATATCTCCTTTTACTTTATTTCCCTCGCTCTTTCCCATATTTCTATATTTGTATTTATTTTTTATTTACTTTACTATTCCTCTTTTATTTTTTTTTTTAAATTTATTTATTTATTTATATTTTTCCTTATCATTCCTGTCTTGTCCTTAACCTGACCTGTTATTTTTTAACAGTTATATACTTATACCTTTACACATCTAGTATTTAGTTCATTATAGCCCTGAAGAAGACCTGCAAGGCCGGTCGAAATGTTGGCACGCATTAAAGTATTTCTACTTGGACATGGTGTTCCTCTTTGACTGCAACCATGATCATCTTCTTCTCCTTTCATCTTAACAGTCAACTATACTTTTATCATTTTTTTTTTTTTTTTTTTGTTGCATGTTGTTATATGTCGAAATCTTTGAGAATCGGTAGGCCTCTAACCTTCCAGTTCGTCAGTCTAATTTTGCAGAAGCTTCTTTAATGTCTCTTCCCGCCCAGTAAAACGTTTCAAACAATTTTTAGAAAATCTACGCTGATAAAGACTAAGAATATAAAAAGAACAACGAAAATTAAAATTAGAAACATTGATGGAGATTCATCACACACTCTTTAATAAATTGAAATAAATTTAGCTGATAGCCAAACTGGGCCCAGGGGTAAGTGCATAGCCCAGGCACCCTAAACCCCCACTCCCAATAGTAGGGAATCCCCCCCCCCTTTCAGCGGCCCTGTAGTCAAAGAGCAAGCAGCATTGATAATTATAATAAACTAAAGCTAAATGGTTAACAGCACCCATTTGGAGAAGAAGCTGAGCTTTTCGGGGACCACCGCTATAGTCCTTTTTCGAAAATTTTGTAGGCAATGTTACTAGAACACCCTCCAAAAAAAAAATGAGCAAGCAAAGGATTCAGTATTCAAGAGAAAAAAAATAAAGAAGCTATGGAGGGGATAGAAGATATATCGTGTACCCGAAGCTGCTGGGACAAGAGGCGAGGAGCAGTCTACCTAAGGAGGAGAGGCGTCGCTGAGGACGTACAAGAACGTTGACTAGAAGACAGCAGAGGAAGCCCAGATTTGTGCAAACACTTAGATAAGTACATAAATGTAAACAGTCAGGAATAATTTTTGAATGTAAATTGTGTGCTGATCCATATTTAGATTAATTGTAATATAACCTATAGGTTCATACTTTTAAATATCAACCGATTCATTGATAGAGGATAGTATCGTCCTACTAAATAAAATATCTTGAAAAGCATTATTAATCAATGATTACCTATGTGCCACTAATTAGAATAGAATTGGTTACACGACATGATAAAATTACGATCACAATCAGATAGATCGACACCAATAGATGGGGCTATTGTGCCGCTACGGGCACAAAAACACTTCCGGAAGTGGTTTTAAGGGGCAAAATGAAATGCGATCGGCCAGAGGAATAGCACACTGTAAAAAACTGAAACGCCTGCTAACGTTTTATTTAACCAATTAATATTTAATTGGTGAATCAGCAAGCCTGCTAGAATTTTTCAGCTTTACTGTTGTTACCTGCTATTAAGAAGATAACTGTTACCCCAAATTATTGCTTTATATGTTGTTATCTTACTGTAATAAGAATTGCCAAACCTCAGTTTCGTGTTCAGCGACACAAAAATAAAAAATCAACAAAAATAAAGAAAACTAAAAAATAACTTTAGATTCCTGTGATGATAACCATATAATATCATAACAAACTGAAACTAGTTTATGGTTATTATTGGTCTACATACATCTAAAAAATATTTAAACTACAACTTTTATCAGTAAGATTAAACTGTTTCAACGTGAAACGGTTATTTTATACACAAGCAACACTCAAAAATATTTTTTGAAATTCGGGTCTTATTAAATCAACTTACATTACATTCCCATTGTACATGCTTTTATTATCTGAGCTATATTGTGGATCCTTCTAAATTGTTTCGTATGATTATTCTTTTTTGGGTCAAATATTATACGCAGTACTTTATATTCGAAAACATAAGAGGTGCATTTCGAAGAACGCCAAAATTCAACATTACATACCTGTAGTAAGGCCCCAGTTCTTATATGCAGCTGAAACCTTACTAATGAACAAAAAAGGCCCCTTGGATGATCTCGAAGAAGTTGAAAGACGTATTCTCAGAAAAAATCATGGACCCAGAGTTCTCCCAGATGAATCCTACTGACTAAAGGCGAATCACGAATTGTACCGACAATTGGAAACAGCCAACACTAGTAAGCGACGTAATTGGCTGGAGTGCTATGGGCACCTGATCAGAATGCACAACAACAGGCTTACCAAGTAGATCTTTTCGCTAATTAAAAGCTATAAGAGTCGAAGTCTGTGGCTTAATGTAGTTCAAAAAGATCTAAATTCTGCTGGAATTTCTGACCTTCATGTGTTGGATCGGTCGAAATTTAGAAGTATGGCGAAATCTTGGTCACCACTTCCAAAAGTTAAAACTAGTCGAAAACCCATGACGAAAGAGAAAAAGGAAAAATTATTTGCTGGTCTCAGGAAGTATTGGGAACAAAATAAGACATCCAAGAGCGCTCCAAGATGGGCTTAAATTGAGAAAAAATTTGAAAACATTATGACGTAGTTCTTCCCTTTACGTAAGCGGCCACTTTGCACATAGAGAGCTGTTGGTAGTATAATACTTTTATAGAAGTTTTTAAATTTTGGGAGAGTAAGAACTAAGTGATTAGTTTTGCGATCGAGAAATAACTAGCATTTCCGGCCTTATGGCGCGGTGCACACTAAAGGCCGTTTCACACTAGAGTGGATGCTCGAGGGACGCTCGCACTCCACTCTCCACGCTCCAGATTTAGTTAGTTAAAAACAACGTACGTGTACACATCAGCGCTAACGCTACGCTCACACGACACTCCGGAGCGCGGCATTTTCTGGCAAAGAATATTTGGAGCGCGGGGATCGCAGTCTCTCGAAGTGTCCCAAAGTGAAAATATGGACGAAACACTATCGAACTGGTGCGGGCAAAGCCTGTAATTTAAGACTCAAGTGACATGATGTATTTTGACTCTTCCCACAAAAAAAAAAAAAGAATAATTGCTTGATAAAGAGGAACCAGCTGAAAACAAAAAGTACCCAATGAACATATTCTTTGAATCGGTGACAGAAACAGTCAAAACATTTTCTCCAATCGATGAGCACCATATAAAAATACAAATTTTTAACATGGTTTCACAGATGGAAATGAAATATTTGATTATTCATCCCCCTACCCAACAGCTTTCACAACAAAACATTCAATCAATTCATTCCATTTCACCTCTTAGTTCAACTTGTTCTTCATATTTTTTTAATTATTCTCCGAATGAATTAAACTAGATTTACTGTATTGTTTTTTTGTTTTTTTATTTATTTATTTTTTTTTATTTATTTATTTTTTTTTAAGTTTGTTTATAATGTGCATTAAAAAAAATCAATAAAATTTATAATCAATGTAAAGTCAAAAAATATTACTTACCTCAAACTTACCGCCAGTTTCTCTCTAGGTGAAATAGCAGCTCGAAAAGTGGTATTCTGTTTTTTCAAATCGCTCTCAATTTTTGACAGAAGAATTTCAAAACTTTCTTTTGACATCCTGAAGTATTGGAAGAACTGAGTTTCGTCATCGACTAATTTCCAAAACAATGTGTGATATTCTACTTTGTCAGGTCTTGATAACAAAAGAGGGTGCACCCACGTTCTTCTCTTTTTAGGTTTTCTTTCATCCTCATCTAATAGCAACGCCATAAGAACTAGCTCTTCGTCAGTAAAATGGATAGACATTGGTGAATGTTTTTAACCTGCTGGTATACGAGGAACTTTGTTGGAACGCCGTAGTGTGAAAGATAAGAGTGCGAGTCGAGTGTGAGCATGCCTGGAGCGCGAGCATCACGTGGCCTATAGTGTGAAACGGCCTTAAGGCATACGATATGCGAAGCAACATAATACAAGAGTGATGTGATTTTAAAAAATATGTTACATATATGAATCGGAGGAAACTTTATTCAAAACTAAATAAATTATAATGGCTTCTGGAGTGGTATATGGCATAAATTGAGCTTGGTACATATATAAATGGAAATAGAATCATAAACTTATACTTATATAAATATACTGCTAAGATCGGGAGAGCCCAAGGATCGAGAGGGTCCTAAGGTTATTAGTACAATTTTTTTCATTTAAATAAATTAGATAAATAAATAACGGTAGTTTATTTTCGTATAAATAAATAAAAAAAAAAAAAAAAAAAAAAAAAGCCTCAACAAACTAGGGCCGAAAAACGGTATGCTACTGCTACCATATAAATTTAGTTTCATTTGATTACAGGTGATAAAATTATGGGATATTGTTAAAATTTCAAGAAGTATTTAAATAAATTGATTCATATAAAAAAAAATAAAACTCATTTTTAAATTCACCAGAAAATTTCAATTGCTGGTTTTTTGCGGAGTTAAAAATAAATATGAGCCAGTTATGTTTAATACATTTTTTTGAGGTACTTTATTCCTAGAAGTATACTGTTTTCCAAATATGTACAATTCAATAGATCATCAAAGTGAAATTTTTTTTTTTTTTTTTTTTTTTTTTTTTTGGGGGGGGATATATATCATTAACAACAATAGTGTACATTTTGGATCAAAATACTGCCGTCGGACATTTCGGAAGGTCCTCTAGTTATTTTTCAATTTAATTTCTTAACAAATGTTTTCTGTGAATTTTAAAATTTTATAGATTGTTAAATATATAAGCAGTTCCTTGAGAGCCATAAGAGCAGCTTTGATCCAAGCTTTGTGAAAACTGACCAGAATGAAAATAATACAAGTAATAACAGTTGAATTTCATGGATAGTTCTGCTTAAGTTATGTTTTTGGTTTTAAAATATTTTATGATTATTATTTCTTTTTTCTGTAAGAAACAATTTTTTTTTGGATTTTGAGGTTCTAAAGGTTGTAAAAATGTCGGAGAATTTCAGAAGCTTTAGGGAAGTACAATTAGGATTGATGAAGTAACTGCCACATCTATTGGGATTTAAGGTAGCAGCTAATAATCGTCCATTCACTGAACTTGCTCCCGCTGAGGGTAGAACAATATATAAAGAACTCAATCCGCCTTTCTATTAACCGGCCCACGCAAAGAAAGAAAATAGTGTTTATTATAAAATTTATAGTCATTAATGATGAATAAATAATAAAAGCAATTCTCTATCCTGGATAGTTGGCAGCGGTAGAATAAGTTGAAGATGAAGCAATATTTATTATGTGTTATAAAGAAGATAAGGAGGCTACAGAAAAAGCACTTCAACGGAAATTTTTTCGTTCATCGTAACTCTAAAGGAGTAGTGGAAAGGTATTTTAGCTGTTATGATTTTCTCACAATTTTAAATTGTTTTTTTTTTAATCGTTATGAAATAAATTCATACTGGGTAATGTAAAATATGGATCTATGATAAATACAAATGTAAAACATTACGTTCAATATTTATCAAATTAATAAATCTTATCAATATAGAGTTTTCTGCTCCTTAATTCGCTTGAAAACACTTTCTTTTTTTTTGAAATATCTATGGATTATTTCTAATTATATTTAATTATTTCTTTTATCCGGCGTTTAATCTTCATCAACTTCATTTTTGTAATTATATAAGACTCGATCTCATTCTTAAAAAGTTGTTATTATTAGTTGCTGTAACCTATTAGTAAAACAGTGGAAGGAACAGAGAACTGTATCCTTAAAAATGTTACTACTTAAGGCTGATAAAGAGTTGATAAAGAGAGGCAAAACATTAAAAGTTTTGGTACTACTACACGAGGCGCTCCATACCCTTAACGCGCCAAGAATACCTTTCATCAATTCTAACATTGTTCCAATTTATTTCGATGCTATAGTCGCTACTATACCAGGGAAAGTAAGAATTAATATAATACTAAATCACAAGTAATGTTAACTTCTGACAAACTTTTCCACAATAGGGAAGTTGAAATAACAAGTTATAAATATAAAAAACAATTTTATTTTTTTTTCATTTATTGAAATTTACAACTGTATAAAAAAATATGATACATCAAGTAAATTTGATGATAATAAAAAATAATAAAAAATGACACGTCACTTGATTTTAAAGCAACTAACCATTGGTAGCACTTATAAAGGTTCTGTATAATGAAGTACTATATTAGAAGGTCCCGAGGCCATCTTCTTTTCAGGCGCCTTGGAGGGTTATCTGGAATGGAGTGAGAAGCAAGTTGTGATACTAGTGGATTTGAATGGTTGTGGAGTTTGCCATGATGAAAGGATAGAAATCTGGTATGACCTATGTCAGAAACGTAAGGTATATAAAGATCTTTGTGGATAAGTTTGTTTGTGACGAAGTAAGAGGCATTTAGGATTTTTCTAAGGATTTTGGATTGTAAAGATTGGACACGAGAAGAATTGGATGGCTTAGTGGAAAACAAAATTTATGTTGAATGTTATGATAACTTGTGTTTCTCTCAGGCCCAGAACTAGAGCGGGGCAGAGGGGGCACGTGCTCCGGGCGGCAGATTTCAGGAGGTAGCAAAATTTGTAAAGATTATAAAAAATAAATAAATAAATAAAATCTTTTCTTCTTTGAAAGGGTTTTTCTTCCCTATCGAAGTTTCCTTCAACCGAACTCTTCCCTCAGCCGGTTCTTCCATTCCTCTCTATCCATTGCTTCTTCTTCCGTTAATCCTCGGCCAGCCATACTTTCAGCCACAACATTTCTCCACCTGATGCGAGGCCTACCTCTCCTTCTCCCCTCTGCTTCCCATTCATAAGCAATTTTGAGAATTCTTCTATTCTCCATTCTTTTAATATGGCCGAACCATCTCAGTCTCCTTCCCTCCATTTCCTCCAGAATATTTCTCTTAACTTCCATTCTTTCTCTTATGATCTCATTCTGGATTCGTTGAATCCTTGAGATTCTTGCTGTTCTCCTCCAAAAATCCATCTCCACAGCCAGAAATCTTTTGCCTTGCATTTTTTCTAGAGGCCATGTTTCTGAGCTGTATAACATTATGCTTTCTACCAGGGCCTTATATATTATTTTTTTTACATTGGCACATATGTTGGCACTCCAGAGGACTGAATTTAACATTCCGATAGCCTTCCGTCCATCTGTTATCCTTTTTTTTACTTCTTCTGTCGCTCTCCCATTGATTTCGAGAATAGTGCCTAGATAACAGAATTGGTTGACCCTATATAACTTAATTAGAACTGGGTCACTTACCTCATCGTTTTCTGTTGACATATATTTTGTCTTTTCATAGTTTATCTTTAGGCCCCATCTCTCATACTGTTCGGTTAATTTTCTGAACATTCCCTAATGTTAAAAATAAAATAATTAGTTATTAAAAACATTTTCAAAATAATAATATCACACTCAATATTGTTTAATTGTATTTGATTATTTTGCATAATTTATGAACTGTACTATGCTGTATACCAAATTAATTCTTATAACACTTATTTTGATGGTGGGGGAAGGAGGGGGGATTGAGCCCCCCCCCCCCCAAACAAATCTAGTTCCGGCCCTGGTTTCACTTTCAAACATTAGGGAAGATAAAATAATAAAACATCGATTTATAAAACACTAATATTCTAGTTAATAAACATGTTGTAGAGTGCATGAAATATGCACTCCCCTGGGGGATGAGCTTACGGTGGGGGGAGAGGAGAAGGTACCATTTTTGTGTTTTTCGATTATATCTCGGAAACGGTGGACTCTAGAAAAATATGTTTCAAATAAAAACTAAAGCTAGGTAAATTTCCTAAAAAATTATTTTTATACATATTTGTCGTGCTTAAAACGGTTTTTGAGATATATATCATTGAAAATCGATAATCTTCGAAAAAACATCATTTTTACCTCAATTTTGGTGAGACATTTGCTTCTGGTGCCTCCCACGACCTTTTCTCAGAAACATGGTCTTTTCAAATTCGTAGAGCATAAAATTTATTTTCATTTTATGTATACGCGTGGTACATAATTTTCAACTGGATCACAAGTTCAAAGTTTTTCACAGATATAACTTTTACTTAATTTATACAAATCAAACAATAATAATGAAAAATGTACAAGTACTAATTATAATTTAAAAAATTAATTTTCTAATGAAAAAATTAGTATTCGAAGTTCTTCATCTATAGATTATTAAAGCAAAGTAAATTTGCAACAGATTTGGTTCTATTTATTTTTTTGCATAGTCAATAGTTTTAGAGTTGCGGGGAAGAGAAAAATACAATGTTATGTAAAAACCTGTAAAGCGTCACATTAGCATAATTAATTTACTTAATTTTGTAACATAAAAAATCGGATTTGTCCGATCCGAAATTTCTTTTTTTCATCTCAAAGCAGGTTAAATTTACTATTATTTACTAATTTTAATGTGACGTTTTACATTTGTATGCAAAATATTGAACTTTCCCCTTCCCCATAGCTCTAAATCTATTGACTTGAATGAAAATTTGAATGCTTATGTTTTCATTATGCAATTAATTTTTTTAAATTATAATTAGTACATGTACCAAACGTATACTTAAAATGAAAGTAAATTCAATGCTTTAAAAAGTTGTAGAGACTATTTTTCTGAGAAACGGTCGTGGAAAGCTCTAGAAGCAAATGTTTGACAAAAAGTGAGGTAAAATGATATTGTTTCGAAAATTACCGATTTTCAATAACGTATATCTCAAAATCAGTTGAAAGTACGACAATTTTGTATATAAATATTTCTGTAGGAAATTTAATTAGCTTCAGTTTTTATTCAAAACATATTTGTATACAGCCCACCGTTTACGAGATATAATCGAAAAACACAAAAACGGATCCTTCTCTCCTCCCTATACCGTATGCTAACCCCCCAGGGGTGGGAAGTTTTAGTATGTTTACCTTCTAACTGCTAACGAAGCCCTAAAGCGAAAAATTATCGCATATTTAATGCACGTTACACTCCTGATTTCAGCCATTGACTAGACTCTAAATCCATGTCAAAACTCATGTTAATTTCTGTTTCACTTTTTTACATTGAAGAAGACTAAATATCAGGGATGTGTCGTTACCAAAATCGTTTATTATTCGAATTAATTTGTGAACAACAAACAACATTTATTTGTGAGCATTGAATTGTGCTAATATAAAAAAATAAATTTTTAAGACTCAATTCTTCAATTAAGGAGCCAACAATTATAGAAATACGCTTATATTGGCAAAAACTCCTCTTTATTATACTTCAATCAAATTACATGTTTCGGGACTTTAGTCCCATCATCAGACTGAAAACAGTATATCATATGATTACACACTATTCTATTAAAATCTCAATCAATACACTCAAAGATTAATTTGCCATTAACATATCATTATAAATTTTACCTTTAATAGTATTCCTTCATGGTGTTATTTCACCGTGTCTGTCCTTTCTTATATTAAAATAACAATACTTCTACCTTATGGGTACAAGGGTCAATCCTAACCAATTGTTTATAGTCCATAGTTGGTCAATCTATAATGTTAATTTATTAATTATTCCTGCATACACTGCTCCTATTTTATCTGTGTCTGTTTTGTAGTTAACAGTATTATTAATTGTTTTATTGATGTAGATTGCCTCTTTTATTTTTCTACTATGTGTTTGGCTTTCATGTTGAAGTATTTTTACTTTTTTCAAAATTAAATCTGTGGTTTAGTTTCTGTGCATGTTCTGCTAAGGCTGTTTTATTATTGTTAGATTTACTTATTTTTTTCGTGTCATATTTATGTTGATTTATTCTTTTATATAGATTTTGCTTGGTTTCACCTATATAGTGTTTATTGCAATCTAAACAGTCAATTCTGTATATGATGTCTTTTTTATTCAAATGTTCTATTTCGTTTTTAGTTATTATATTTTTTATTTTTATTTGTGTTGTATAATGCTACATCGATTTTAAAATTTTCATTATTTAATTTCTTAATTACTTTTTGTGTTAATTCTGGTATATATTTTATTTTTTTATATTTTTTAATATATGTTGTATTGTTTATACCATTTGTTAATTGATCACTATTTTTAACACTTTGTTCTATTTCTTCAATATTATTTTCCTTATTTAATACATTATTATAATATTCTGTTATTTTCATTTGTTTTGTTATTCTCGTGTTTTTATTATTTTCTGTGTTTGGTTTCTGTTTATTATCATCCTTTATATCATTTTTGAATGTTTGTTTTCTATTATTTACATTTGTTTGATTATTTATTACAATATGTACATTTTTATACCACATTTTATTTATTATTTTAGTGGGCACCATATTATCTATTAAATCTTTAAATATTTCCTTTTTTATTTCGTTAATGTAAATTCCATCTGTTAATTTTATTGCTGTTTTTATGTAGTTCTCTATGGTATTTAGTTTTTGGTGGAGGGGGTGGTGGCTATAAAAATTTAATAATCTATTGCTTGATTTTTCCTTCTTTATCCATTTTGTGTTTAAACTATCTTTGTTTTTTTACTATTAACATATTCAAATATTTAATTTTATTTTCAATCATATTTTCTCTGTAAATTCAATTTTTTTATACATTTTATAAAATTTATTAAATATTTCATCCATATCGTTATTGTTACTAGTTATAATTAATAGGTCGTCAATATATTTTACTATTAATATCGGTTTACTAATTATTCCTTCTTTAAAACTCTTTTCCATTAAATAATTCAATGTAATCCCGCTTATATTGACACCCAAACTTGACCCCATTGGAATTCCATTAATTTGTCTATAATATTCATCATCATAAACAAAATAATTATTATTTAGACAAATTTTCATTCCTTCTAAATTTTTAAGAATTATTTTATTTTAAGAAGATAAATATTCCAAAAGTTTTGAATACCATTTATTACTTAGAGAATCGTTAATGTTACTATAACATTTCACAGAGCACCAGACTGAAGAATGGAAGGATATGTTTGTTTAATAGTGTTTTAGGATTCGAAAACCAGTAAAGTAATGAATAGAGAAATGAACTTTATTCTGGGATAACTAAATTCTCTTAAGAATAACAACAATGAATGATAAAACTGGCATTGATTTCCTTAGTGCTCTAGCATCCGAAATTTACAGTTTTAATCATATTTATTAATTTAATTGTTGGGAATAAGTATCTTCAACCAATTGACATTTGACTTTCAGAACATGAAAAATTTCATTATTATAAATCGGAAAATATATCGCTTTAGGGGTTGAAAATTTGTATAGTAATAATTAAAAAAACTATCAACAAAGTCAGTAGTATCGATCGGATCCTAGGAATCGACTTTGGGACATCGATTATCGGTACCGATCTTTCCTCAAGAATCGACTTTTGGAACCGACACATCTCTACTAAATATCAATCCAAGTTGAAACTGTAGAAGTGGATGTTTATGGGCTTGTAGGAAAGAGCTATCGATAAACGTAAACCTGAAGTGAAGCGTCGGAATCGATCTTGCAGGTGCATTCAAGGTCGGGCTGATTTGGTGGAGCGTCCCGTCGATAGTAGTTCTGTTTTGGTACATTTTTACGGTTTCTATGGAATTGATACCTTTAATACTATATACTAATTTTCTTCAATGTAATATGCACAAACATAAATTGTACAATTTATGAATAGTAGGACATTTATGCAAATTCAAGGCTTAAAAACTGATACAATGATACAATCATGAAAATTTGCATTAAAATTTATTCTTTTATTGCCGCGGGTAAACCGTTCCAAATTCAGAACATTGTGATACACAAGTTAACAAGAATATTGAGCTCGGTTGGGACGCTGTGATTGGTCGGATCCGCCACGCCCACTACCCCCTCTCTAATCCCTTCCCCTTGCTCTCTCCCGTCCCCTTTAACCATTGCTTAGTACGCAGCTGACAAGAAAAGGACTGAGGGTACGTTGTGTATAAAAACATCTATCATTTGCTATGTTCTTTATAAAAAAGTCATATCACGTAATATTAGTTATAATTTTTTTAAATAGGCTGTTTCCGAGGTAAAAGCAAACGCAGAGAACTTCGGAAAAAAATTACTAAGTTAAGTATGTGATTAATGTCAACAACACCTTTGTTGTTTATTTTTCTATCTAAATTGTATTTACAGTAATTATAATTAAATTATTTTCTAACTGCCTCTTAAACTTTATTTTAAATTCATATGCTTAATTGTTAACTTTAGTACAATAGATAATTTTGTTTGTTGAATTAACATCAAAGTTTACAAAAATATATCAAGTAATTGAAATGAACAATATATTTAATGACATGGCAATGACTTGAATAAATTAACCTTCCATTAATAACGGTTTAGGGAAATGTTTTACAAGGTCCTGAGATCGTGTTATAGAGTCTTGGCTGATTGTCGGGAATGGAGAGGGAAAGATATACTATTAAAATAATTTAACACTAAATCTACCGTGTCAAATGAACCTTTTCGGACTTTTTGACAGAAGCTCCTGGAAACAACGTTCATTACTTTGCTTTTTGATTTTAATATTATTATTAAAAAATATATCAAAAGCGTTTTCTAATATCCATTCCTCTGTTATTATTGTATATTTACCGAGAATCAGTGGTAGAAATAGGGTCACATGAAATGTCGGTTGATTTAGTTAACTATTAATTTTTTTCAGATTTTTTTTTTTTTGTCAACTCCTTTTTCTTGCCTTTTTAACAATCCTTTACAGCTTTGTGAAATATAACTAAACTCTAATCAATGGGAAACATAAAAATAATTGCTAAAATAATATGCTTATTCTTCTCCTTTTTCACCTTCCTCCTAGTCCAAATCTCACTGACAATGAGTCAGAATCGTTCCTTTCCTTCTTTTATTCTGCATTGTTCTGTAAGAAAATGTTACAGCTTTTAGTGCGCATAGAAAAGAAAAAAGAAAAAGTAATTCATTGATTACTTACATATTTTGATTTTACGTACCTATTTATTTATTTTCTTTTGGACATTGATTGTATATATTTTGCTACAAACGAACAACAAAGCTACTTTATAACAAACCTAGCAACTAAACACTGTAAAGGACATTTAAAATATATACTTTAATTTGTATATTCAAACTGCATGACCTAGTTTTATTATAATGCTGATCACTTGTTGCTTGAATTTGATGAACAGGTGATGGTTTTAAGTCTCTCCTCCCCTGCCCCCTATCTATCTGCCGATGAAAAACAATTCCAAATAAGAATGTCATACTTAAAACCCCAAAGAAGATAATAAAACATTGTCCAGTATTAAGACCTAATATTACTTGCGACGAGACAATAGCTTGTTCGCTTGATAATAAGTTGCCCGTTTGATTAAAATGGAAAATGAAATTGTTTGGTAAAAATTTTAAAGCTCCTTATTTTTATTATAGCTCTTAAGAACCTCAGTCAATAAAAGATTTATGTCAGGAATAATTTAGGAAACTATGATAGTTTTCTAGTTAGTACTTAACCCAAAGTGTGTAAGTCTAAAAGTCCCCTAAACTACCCTATGTGCTATCACCACCAATAACTCTTGAAATTGATTTGTTCGCCCTTCCATTTTCTTTTATATAACCGCTATTACTCGCCCAATAAAACGGAAGTTCGTGGGTTCGATTCTCAACTGGGTCTGTTGATTTTATTTTGTGGTGGTCTTTTAGCTAACTGGGATCAACGCATTCTCTTATTTCTTAGTTTAGTACAGATATCCATAGCAATACAGGACGCTACATATCAATACCTACACATGGTGATATATAGTGAACACCTCTGGAACACTTAGAAAAAATCTAAGGTTAAGGGGTAGGTAAATCCTAGTCACCAATTGATATTAGGACTTATAAAGTAGATTTATCCATAGCATATATACACACATAAGTAGGTTTTCTTTTTTAATTTAAGAAGATGATTAATTTTTGGAATTCATAGAACTGGCAGTTTATTGAATTATCTCAGGGAGATGATAACTACAGTTCTATGAATTAAAATAATAACTGAGTTATCGATTTTAAAGTTGGTACGTGTGGTTACTATTTTTTACCACTTTCAATTTTCCTGAGAAATCGGTAAATGGGTATGCTACCTTTGGTTCTAGTATTCCCCATCCCTCCTCAAATCCCTTTGTTTTGTTTTGGCTTTTTTCTTCCTTGAGCTTCCGTCTTGTTACAGTAAGTTATAACTTTTATTTGTTCTCCAGTGAATAAAAAAATGAGTGCAATCAAGAAGTCAGATGTGTCGGCTTTTTAATAAGAAAAGACTCTTGTTCGTCTATATGTAATTCCTGCAAAAAGAAATTACAAACAACCTTTGATAAGAAAACATAAGGATGTGTATTCAAAAAAACGCTTGAACAGGGATGAAGACGACACGCAAATCTAAATCCTAGGTGATCCAAAACTAAAAAAAAAAATATATATATCACAATTTACTTGCTACAACGAAGAACTCAAACCTTACGCTCGTGGTACTATTAGAAAAACTGAATTGGACTGTGAATTAACTAAAATGATGAGCCTTTCAAAATTGTACAAAATAATTTTAAAAAAAAGAAGGTTTTGTAGGCTTTGTAAAAAGATTGGACACAAGAAACTTATTGCCCAATTGAGAAACTATTTCCAATACCTTGCTACCTGGTCGTACACGCATACAAAAATCAAATATATGAAGATATAAGGGGTCAAATATACGACCCTGCATATTGACTTGATCTCTCATCTGTGGCCCTAGATGGCAGGAGATAGCTACTTACTATGACTTGCTACTTTGCCTTGGAATGAAACCTAAAATTTGAGATTTCAGCTTCAAGAAAAATGGTTGTAAGGCATACTGCCAGGAATATCGCTGAGGAGTTTCATCCATTTTGGAAGAATTTTTAATATTTTCGGACAATGTAGTTTGTTTACAGACAACGCAAGAAATATGTCTATAGCAGCGAATTAGTTAAAAACTAAACGTCTGCCTTGGTTTGCACATACCTTGCAATAGGTTGAAAGTTATGCTCTAAAAGATTCTGAAGATAGGTGTATTATCATAAACTTTTATTAGCAGCAGTGTTGCTTTCGACATTTTGTAGAGTCTGCAAGCTCTGCATTCCCAGCCAAAATTGAAACTTGTTCAAGAATTTCCAACCAGATGGTATTCTACATTTTTTATGGTTCAAAGAATATTAGATATCAGTGACCCACTCATAATAGTAATATCCAAGCTGAAAATAGTCAAATTTTCTATTTCAAACCTATAGAAATCGAAGTCCTAAAATATATGGTATTTTTGCTTTCAATTTTTGAGGAAGCAACAAAAAAATTGTCGGGCCAGGAATATGTAACATCGTCACTTGTAATACTATTAGTTTAAACCTTGAAGGGCGAAATGACGTCTGCGCTTGTATCGTTAAAGACTTGCATAAGTTTAAAGTTTCACGAACTATTGGTAGGTGGTCTTAACAATCGACTTGCCCCATATGAAACGCGCGTTACGGCATACGGTCATAATTCTAAAAAGGTGCTTCTGTAGACTGCTTGATTACTGTTACACGCTGCTTGGAGGGACTTGCGTTACCAGAACAAGAGACTGTTCTCGAATACTGTAAAGAAAATGATATTAAATAGTTGCCCTTAGGTTTAATAAAAAAAAAAAACTATTTATGTATTCCTATTACCTCGGTATCACCTGAGAAAGTATTTTCATAATCATGAGAAATAATTAGCGAAAACAGGCGCCGCACAGTGGGGCAAAACGGTTAAAAAGCAGAAAATACTTTCTCAAGAATGGTTTGTCCTATCGAGATGCAAATAGCATGTGCAGATATTTTAAATCATTTTGTAAAATTTAATTTAACATAATTTTATTCTAATTTAATTTTAATAAGCTGGTTCAGAATGGCTCAGAAAAATTCATTATTTGCCTGTAAATGGAAAGAATGATGGAAAGGTTCACATTATCTTTTAGAGTGATTCGTTACTGATGGTAAGGTGTTTATATTTTAGATTCAGGCCTCATGTAAGTTATGTAGGGATCTGAAGATTCTAGCAGCTTATAAAATTCACCCTTGTTTGTGGCTGTGCGAGAACATTTCCTAGTAAAGTGTATGTAGACCATAGTAATTAACGTATTTGTTCATAACTAATTCATAGCTAACTTAAGTTATTTATACAGTTAAAGACGGATTGCGGAAAAATATTCTTGATGTATTTTCGGTGTGACTGGAACCGTATCCATGCTTTACAAAATCAACTTTTATCCGTAAATCAGTGTTAGGCCGTTTTTCTATTCATTCCTTGGCGGCTTCTTTTATTGGGATAGTAGTTTTGATAGTTCTCCAACGCTGGAATTCCAGGGTATAGCCTAGGTGAAGATTATATTTCATAAATTTAATTCTAGCATGAAGTAGAAAAATTCACAACTTAACTGCCTCTTCTTTGCGACACTTAAGTTAGCTTATCCCTATTAAATTAAAACTTATTTTAACTTTTGTTTGTTAAGAGGAAACAACACTTATTAATTGTACCACTCATTAAAATATGTAAAGCATCCAATACCAAAGAATACTTCCCGAAAATAGAAACTGAAGTTGATTTATCCATCACTAAAACTACCTCATATACATTGGAATATTTTGTTTTAATAGTCTCTATAAAGATAATATCCATGTTAATACTCTTAGAGAAGAAAGTAGACTGATAACTATTTAAATAAACATAGAGACCACGAACATACTAATCTCAACTTTGTAAAAAAATCCTTTTTTTTTTTATAAACATTTGTCATCAGTTGTCAATGAGATTTACAGGGATATTAAGTATTAGGATAAGCTTTATGAAAAAGGTAATTTTTACCCGAGCTAAGTGGAGCTTTATTTGTAGAACCACATATGTTTAAAAACTCTGGTTACTTTTTCCCTCACGCTCTAGTATATTTTTTGAAATATATTGCATACATTGGAACAATCTAATTTTTTTTCCACTATTTTTTAGTACTTGTACTACAAACCTGACAAGCTTCATAGGTTTATCTATAAAAATAAATCCACAGTGATCCAAATTGTACCTCAATAGAAATAGGCCATTTAGGGGTAGAGTGATATTGTCCAACTTTAGAAGGCCCCAGAGTAGCAAATAAAAAAGAAATTGAAAAAAACAAACAGGAAATGTTTGCACCAATTAATAATGAATAAAATGGCCCATCAAAGACTACAAAAATAATAAAGTAATTTTTAGAGTTTTTTCCGTGTTTGCCCCACAGTCCGACACAGTCCGTGTTTGTTCCAAACCCTCCGAAAGCAGACCTGCAAATATTTTTAAAAGGCAACTTTGGGTGAAGTGCTGTGTTTTTATTAAGTCTTGATATTTGAAAATTATGCATTTGAAAAATGTTATCTGGTTATTTTATTAACTTACCATTTCTGATACTAATGTGTAATTTCAGCTTATTTTGAAGTAGTTTTATTTTTCATAGTAAATTTTAAATAATTGTATTTTCTAACAGCTTTTATATTTGTAGGGGCTTTCAGATAGCTTGACTAAAAGAAATAAATATTATATTGAGCAAATGTGGACTGTATAATTAGAAAAAAAAGAATGAAACTTTAAACTGGTTTGTGGCATAAGATGAGTAAAATTCCACTCACCGGACTTCGTGTCTTCTCTAGGAGAATTTAGCCGCTTCCTGGTTACAAAATCGCGGCGACGAGATCTCTGACGCCGCGAAATGTTGACGACTGACGTCGGACCAAATTTCAAATGTTTAAACCACTTAACTGATAGAAAACCGAAACTTTACTCATATACTATTAACTAGGAGACAATAGCGTGGTGGTTCACAAGTCACTAAGAAGTATAACAAAAACAAATGACGAAGATGTTACAAAAACAAAGGACTATACTAAAACAGTACCTGATTACAAAAAAAAAAAAGGTTGAAAAAAAAAATAGATTATGAGAAATAAAGGAAAACGCTTATAATTGCCTTAACATACCGCCCACCAAAATGGGGAGGAGTTTCCCATTTTCAAAGATGATCAAAGGGATAAGGGAGTTAAAGGAAGAAGGAAAAAGTAAAAAAAAAAAAAAAAAAAAAAAAATAAATAAAAAATAAATAAAATAAAAAATATAAAATATAAAAAATAAATAAAAAATAAAATAAAATAAATAAAAAAAAATAAAATAAAATAAAATAAAAAAATAAAAAAAATAAAAAAAAATAAAACGAACATACAATTGTACAATAATTATTCAGAGGGAGTCATTCCGGTAAGGGAATGACTTGGTTGACAGGTCGCGTAAAGAGGCTGTCAGTAGTGCGGAGAGTCACCACCCTGGTATTACCATCAGGACCAGGATGTAAAGTGTGGATGCGAGCCAAAGGCCATTGAGTAGGGGGCAAATTTAATTTTTTTAGAATTACGACATCGCCGAGTTTCAAATCCTTAGATGGGCGTGTCCATTTCAGGCGTTGATTAAGTGTGTTCAGATACTCCCGAGACCAACGACTCCAGAATGACTGAACAACTTGAGATACCCTCTTCCAGCGATCATGAAGAGTAACCTTTTCAGGAATTTCTAATTCGGGGCGTGCTAACAGGGGTGCACCAACAAGAAAATGACCAGGGCTCAAGTAATTCATGGACTCCTGGGGATCGGAGGAAATGCTACATAGCGGTCTACTGTTGAGAATAGACTCAATACGAGCAAAAAGGGTGAAATATTCCTCTGTGGAAAACAACACACTTTTAGCGGTCCGGTAGAGCAGCGTTTTGGTGGATTTCACGGCGGCCTCCCACAGCCCGCCGAAATTGGGAGCTTGAGGAGGGTTAAATTGCCAGTTAATATGGCGTTGGGCAAGATGATCGGAGAAACTATGTTGGTTTTCCAGCAGCATGTCATAAACCTCTCTTAGTTGCGCTTCAGCGCCTATAAAATTACGTCCCCGGTCGGACAACATCGTATTGGGCAGGCCCCTCCGTGCGATAAAACGGTCGAAAGCGGCAAGAAACGTGTTCGTGGAAAGTTCGGAAGCGAATTCCAAATGGACAGCTTTCGTGGACGCACAAACAAAAATACATAGATAGCCCTTGGAAATAAGAGGTTTGCGCAAGCGCGGAACCCGCACATTAAATGGACCGGCAAAATCTACTCCGGTGGTGGTAAACGGTCTACTGGGTTTGACGCGGGGGGAAGGCAAGTCAGCCATAATAGGCTGTAAAGTAGTGGCTCGAAACCTGTGACATATAGCACATCGGTGGATGGTTGATCGCAATATTTGCCTTAAAGACAAAATCCAAAATCTCTCTCGAATGAGAGCTTGACAAGTAAGAGGACCGGAGTGCATTGAAGAAATGTGGTAATGTGAGCATATCATCTCGGATAGATGTGATCTTTTAGGCAGAAGGATGGGATGCTGAGCTGAAAATGTTAGTTCAGAGTTCTGAAGCCTACCGCCCACCCTGAGAATGCCGGCTTCGTCTAGAAAAGGAGACAAATGTCCCAAAGAGGGAACGGGTTTATCCGACTGAATAAGTCGGATTTGTTCGGCGAAATGCGAACCCTGCACTAGACGCGCAATTACAAAAAGAGATCGTTCAATTTCGGAGGCAGTCATAGAACCTTGAAAACTCGGTTTCGCTTTCGAACGCGCGCGGCAATTCTGAGCGAAGCGCATCATCCAGGCTACCACACGCTGTAGACGTAAGAAAGAGGAGAAACGGGTTATGATATATGGATCAGCAGGGACACTATTGGCAGCGAGTAGCACATGTGAATTGGACTTCGACTCAGGGATCGAAGTTGAGGGAGCAGATGGTGGGGCAAATGGTGGAGGCCAACTTGCTTGAAAGTCCGACATAAATGGAGGGCCATGTGACCAAAGTGACAACGCAATAGGCTCAGACAGTAAATTAGGGTTCAGCCCTCGAGTAGCCATATCGGCTGGGTTCAGAGCCGAACTGATATGAGACCAAACGGTGCAATCGGGTATGGTGTTGTTGACGTGGACTACACGGTTTGCGACGAATGTTTTTAATAAGTGGGGGGGGGGGGGTTTTAAGCCAAGAAAGGACGATTTCAGAATCTGCAAACAATTGATATCCGGAAATATTTACCGGATATTGGATATCGCGAACAGAGCTGAGCAAGTCCGTTAGCAATACGCAAGCACACAACTCGAGCCTGGGAACTGATAATGTTTTTAGAGGAGCGACACGAGTTTTTGCTTTCCACAAAAAAGAGGATCGAGTCTGGTAAGAATCGAAACAAATGTATAAAGTAGCAGCATAGGCAACTTCAGAAGCGTCAGCAAAACCTACCAACCTGATAGAGTGGTAGCGATCAGGGAGTACACATCTTGGGAAAGATAGAGTGGAAACGCTAGGCAAGTGGTGCACAAGATCATCCCATTGTGCTTCAATTTCGCTTGGGACGTTCTGATCCCAGTCGAGCTTAGCCGTCCAAAGCCTTTGTATAATGATTTTGAAGCATACGGTAGTAGGCGATAAATAGCCATTGGGGTCAAATATACGAGCCAAAAACGACAACATGTTGCGTTTGGTACATTTAGCGTTGAAGGGTATCACTCTGTATACAAACAGATCTCTAGATGGTTCCCAATTTAAGCCCAAAATTTTCAACGACTTGTCCTCGTCATTCAAAACCAAAGGGGATTCGCAATGTTCCTCGGGGAGATCCTCAAGAACTTGAGAGTGACTTGTGGACCATTTGCGGAGCTCAAATCCGCCTAAGCTTAGCAATTTGGTTAATTGTGACCGCAGGAAACTAGCAGACTGGACATCATTAGCACCAGTTATTATGTCATCGACATAAGTTTGATTCATTAAGGCTGCTGAAGCCAAGGGGAAAGCGGAACCTTCATCTTTTACAAGTTGATGCAGCACGCGCATGGCCAGGAATGCTGAAGGGGCCAAGCCGTATGTTACGGTATTCAGCTGCGCCTCTTCGACTCGCGAATTGTTGTCCGGGGTCCAAAAAATGTGTTGCAGGTGGCGGTCCTGTTCATGAACGAGCACTTGACGATACATCTTTTGTATGTCACAGCACAAGGCAACTTTAGCGAACCGAAAATTTAACAGGACCGTTGAAATGTCAGATTGTAACTTGGGCCCCTTCAACAAACGGTCGTTTAAAGAAACGCCAGAAGAATCAGGGCTTGAGGCATTAAATACCACACGCAATTTGCTACCCTGATTGGTAATTTTGGTTACCACATGATGCGGAATGATGTACGCAGAAGGCGTAGAAGCCTTGGACATGTGGTCGAGCTGGGCGTACTCCTGCATGAAATTTGGTATTCTGAAGCAAGCTCAGGGGTTTTAGCTAACCGTCTTTGCAAATTTAACAAGGAAGCGTATGATTTGGAAGAATTACTCTGAACCGGAGCAGCATCGGGCTTCATAGGCAGGGATACGGAGTACCGGCCATCTGGCTGTCGTTGGTGAGTATCCCGGAAGTGTTGCTCAGCTAGAGTGTCGAGGGGATCTTCAATTACAGGTGCATGAACATGCTCGATTTCCCAGAATTTCGAAAGCTGCTGAGAAAGTTCAGCAGTAGAAATGAGCGACGCGATGCTCGATGAGGGAGTCTGGGAGTTCATGGGACCAACAATTGTCCAACCAAATATAGTGCTGACAGCAACGGGACCATTCTGGTGCTTGATAATAGGTTCAGGGGACAATAACTGTGGGTACACGTCAGCACCTAGTAAAATTTCAACCTGGTCGGGTCGGTAGAAGGTAGGGTCAGCTAATTGGAGTTGAATGAACGATTGAGGAATCGTAGGAGGCAGTTCAACAGTTGGCAAATGCCCGACGATATTGGGAATCACCGACAAATTTGCGCTAACGTGCTGGGTCGTGTATGAGGAGACTATGTTGCACGATACGGTGCCAGGTGAGGTTGACAGCGAACCGCCTATTCCACTTACCGAAATGGGAGCACGATTCACTTTAAGCCGAAGAGATCGAGCCAAACTTTGAGAAATAAATGATATTTGGGAGCCAGGGTCAATGACCCCTCGTACTGGTACATAACCAAGAGAGTTATTATGGATGCGAGCTCGAAAGGTACCTAGCATGTTAACAACAGAAGCTGGAGCTATTTTGGGAGTTGAAGAAGTGCAACTACAGGAAACAAGAGCATTAGCAGAAGTTGGCTCGGTCTTTTCATGTAATGAATTAGTGGGAACATTGGCATTAGGCTTAAGTGGAAGCGAGGAATCATTTGAGCGATCAGGATGTAACAGCGTGTGATGATTCCTGGATGAGCATCTACGGCATGATGCCGTCGAGGGGCAATCGGCTTTCAGGTGTGAACCAAAGCAATTGAAACACCTTCTATGGGTGCGGAGAAAGGAAATCTTTTCTTCCCTGACACAGGAAAAAAGGTGGGACATGAAGATAAGGAGTGACCGTTATGACAAAATAAGCATTTGGAAAAGATTTGTGTGGAGGCTTTTTTTTATATTGTTGGATACAATAAAGGATAGTTTAGAAGTACCATGAGATTGAGGTTTATTAGAAGACGAGCTGCTGGCAGGGCTGTGGGTGGATGAAATTTCTATAGTTTTTATTTGATGTTCCACGAACTCTTAACAGTTTATCATAAGAGGGGATCGCTGTGTCGGCTTGCTTTTCTTCGAAAGCTCTTGCAGTTCTTGAATCTAAATTCCTGAGGGATAATGATAACAACAAAAAGTTTGCTAAATCGCCAACCTTTAAAGCTTTGATGGCTTCAATTGAGTTTTGATGGACTTGAATGAACGTTTTTTAGAGCACTCAACGAGTGCGTGGTGGAGCACTTATAGTCCAAAATTTTATTCAAATATGTGGTGGCGATACGGCGAGTGCTTTGATATCGGTTTACAGAGCTTGGTAAGCCAAGGGGTAATTTTCAGCTGTTAACTGAAAATTTTCAATAACAGCCAGAGCTTCATGGGAGACCGATGTACGTAAATAATGGAACTTCTGAATGTTTATCAATTGAGAATTCTCATGGACAAGAGAATTAAAAATTGAGAAAAATTCGCTCCACTTTTCAATATTGCCGGTAAATGTAGGAATGGTAATGGGAGGCATGTGCTGGGTAATTTTGGGTGGTTCATTATTAGTTGATTGTATGTTTTCATTTTTTATCAAGGGAGCAGGTTCTTGTTTTTTTTAACTTATGGTATTTGGCTTGAATTGTGAATAGAATGGTTCGAAACGAGGATGAAACGTGTGTAGTTTCAACGGTATCATCGGGGTCAAGGTTGTAATTTAATTCAATAATTTCAACAGTTAGTGTTTGGAACTTCTTTTGGAGGAATAATGAATCATCATAATACGAGCGAACAAGATCTATATCAGATACAGTCGAATTCTTTATCTCATCCCATGATTTGGTGATGTCGGCAAAAAATGTTTTGACGTTTGGTTTCAGCGATTTTCAAAGCCTTTAATATTTTTTCGCGAGTTTTTTGATCCATCATTAAAGTAAATAATTAAATATGGGAGCAGCTGAAATGTAATATGAAAATTCAAATTAATTAAATCAGAAAGGTTATGATTCGAATTAAAACTGAAAACCGGTAACGAAAAGTGACAAAATGTAATAAATCAAAATAAATAAGTAAACAACAAGAGAAAAGGAAAATAAATATATTAAAACAAAGCCAAGGATAACTGTATTAATGGGATTCAAAAAGGATTCGATCCGAAAAGAAATCGAAAATCAAAAAGCGTGAATAAAATTGTAAAATAAAAACAAATACAAACAAAAAAGCAAAGAAAATCAGAATTTTCGATTGATAATATGATCAAAACAAAGAAAATGCAAAGAACGTAAAATGAATAGGTTTGATAAGGTTACAATTTACAATGTATCTTCGTAAGGTTACAATAGATAATTTTAAGGTAGCAGTGGCTATACTATGTAAGGCTGTGGATTCTAACGAATGTTTCGTAAAGTTAATCAAAATGGCTACCTAAAACCGACGCCGTTTGTGAATTTAAGAAGGAAAAAATAATAAATTAAGTAATTAATTTATTCGGGGGCAATAATTAACCTTATTGTTCAAGAAATACTCTAAACATACTTTGTGTGGTTTTAACATTCGAAATTTTATGTGGCCCAAGAGCCAATGAGCCAAATATGACCATTACAACTATTTTTTAAAAAATTGGGAGCCAATTCTGTTTGTTTAGTAGACTAAAAAAAAAAAAAAAAAACTTTTATTACACTAAATAAGTAGTACACTAAATAAAATAAATTTCATACTTTATTTCATACTTACGGTCATACTTTATGTTGAAATCGACACAATTTTATTGAGGGGAATATGATGTTTATCCCTACACTCTACCTATTACTACAGCATTTGCGATATCTTCTCCACGCGTCTGACCTTTAAGTGGCAATAATCCTAAAAGTTCTTCTTTAGGGCCTGAATGAGACATTAATCTTACAAAAAGTGAAAACTGCGCTGTATAATTTATGTCACAAGGCTCGTCAACTGCTATTGATAAAGCCGAAACCAATTTCAGATCTTCGATATGCTGGTTGTTTATATTCGAACACATTTTAATTCTTTCTTTTCTTCCTTAATTCTTATTTTATTTATTATTTTCAATTTCTTGTACATTTTATCTTATTTCTTGTATATATTATTTTATTTCTTGTATCTTTAAGTTGTTTATTTTAAATGTTCTTACTTTATTTATTTTATATCAGTGTAGATTTTGAATGAATGAGTTACTGTCATCAATATTAGTCATTGCCCTTGAGTGAGGCAGCATGTAATTAATCAAATAAAAAGATTTAAAAAAAAAAAAAATTGTTTTGGCAGACAATGGTAACTCTTTAATTCTTTTCAGAATATCTGCTTTGTTCTTAAAATCCTAAAATAGCTCTTTGGATGCATTTATAAAACATTTGTTTATGTATTCGCCGTCTGTGTACGGTTTCCCTCTATTAGCAATCTCTTGGTTAAAAACAAAACTTGCCATATTAATATTGCTGGAAGATCGCATCCAGTTATTAAACACAGAAGTTAACGACTTTTGACTCTTCTGAAGTTCCTCAACTCCTTTCTTCCTTGCATCACCGGTAGGATATTTAGTGCTGAATGACGCGTGCTTTCTTGTAAAGTGTCTCTCTAAATTTGACTTCTTGTTATGCGCGAATTTCTCCTTACAAATAAGACATGTCGGAAGTCCATTCAAGTTTTAAATAAACGCAAAATTTTCGATCCTTTTAACTTTAAATTCGCGGTTTTCATCTTCCGTTTTTCTTTGCTTTTTTTTGGTAGCCACGTTAGTCGGGGTGCCTATTAAAAGTATTCCAAATATATTTTTTCCAAAGCGACCAGTACAAAATTATTATCTTTATTAAATTAATGAAAACATTTTTTTTTTTTTTTAAATACAATTTTATTAATTTATGTTACTGCACCAAAAAGAAAAAAAAAAATACTTTTTTCAATCATCGGAATAACAACACTTTTAATATTACCAAAAATGGAAGAAAACTTCCGACATTTGGACAAATAGAAGTTATCGAAACCACCAGCATGCATACATAGCAGGTGTAATAAAATCGTATAAAAATACTTGTAAGATGTGCAGATAGATTGAAAAATACAACTTTTTAATAAGACAGGACAACGGCAGACATGGTAGATAAGACAAAACTGTTCACACTGCAACTGCTGGTCTGTGATGCCAATTTGTACGCCCACTACTTTAGAAAAAAGTATACGCGCGCATGGTTGTGGTACCTTTGTATCACACCGGAGTACGTCGAAAACATACGAACAATTTCAGCTTGTAGCTTGTACATGGTTTGTGTTTACGTTTACAAAAACTAATAAAATTAAACTCGATATTCGTTACGTATTTTTACAATATAAAATTTTAATTACCTATCTATCTTTTAACCTAAAAAAAAAAAAAAAAAAAAAAAAAAATCATGCATGTTCTCGATTTATAGAACAATTTTAATTTATCAAAATAAGATGTAATTTTTTTTTTTTTTTTTTTTTTTTTTTTTTTTTTTTTTTTTTTAAATGAAAATATTATTGCGCCTTCCGTGAATATTTGTGCCAGAGCCGCACTGAAGGAGCCAAAGAACCACATGCGGCTCTGGAGCCGCACTTTGCCGACCACTAGGTCAGTGCAAAAATAATGGAGGTTTTGAATATTAATTTTGTTTCGGCAAAATAAACCAATTAAACAAAGATAATCCCCTAATCTGGTTCATGAATTATAAACAATAGTGATTAATGTTGTTTTCCCTCAAAGATTATATAAATTTTCCATGAGTTAGGACATCTGAAATTCACCATGTCAAAACAACGATTTTTGCAAAATTTATTTTTATGAGTTCAAACTTGGTAGAAGTACGGCCCAAACCGGGCGTAACGTGTTGTTCATAGTGATAAAAACATCAGTGAATGTACAGTACAGAAATTTGACGACGGAAGGTTGCGGTAGGCATTCCGTTATTGATCAAGACCAACAGTGGACTTTGGTAAAAGAAAACCCTCGCAAAACTACTCTTGACATTGCAGGAGAAATTAGTGTTGACCACTCAATACTATAAACTACACAAAATTACATTTTTTTTTTTACACATATAAAAACCTGCATTGTTCTTCGAACAATCCAATAGTTAAAATGAGAAGAATCTGTGACAGGATACAATGGTTATCTTTTATGATAGGGAAGGAGAGAGATATATGATGAAGGGAATGGGAAATAAATGAGCTGAAAAGGTGTTCTCTTTTGTTCCCATCGTAAGAAAAGCGACCGAGAAGCCATCATCACATCGGAAGGGATGAAAGATAGGTTAGTATTTCAGAAGGATTTTTTTATTTTTTATTGTTCAATTTCTTTTTAATAGAAAAGTTCTTTTTAAATAGGTACCGAAGTTATTTTGATACTTAAATCAAGATGCCTAAATGCCTAAACCGTTCTGAAGTAACGTTTGGATTGGATAACTTCAATTTGTTTTCAGGGCAAAGCGTTTCTTAAGATTGTTGAGAAAAGGTCGAGACGAGGATAAGTTTCAAGCTGATTGATGTTGATAAATGAATTTGAAGCATCGTCGAAGTCTTGATGTGTTTTCAGGAATTATCGGATAGTCTTTGATGAAAGAGGTTTCTGTCAATTGGTCTCTAAGAAATAATGGAGGAGGGTGTCTCGATATGGGGGCATGTAATGTGATTACGAATGACGCGGCCTGAACTAAGTTCGATGGAGTGACTGAAATTACCTACTCTGTGAATAAAAAAGTGGAAGGTAACGATTTGGGTCAAACAATGACCAAGTAACGATAAAAATTAAAACTAAACTACATTTTCTTGATTAAAGAATTATTTTTACTTTGGTTCATCAGATGTGAAAATTGTTTGCACTAATGAATGAATTTGTGTGAAAAAGTGTGGGACAAGAGAAATCAATCAGGGATATTTAAGGAGTGTGAAAAAAAATGGTTAAACATTATAAAATAAAGAATGAAACAATATAATATATACCAAATTGATTTATTTTAAGAAATATGCAAGATGACTTGCATGATAAATTGACAAATCAAATAAAATGAAAAACAGAATTAAGCTAATTTAGAAATGTTATAAGATAATAAATGATAATAGGTTTATCTTAAAAGATTTCTCTCAGTAAATGGTCATGCTATATTATGTTAAATATTATGATTAAAAATCAGCGACTAAAATTTATTTATTTCTTTACTAAACAACTTACAATATCTAAAGAAACTGTATTATATTTTCTTCAAATTCAATATATGTGCTAAACGACCTCATTTGTTGCAGGTTTTTCACTGATGGAACAATGCCGCATACAGGTAAAATTTTGAATTTGATTATTATATAGGTAATATTTTAAAATTCAGAAGCTTTTATAAATCACTACTATACATAAAACTAAATGTCAGTAACATTTAATATCACACTAAATAAATATGGGTGAAAAGAACAGAACAGTTTATAAGAGACCCCTGTGTGCATTTGACCACTACTGTCACTTTTAGGTCCTTACTCTTTCTTCTTCTTCTTCTTCTTCTTAATTTATGGTTTTGTATAAGATCACCAAACCATTTGCGTCTACAATCTTGATTTGATCCTTATTTCTCTTCTGACCGAGTAACATAGTTTCATGCCTTCTTGGGACCCCTCTTCTCCTTTTTTTTCATCTACAAAGTAGGAAAACAATTTTTTTCAAATTTAAAATAGGTTTAACTAGCGTATGGGTCTACCCTTTCCTCTCTACTTGACATGTAGAAAGAGGAATCATAGGATATATAACTATATATATATATATATATATATATATATATATATATATATATATATATATATATATATATAGCTGTGTATGGCCGGCTCTATATATTTCATACCGTCATGAATGACAGTAGTGAACTACTGATAGGAGACTAACTCAACAGTTCATTATTTTTAAGCAAATAAATTCATGAATTTCCATATACCGCACAGTGTTTCATAACCTTAATCTAGCTGACCAAAACCATTGCCACTCGTATTTGCATCACAAAATATTATCAATTTTTTTTTTTTTTAGAATTTTCGACGCAGAATTTGGTAATGTAGTTAAAATTGAGCTAGGATTAATCCCAATGCAGATAATGCAAGGGTTCATAAAAAAATTTCTGGGAACATACAATATATTTCTTAATATTATGAAAAGTTTTAAGGCATGGAAATTATAGTGAATTAGTATTATTTATGAAGCAGAACAAACACTAAATTTTACTGAAATAATATAAAATATACAATATTTTTTATAGTAGTAATAAAAGTAAAAGTTTATAGTAAAAACGGAAATTCAATGTTACAAATCACACAAACCTAAATAAACTTTCCTGATTCAATTTTCTAACCTCTAGTTGATTCATAGTTTTAAGGATAGCACCACATATTTAACATTTTTGAGCACATGTATTAGAAGCCAAAGCATTGCACACTTTGCCATTAACCATGGTTAGTAGGAATGGTTAATGGCAAAGTATAAGGTTAGTAGGAATTAAGTATAAGTTCTAATTGTCCTTCCGCTCACTTCCACTTCAGTTGGGACTAGTTGAGAAATTCGGCTTTCAGTATGTGAAATCAATATGAGACGAAAAAATATAGAGAAGTGTTTAACCGCTAGATTTTTTGATGTTCGTCCTCTTCACTTACGGTACATAACTGGAGTGGAACGAAGGATGAAACTAGAATGTTGGAATCGTCTGAAGTTGAAATTGTCAGTGCTACTCTACCCCTCTGCTTGCACCGCGGCAGAGTACCGCGACCATCGTCGACTACATCCTTAACTTTTTTTTTCGTGAAGTTTGACTAGAGATTTTAAAAACTTTTTTGGGTCCAACGGGGGAAAAGGCTTATTTTTTACTTGAACTGTGAATTCGCAGTCCAACCATTCTTTTCGCTTCTATATGAAGTTAAATTACTGTAATGGATGTCTTTTCAATATAACCACTTTTTTTTAAAAAATTACGTCTAGATGGAAAATCATTTCTTTCTCGCTCAGGAAACTCCGATGGAGGGTACTTTTCTAATCTAAATGAAGAATTTTCTCGCTACCTCCCTGAAAAATCATGTCACATGTTTTTATACCTTCAAAAAAAGTCTATGTATGGAACTGTATACACAAATTCTGAAAAAAAAGACCCGATACTTCAAGACATGGATCTGAAATCAATTTTAACTCATTTGAGGGTTGTTTTAAAAAATGTTTTTATAAGGGTCATGGCGCTCTAGCACGTTCCTTAAGAAATATGTATTCATGAATATGAAATTTTACGTAACTTCTGATGAATATGGATATAAACTATAACTGCCTCAAGGATTTGTTTGAAATTGTGATTTTAAAGGTAATAAAGCATTCACTTACCACTACTAGTAAAAGCTATGACTCATAGATTGAACAAAAAACAAAAATTCGCAGACACTTGCTAACGTACTTTTCAGGAATGATGTGAGATTAAAATATTTGGAAGGTGGAGGTTTGGATGAGCCCCACTCAACCTATAATCCAGTCAATGAGTGCTGAAATGAGAGTCCATTTTTGATTTCATAGCTTCGTTAGGACTAGGGTTGGGCGATAGTCGATAGTTACTATCGATATATCGATAGGTCACTATCGATAGCGTCGACTATCTTTCTTAGCCTCAAGTTTTAAAATTATGCTAATCTGTCTTGAAATTGAATTCGGAATTTCTAGAGCTCAAGGGTTAATATTCTCTCAAATATTAAGCCAAAGGAAAGCAGAAATGCTAGTTTTTCTTTCGGGCAATATGTGGCTGAAGGAGCACACTTGACTCTTTAAATTAACTATTTCTTTATTTTTCTTTTTTTAAGAAATATTTTTGTTCATTATTATTGTAACCATCTGAATTGTAAATACTTTTTTAAAATTCAAATAAATTAGTTTTTTTCTCTTATCTTTATGATATAATCTTATAATTAATAATCCTGCGAATTTCAAATAGCAAGTAGATAATTAAATTTAATTAAATTTGTTAAAATTCTTTATTGAATAGCTTTGGGAAAAAAGGAAGTAACTATCGCCCAACCCTAGTTAAGGGTGCCTGGGCAATGCATTTGGCTCTCGGCGGCCATGCACATAGGAATTGGTTATTTATACAAATACAGACAGAGAAGATTCTCAGAATGTTAATATTCTATCACCTGTTCAACCACCTAATATTAATATACCAAGACATTATTGGTATATTAGTAGATTATACAATACAAAACTTTTAATACAACTAAAATAGTTATTAACTTAGAAAGAAAGGGGAAGGGAAATGATATAATTTTATTTAGATATAATAAAGTTTTATTCACTACATTTTGTTTATTATTTTTTCCATATTTTAAATAGAATGATATCGATGATTTTTAATGAAATAGACATAATCACTAACCATTCATTCAATTAATTTCACTTTGGCTTCAAATATATATATATATAATAGACTTGATTTATAATATGACTTATTGCAGGGCAGGCAGGGGTGAACCAGCTTGGTGGTGTCTTTGTGAATGGTCGCCCTCTGCCGGACTGCGTCAGACGTAGAATCGTTGACCTCGCATTGATGGGTGTCAGGCCTTGTGATATTTCAAGGCAGCTCCTCGTTTCTCATGGCTGCGTTTCAAAGATTTTAACTCGTTTTTATGAAACAGGGTCTATTCGTCCAGGCTCCATAGGTGCCAAAACAAAGGTAATCTAACTCAAAAATCACTTTACAAATGATTTTCGCTTCAAATTCGTCTTAAAAACAAATTATTTTTAGATTATAGAAAATCCTCCAGTTTCTCTTCACCATTTATTAATTTCAATTGCCATGCTGATGACATACTCGTAGTACTGATTGCAGATTCCACTCGTCAATTGCAAATTACTGTGGATGAATGGAACTAGAAGCTAAAGAGTAGACACTTGATCATCTAAAAGCAAATCATGCATATTGGTAGAGAGGAAGATCTATTATTAATTACTTAATATCTTATAAATGATGCCAGAATCGACCGGAAGATATTTAACTGTATGAAGAAGGTCAATGGTCTGTTCTAACAAATATCCACAACTCTTGGTGGCAAGAAAGGATTTAATAAAGAAGCTAAAGTACGACACTTAAAATCATTTTTTCTCAGAGCTGCAGTATGGTTGAAAGAGCTAGACTGTCGGTGGAGGGTAGGAGGGGAAAGGAAGACAAGACGAGACTGTATCTGATGATACCATAAGAGAGAGAATGGCCATGCGGCCTGTTGCAAATATCTTGGAGGAAATGTAAAAAATGGTCGGGGTATGTCTGCAGGGTGGGCTATGATAGAAATGCTAAATGGCTTTCAGACGTTCGCCCTTGCGGATCGTGACCAGTTGGCAGGCACCGAATCACTTATGATATTCATATAGAGGCAAGGAAGTAGCACGGCAGAGATAGAAAAAAATGGTAGTGGACCATAGAGGAACGGCACGATAAAGACGAAGAACGAAGATCTATACTATTCTTTCAAAGAATTTCATATTTCTATAAAATCAAAAAACGCATTTATATATTTCATATTGTTTTATATTTATTTTGGTTTGCTTCTATTTCCTCTCGTCGATCATAGTTCGTTCCTTCAAAGCTGAAGAGTGGATTTGGAATAGATTTAGACAGAAAATTACTTCATTGTGTAATAGATAAGATAAATATTTGTATAAAAATTAAATATTTGCCACCAATAAAATATTTTTGCCTTCATGTAGTCTTTAAATAATATCAAGCGTTTTGATTTGTAATAAACATTGTGACATATGCCTGCTCAGTGTACTAAACTAGCTCAAGCACTTTACAAGGAAGAATAAGAGTTGTTGAAGACGAGGTCGGAGAGGAATAGAAAGGATTAAGAAATTGGGGAAACCCCGGAACTCAATTTTTACATTGAGGCATGTCATATAAAAAAAGAGACAGCTTTCTTTCTGCTAGATGGATATGTCAATTTTTTGTCAACCGAGTCAAAAGTCTTTTTGTAGCTGTATGTTATATCAGAAATAAATTCATCCACAAGGTCGTGTGTTTCGATCTTTAGGCATAAACTGTACTTACATATATACTGATGATAAACGATATCTAACCGATAGAAGCGCTAGGATCTCCTAAAGCCCTGCTTGGCATTTTCCCCAGGGGAGGACGAGCATCCTCATCCTGAATGTAAATATTGTAAATAAGTATCAATGTATTACAAAGTGTTTTATCTCATTTTAATATATTAATTGTTTATATATATATATATATATATATATATATATATATATATATATTATTTTTTTTTCATAACTTTTTATCATAATTTTCATTTATTATCATTAACTTGCCTTGATTATTTATTTATTTGTAAATATGGAATGTATTTTGTACTTGTATTTCCGTTGATGGAGGCAGATTGTAGTTTTGTCAAAATAGAAGCTGTAGCAGATAGTAGTTTTATAAAAAAAAAATAATAATAATAATAAAATAAAATAAAAATAAATAAATAAATAAAAAGTCTATGATATTCTTTCATATTGCACTAGATTAAATTCAGGCGTTAAGTGTTTTAGTTCGGTCCAGCTATTGAAAAATAGGAGTAAAAAAGCCCTTTTCAACAACAGGAAATATTTAGCCCAGTGAAGTTATATTACTTTCTACGAGAATAAAAGGAAAATATGTAAGGATTCTTCCGAGGAGCTGTTTAATATCATATGTAAGATCTAGAAGGAGTAGGAAAAAGGTTGGAAAGACGATATGGATCTGGGAGTTGGGATAATTTGGGCAGAAGGCTGTTGTTCGATGCTGTAAAATCGTATAACTTGAAAATGCGGCAATATTTCAATAATTTAGGATCCTTTGGTTTTTATTCTCTACCTCTCCCTCTCTCATGAACTAGAAACTATTAAAATATTAATCTCTATGGCTTATTATAATTAAGTGAGCTAGATTGTATAGTTAAGAATAATTACTATTTATGCACTAAATTGTTATATTTAAATTTAAAATGGATATTTGCAGCATGTAGCAACCCCTTCAGTAGTTAAGAGAATACTGAGATGCAAGCAGGAAAACCCAGGAATGTTTGCATGGGAAATACGAGAGCAGTTGCTGTCCCAAGGAAGCTGCGAATCTCACTCTATACCAAGCGTTAGTTCCGTCAACAGGATAATACGTAATAGCTCATCTTATCAATTTCCTGATCAATATAGTAAGTAGTATTCAGTTATGATGACGTTATTTCGGGCTTTATTATAATTATTATATCTGGTAAATCTTTATGAAACATATTTTTTTTATTTTTTTTTTTTTTTTAGAACCGAATCACAGTGGTTGGAAAAGCACCGTTTTGTGAAAACGAAAAATCTCTCGTTAGACTAAAATTTTAAGCGTGGTAAAATGTTTATTTACAGTGGCAAACTGTCTTTCTCTATTTTTTTGAAGAAGAGGAAGAGAAGTTGTTGCTCTTTCATTTCCAAAACCTCCTCACATAAACCTAGTTCCTCAGTAGGCCCATTTTTTAAGAATATTTCATACAAATCACTTCGTGTTTGCTGACCTTTCTCCTTTTATTTAAATTTGGTTCTTGAAAACTTTTATTTCTTCACATACCTAATATTGTTAATACTCCTATCATGTGTCTGAGACAAAGACAGCAACGATTCAGAGTACCTAATAACCCTTTTCAGAGCAACGAGTTATTAGTTTCATAATACAAAACATGCTTTGATCGTAACAACTGTAATTTATTGACAGACAAACTCTTTTAAAATAAAAACCTAACATATAACAATTTGCAATAGGTTCCAAAAACCATATGAATTTAAATAAAATAGAAGGCTGTAAAAGAATTTCCACTGCCTCCCATATGGCAAATCTTAATATTTACAACAAATATAATAAAAACCCGTAAAAATATTTGAACAGCAAAAAGTAATTAGAAACCCTTAGATGATGCTATTGCATTTAGACTGTGAACAAGGCGGCGAAAACTGAAGGGTAGCTACTAGCATTATATATGTCCTGCATGTTCTACAAATCTTGATTCAAATCTGTGATCGTATTTGGTGTTTGAAGAAGGGCGTACCACGTGTGTTCTCTAACCTCAAACTGATAAGTTGTAGTTTTTAAGTCGTTTTTGTTTTTATGTTTATTTTTCCTTTTGTTCATTTGAAATAGTACAGATAATTTCATTTTTTTTTTCTGATATTTTAATTTTATTTTGTCTTTAAGATAATTTATATTTAATTTAAAAAGACACAACCTTGTTGAGTTTGATAATGTACGAGGACGATCCATCCGTTAGTCCAATGGCTAAGTTTAGAAAAAGAGGACGTATTAAAATGCTTCCCGAAAAAATAAATGTCTTTGATAACCGCAAAGTTAGTCCAAAATATCTGATAATAAGTAGATTAGATGAAGATAACTTTTCAAAAGTTTCTCCATTTTTCATATATAAATTTATAACGGATCTAGTAGGCGAGGTAAAAAGTATTAAGAAGTTGAGAGATGGTACTCTACTTGTAGAAACGATTAATAATAAACAATCCGATGTTCTATTAAATATTAAAAATTTCGGCGGTTTATTTCAAGTCGAGGTTAACCCTCATAAAACACTAAACTACAGCAAAGGGGTGATCAGATGTTTTGATCTCCACTTCGTTGAAATAGACGAAATTAAAAATGAATTAAAACATATCATAGCAGATATAAATAGAATAAAGATTAAAATTTATGGAGAGCAAAAATTAACCCACACCTACATTGTAACATTTGCTGTTCCTAAGCTACCTGAAACTATTAAATTAGGGTTCCACACAATAAGGGTCCAACCTTACACACCAAACCCAATGAGGTGCTTTAATTGTTTAGGTTTTTCTCACCCCACCTTTAAATTAAAAAAGAATTGATTTGTGCCAATTGTGGTGAAGTTAAACATCAAGATAATCTAAAATGTATTAAAAATAAAAAATGTATAAACTGTATGTATAACCTCAACGCATTAGATCGTAAATGCCCAGTATTTCTACTACAAAAAGAAATATAATCAATTCAAGTTACTGAAAAAGTTCCTTATAATGAGGCCAAAAGGTTGTATAGGGAAAAAAAATCCCACAACCTTCATTAAATCATTCGCACAAGTCAGCAAAGAAAAAATTGTTGAAAAAAAAAGACGTTGCCGTACAAGCAGATATTATTTTTAATTTTCAATTAAACAAAAGCACATCAGCTGTTGACAGTAAATTAATTCCATCTATTAAAGTAACCGACCAGGCTAACAAGCCCTCATGCAGTACCAAATCCACTGCTCCCATGATTGGTTTAATACCAAGACCTATAACTACGAAGGATATCATAGTGCCTAAACCTAGTTCAGTCACAGCCTCCACAATAACCTCACCCCCAGTCACCTTTACTCCCGCCTCACCCCCAGCTCCCACACCCCCTCCTCAACCCCTCCCTTCAAATTCATCTCCTACAACTCCTGAACTTGAACCCGATCCTGATCCCAATCCTTCCTCTTCTTCGTCTATTAGCAGTGAGCTAATGGACGTAGACGGGTTCAAAACATGTAAAAACAAAAAAGGAAGAAACAGTAAAACATCATTAGCTAAATCAAGTACTAATTAAATTATAAGAGAAGCCAACCCTTCTTCTATTTAAAATTATTTCTAAATCTCCCGTTTATTATTTTTTAAAAATTTGTTATCCTTACGTCTTATTACCCTTTAACTAAACATGTCTATTATTCAATTCAACTGTAATGGATTAAAAACCCATTTTACTGATCTAAAAATGCTAATACGGGATATTGACACCTTTTGTTTAGCTCTACAAGAGACTCATCTAAACAGAAATGATAAAATAAATTTTTAAAAATTTGAAATTTATAGGAAAGATAGTCCAAATTCAAATCATAATCACCACGGTGTTCTTATAGCCGAACATAACAATAGATATTCATCACCTACTTGATATTTATAACCTGCTACCACATCCCGTTCTTTTTGTAGGGGATCAAAAGGGTCACAACCCCTTATTGGGGTCAGGTGACATAAATACTAGAGGGAAAATAATAGAACAATTTTTAGACAACTCCAATCTCAATAGCCCTCCTTAAAAAAATGAAGTTCATGATAGATGGCAGTCCATGTGGAACGAGAGCCCACCTAGTAAACTGAAGACCATCAAAAAATCAGTCAAACCATGGACCACATCCGTTCGATCCAATCGTAGAGAGGAAGTAGTCTTGTGCAGGCTAAGGATAGGTCACACTAACCTTACACACTCCCATCTAATAAACAAGCAGCCACCGCCAAAATGCCAATACTGCGGTGAGATAATCACTGTTAGTCATATATTCCAAGAATGTCCATACTATATAATGCAACTAAAAAATCTAGGACTTGCACCCGGCATATTTCAAATTCTTGGATATAATGAAAAAAATTTAAAAACTCTGTTCACCTTTTAAAAGCACAAAATTTACTTAATAAAATATAGACCCACCAAAAAAATAAATAAATAAATAAGAATTTAAGTGACAAAAAAGAAAAGAGTAATAATAAAAATAAATAGCTAAAAGTTTATAAAAATCCACAGGTGTTTATGACCTTTGTAGTTTTACTCCTATATACAATAGCAAACAACAATCTTGGTTCAAATAGCCTTTTTAGGTTGATGAATCATGGACCACCACGGACTATCGAATGCTCCAGAAATATCGATCTTCGATTCTTATCATTAGAACAAATAATTTGGGTTTTAAAAGCGAATTCTATTTATCTACTATTATCATTCACAACATCTGTAACCAGTAGAAATTAGCCGACTTTATAACAATTTGTCCAGAACTTTGGACGTCATAGATAGTATGATTTATTGGCTCTTATAGTTAGTATTCATTATAGTATAAGTCTATTTGTGTCTCGTTTTAAAATAATACATAACTATTCCTTTTTTTCATTACTGTTGGATTTCTTCCATGAGCTGTATCATTTGATAAATGTTGGATCATGAGTTTGAATAAGACATTGTTACGCGTTGCAAAATGTTCGTCGGGTCCTTGTGACTTCTTGTTTAGTTGTTTGATCGTTTCTAGAATCTAATTCTTTTTTTTCAAGAATATTGCCATCGTCTGTCTATTACATATAGATTATTTTTTATTTCTTTTAGCACTTTGTTGTGGGCAGTTTATTCATCTTAATGAATGAACGTATTAAGTAAATATTTTATGTTTCTCTAGAGTCTTTTGTGTGGTTATGATTATAGTCCACAATTTTTCTGGTGATAATAACTAAGCAGCAGATTCCTGGAGAAATTCACTTTTAAAACCGAAAAAAAAAAAATGTGTTTTCATTTGGTATACAAATCAGTTACTTGTGTAAATAAGACATTTTGATAATCGCTTAATGCGAATATGTAAGTTAAACATGATTAACTCTTCATCGGAATAAAAATAAATGAAAAAAATTATTGTTTAATAGGAAATAAAGGAAAACGGTCAATAAAGTGACACTAGATCAAAATATTTTATATTATTACATTTATTTATTTATTATTATTATTTATGATACAGTCTCGCTGTAGCAGCCGTAGTGTAAAGAATGCAGTTCAAGTTATATAGTTACGTTTTCTTTAAGTTTACTTTTATTTGACATTTTTATAGTTTTTCATTATAGTTCTTCGTTTTTCTTATTAATTTTACAAAGTTAACAACCAATTCCAAAGCCCTTGGAGGAGAGGCCGAAAATACAATGGATGAACCACCTGAACCATCATCATCAACTTCAAATAGAAATATAAAAAGGAAAAGAGGTGATTCTGTACAATATAATATTGACGTGGCAAACTGCTACGACATACTTTCCGATATGGATGAAGATGAAATAACGGAACTTTCTACATCTACAAACAATAAAGGCAAAATTAGCAATCAGTATCCACCTATCATTATAAACAGCCCATATGACAGCATAAAAGAAACCATAAACGCTATAAAACCTCAAATAAAAGAAATTAAGGTGAAATACAAGGGAATAAAACCAGCATTTATACATTTAATAGCCAAGACTTTCCACTAATTAAAAATATTTTTAAAGTGAATAATGTAGATTTTTATTCCTATACTCCTAAAAGCGAAATAAAACCTAAATTAGTCCTAAAAGGATTTCCCCCGCAATTTCCTATCGAGGAGATAACAGAAAACCTAAAAAACCAAGGCCTTCAGGTACACAAAATATACCAGATAAAAAAAATTCAAAAACAGGACTAATTAAACTTCCGTTGGCTATAGTCATCTTAGAAAATAAAGAACAATTAAATTAAATAAATAAAATCAACTACTGTTGCGACCTAGTAATAAAACGGGAAAAATACAGGTCAAATAAAATAATCACGCAATGCTCCGTATGCCAGGAATTCATCCACGTGGCACGAAATTGTTTTAAGAAACCAAAGTGTCTTGAATGCTCAGAAAATCACTTGTCAAAAGACTGCCCTAACGCCCTTATCGACGGATTCAAACCTAAATGTATTAATTGCTCCGAAGAACATTTCTCAAACTCACCGAACTGTATTAAATACACAAGAAACATGGAATTGCAATTAAGCAAGAAAAACCCCACAGTAAAAGTAGCCCCACGAAAGAATTTTAAAGCAACTAAAGAAGCATTTCCAACTCTCCCGAACCCAAAATCTCAATGGC
Organism: Euschistus heros; assembly: GCA_003667255.2. Classification (NCBI taxonomy): domain Eukaryota; kingdom Metazoa; phylum Arthropoda; class Insecta; order Hemiptera; family Pentatomidae; genus Euschistus; species Euschistus heros. The sequence continues at coordinate 127,575 of RCWM02000103.1, read as the reverse complement.
CTCAAAACACCTTCTCATCGAAAGATCAACAGAATCAGGGGCCTTCGTTCTCTGACTGTTTCAAAGAAATAAAAATTTTTTTCAGTTCATTCAACATTGGGAAAATTATCTCAAATTTTAAAAATACGATGTTAAAACTAAAAAATGCTGAAGACGGTATGTCTAAAATTTTTATTTTAATAGAAGGACTGTTATCATTTATTGATTAATGGTTAATTTAACAAATATTAATATATTCTATAATTATATGTTTAAACATATTATAATAACTTATGTTTTAGAATTACTTACGAACTTCGCCTCCTCTAATTCTAACTTTACAACCTACACTCACAACAACAGCACATCAACTTTAAACAGTTTCATACTCGCATGTCTAAATAAATATTTTTACTCTACACAATTTACAGATCTTTATCTAACAGATACTAAAGAGATACCGAAATATGCCTCGGGCAAAAAAAAATACTTACAGTGCCCGTGTACTATAAACATAAACAATAAACAAACTCCTAAGCATTTCTTCACATTTCTGTTATCATTCTCTTATTTTATTTATTTAATAATTTATATTAGCAATCACAAGTCTTTAATTAATGTAAATGATAACTAATAACGATAAAATCAAATTTTTGATGTGGAATGCCCAATCCATAAAAAGTAATTCAATAGAATTTAATCAATTCCTATTCGAAAATAAACCGGATATCGTTTCAGTAAGTGAGACTCGACTAGCCCCAGGTGACAAACTTTCGATTCAGGGTTACAAAATATATCGGAAAGATCGGAACAGGCAAGGCGGGGGAGTTATGATATTAACCCGCCAAGATCATACATATCTGCCGGTAGATGGCCTCACTCACATCGAAGCTGTCGCCATTTAGCTTAGAATAAATAATAAAATTACCACAGTTATTGCTACCTATATACCTCCTAATAAACTATACTCCCCTGACTTAATAAAATTATTTAATATTGGTAACAATTTTATCATATTCGGGGACCTTAACGCCAAAAATAAACAGTGGAACTGTCATAATAATAACAAAAATGGTAAAACTCTGTTAAATATAATATCAAGATATAACATTGAATTGCATAGCCCCACAGAACCCACATATATTCCATCTCAAAGCCGTTTTAAACCGACTATTATAGACCTAGCTCTTTCTAAAAATATCCATAATATCTCTCGTCTCGTCTCTGTACCGTCTCTCTTCGGATCACAACCCTGTGATTTTCCGGGTAAATTCTAAAGTAAATAAAAACAAATCAGCATTTAGAATGAATTTTAAAAATGCCAACTGGCCAATGTTTAGACAAATGATCGATCAAGAATTAGAAATAAACCCCGAAATTACATCCTCCTCTGACTTGGAAAAATTTGTGATTGGAAAAATCACAAATGGACCCAAACCCTTAAAGACATTGAACCAGGAGACAAATCTCTGTGGAAATTTCACCGCATTTTTACAAATCGTTCACAATGTATACCATCCCTTAAAATACCGGATAGATTCGCCTACTCTGATAAAAGCAAAGCAACTTTACTAGCAGAATACTTTACTTATAATAGCTCCTTCATATTATTCGAAAGTAATGCAAATAAAAACCAACGATATACATGGATGGGTAGAAATGCCATCCTCTGTAAAAACAGACTCATCTGCCCATAAAATCCACTTTAAAAAGTAGTATTCTTAGACACAATCTGCATTCAGAAGCTAACGGCAAAATAGAGGTATATGTTCATTATCACTGGGTTTTAAACATTACATTGAAAATCTAATAAAATAAATCCTAAATAATAATAATAAATAAATAAATTTAATGCAGATGATATTGAAGAAGCCTTGCTTCGTTGCAATGCTTTCATTTTTTTTTTTTTTTACAGCTTTCGAATAATGTGGAGGAGCACCATGGTGTTGGAATATTATATTTTGCCGAACGTCAGGTGGAATATCATGATGAAGTTGTGGTAGGATATTTTGTAACAAATCCTAGTAATTCTCACCATTCAATCTGTTGTGCAAACTATGATTTTCCAACACTATTGCACCACAAGCTATATTATTTGTAATTTTAATCATACTTCATTTTACATTCTTCTAATATTTTGAGTTTATTTATTCAGTGGTAATAATTTTGTTATTGTACATCAACTTTTATTTTTGTATTTTTCTACCATACATTTTAATATCTTATTTGCGTTTACCTTATTCTAATAACAAACATAGCTTGTTTTTATATTCCTGAATAAGGTTATTGTTCACAGAGTATTGACCACACCATAACTGCCATTACTTACATTGAACTTAAGGTAGACATAATATGTTGTTATAAATAGAAACTATCTACATAATTGTGATAGGAATAGCTGGAGGAATTCCTATTGGCCATCTACCTTTCTTAATTTGAGTTAGTTTGGTCCGAGATGTGGTTGAAAATAATATATAATATAGATAATATTATATAATAATATAGATGTGTTTTTAGGTTAAGTTCTAATTAACGGGATGATATGTAGAAAAAAAGACAGTGATGTTGGTTACGTTCTAATATATTTATATTTGTTAATGTTATTGATATTTGAATTATCAGCACTTTTTTATTGTTATTCAAGTTTCTAAAATGAATGTTTCCGTTTTCATATTTCTATACCTCATTGAGCAAAATATCTTGTATTATATTCCATATCAGGAATAAATATTTATGTTTGGTTTAGGAATGAATGGGACACAAGAAATGGAAGCAGTTGAGTTATGGAGTAGCGAAGAAGATGAAACTGTGCCGAAAAAGAACCCCTACTCTATTGAAGAACTTCTGAAGAAGACACCACAGAAAAAGTGTTACGACAATTACGAACTATTCCTCCAGGAGCCCTGCGGGCTGTTGTTAGATCGTGGTTGTACTTGCAATATAGGTCTTTATAGTAACTTACAAACTACATCATAGAATGGATCTTGGTTCATATTAAAACAAATTGTAACCACTGATGTAATTCTAATACTATGATCATAATTCTAATACAGTTAAAAGAATTCATAACACTATATCATAGCGTTTTGATTACTTTTTTACAGAACCAAAAAATGTTTTTTTGTTCTGTCAATCTAATGTTGTATTACTGAAAATGTATTTGTAAAACAAAGAAATTTGTTTTTATCTTAATTCCTCACTATTATATAAATAAATAAATAAATACATACATACATATAGTGTGTGTGTGTGTGCGTGTGTGTGCGCGCGCGCGCGCGTGTGTTAATGAATTAAAATTTAAAAAAATGAAAAGGTGGAGATAATAATGACGTGATAGTTGGAATATAACTAGTTTTATCCCTCTAGTAATTCTCTTCATACACATTCATTCTTATTTACATCTGTGACTAGGATTAAGTAAGAATTAAGTAGATTATATCTAGTCCCTATACCTTACCTTCCCCCTCTAGTTTACGGCACCACTCGTAAACACCTAAAGAAAAACTAAAACTAAAATAAATATATCACTTACAACAATACAGGGTGTATCGCAAGTAGATGACAATAAGCAAGATGGAGAAACTAGATAAAAAATGTAGTTAAACAACGCAAACCGCATGTTTCTATCTCATTCCGTTCCAGACATGGAATATCCAGACCGTTCCAAAGGTTATTTCGAGAAAACAGTGGTTTTTGTTGGAAAACCTCAATGTTCTCTGCTTTCATACTTTTAAAAATATCAAAAAATAAAAATTTTAAAACGTTTTGTTAGCGACAAAGTTTTTAAGGATCACTACTCTTCCAAAAAAAAGAGTGCAAGCTGCCGAATGTCACAAAAGTTGTGAAATTTAATTACCTTTCTAACGGTGTATTCAGAACTGCAATTATCTCTCAATTTCGTATTGCAGTTGGAATGGGAAGGGAAAAATAACTGATGTCATGGTTATTTTATGTGGTCATATCTTCAATAAATTCAATTTATTTTTTATGTAAATTACAAAGAAACCTACTAGGGGAGAGTTAAAACCTAAAAGAACGTGAGGAACGTCTGAAATGAGGTAAGTTCTTGTTTATTTCTTATGTATTATGTCCGCATTACGGTTTGTTTACCCTATCTCCCTCAATCTTAGTCTGCCTTCTTCGCGTAGTAAATAACAATGATTTTCAGGATTGTGCAAATATTCAGACTATTAAATTCGTTTTTAGTTCAAGAAGTACAATGCCAAATTTATACACAGCTGAAGAGTACGTTGATTTGATTTTCGCGTATGGAGCTGCAAGAGGCTCTATTCCAAGACAACCTGCCTGTTATGTTCGCGGGCCGAGCTCGCAGGGAGGTTGACGACATTTTGAATATTTTTGATAATGATCCATCAACAAGTACCCGTCGCGCTTCTAATCAACTGAGAATATCTCACTCTACAGTCTTCAGAACTATCAAGGAAGACAATAGATATCCTTATCACCTGACTACTGTCCAGGAGTTGCTACCCCGTGATATGGAGCTACGAATGGTGTCTGGGCGATGGTATGTTCAACAGTGCCACGAGAGGCCTAACACCCCTGATCGCATAATTTGGACAGATGAGGCAACATTCACACGTGCGGGAATATTTAACTCTCACAACTCTCGCCTCATCGTAATCCACGTGGCACTAGGGAGCACTTCCAACATCAGTTCAGTGTAAACGTGTGGTTGGGAGTCTGTAGGCAGCATATGACACAGCCCGTTTTTTTACCTAGTCGGTTGATTTCAAATGCATTTTATGATCTACTTCATGATGATATAAGTACGGCACTCCTCGAAGCATAACCACTGATGGCAAATGGACGGTTGGCCAGCGCATTATAGACGAGCTATAATGAATCGGCTCAATCAACATTACCCAGGAAGTTAGATTGAGGAAGTGAGATATTGGCCGGCCCAAAGTCTTGATTTGACGCCACTTGATTTTTATATTTGGGGTAGGCTCAAATCGGAAGTGTACAGAGTACCCATTCAGGACATTAACTACCTCATCGCAAGAATTCGCGAATCATATGTAGCAATGAGAGCTGACCATGTAGAAATTCGAAGTGCTATATCAGCGGTGTTGACCAGACATCGTCAGTGTATACTGCGAGGAGGAGGCCAGTTCCAGCAACTTTATAATTTTCAGACATTTTCTTTACTATTTAACTTTAATGTAAGAATTAATTTAATTTTTCTTTGTAATTTACATAAAAAATAAATGAAATTTATTGAAGATAAGACCACACAAAATAACCATGGCATCAGTTATTTTTCCCTTCCCATTCCAATTGCAATACGAAATTGAGAGATAGTTGCAGTTCTGAGTACACCGTTAGAAAGGTAATTAAATTTCACAACTTTTGCGAGATTCGGCAACTTGCACTCTTTTTTTATGGAGAGTAGTGATCCTCGAACGTTTATCACTAACAAAACGTTTTTAAAATTTTTATTTTTTGATATTTTATTGCGGTTTAAAAAGATACTTGTGAACATTGAAAGTGCATACGATTAAAAGAAAATTTAATGCTGATTTCAAAACTGTGATGGAACGTTGAAAAAAAATGTATTAAAGCAGAGAAAATTGAGGTTTTCCTAAAAAAAACACGGTTTTCTCGAAATAACCTTTGGAACGGCATATGTCTGGAACGGAATGAGATAGAAACATGCGGTTTGCATTGTTTAACTACATTTTTTATCTAGTTTCTCCATCTTGCTTATCGTCATCTACTTGCGATACACCCTGCATACATAACTATAAGGAAAAAGAAAAGGAACATAACTTTACACAGTAGATTCACAATCACTCATAACTTATGAAAAATAAAAAGAACAGCTTATACAATAGGTTCACAGTTGCCTATATAAATACACTAATTACATCATATATTGACAGAACTACACACAAACCCGCACGCACACGCACACGCACACACACACGCACACGCACGCGTACGCGCACGCACACGCACACAGCACACACACACTTCTACTGATCATATACTCCCTTTTGTCTTCCTTCAAACAAAAACTGAATAAAGAAAGAAGTAAAGTCATAAAAAAACAAAAAAAAAAACAAGAAAACCTTAATGCTAGAAAAGAAGATATACCCGCTTAAATATGGGTTTCTCTGGGTACCCCTATAGGAATTTTTAGCTGTTCAATGTGAACCGTTCTCCATTTCTTGGGGTCATGGACGATTTTGAATAGTCATGACATTATGTTCACGAATTACGATCACCCTGAAGGGGCACCCGTAGCGCCTATCCTCCTTACTTCTGTTGGACCCTATTTTCCTGTACACTATGGTCTCAAATTTCAACCTCTCTTCCCCGGCTCGAATCCTGTTTTGGAGGTCTTCCCTCTCCACTCTCCTGACCTTTTCCATTACGATCTTTGTTCTGACCTTCCATCAGTGCAATTCGGTTTGCTGCTAACCTTTCCGCCAGGTCCTCATCTAACGTACTGCGCTCGTCCCTTCTCCTATCACGGAAACCAAAAAGTATTTCGATGGAGAAAACCGAGTGGCCATATCTATGGAATGGTTATAAGCTGCGACCGCCCTCGGCATCGCCTCTAAGCCTTTATAGGCGTGGAAGACGCAGAGGTGTGCTATGGAGCTTCCCCTCTATTCTTTGGGTATCCCGTGGTATTAATATGCCACTCCAATTCTCTATGCTTTATCTCCGTTCTTATGTTGGTATTATCGAACTTCCACCCTCCGTCTGATGATACCCTGTTCGGTACCTCGTAGGTCTGGACCCAAGTTCTTAGCCCCGTGACGGCTGCCTTCGCGGACCGTTCCCATATCGGAGAACCTCTAATGTCTCGCTAGCTCCTCTCTTATACCTGGTTCCAACCCCATGGTTGATGTGAACGATTTACCGTATCAAGTATATTCGATTTTCATCAGTCCGGTGATCTTGGTCTTCCATATGACTTTAATGGGTTTATCGTTGACAATCTCCTCAATCTCTTCCATATTCATCGCTCTCTTGCTCCCCGAATTACTGTCCACCACCGATTCCCGATCGTTATCCGATTCGTCTAGATCTCGTTCTCCTTCTCCATCCGGTGACCATTCATTCATTAAGGGTTGCGTGGAGTGGTTGGACTACCTACAGCAGACGAAATGAAGAAAAAGTTTCACACCCTTCTAAAGTTAGAGAGTGTGAGAAAATATATCGAAGTCGACCTACCGGCCGCATCGGAACTAGAAGTTTGCGAACAAAAACTGACCACGAGCAAGAGGGTTAAACCTAAGTGGATAGGGGCCTGAACATAACCCTAAATCGACAACCAAAGCCGAGTGGGTAGAATATATGGTAAAGGAGGTGTATGCAGTGACAATCCATACTCTCATGATTGGAAAGTATTGGGAAAGATTTGCACGTCATAGGGTCACCCTGTGGGAAGAGTCTGATGTACGAATAACCGCAGGTGAAGGTATTGCACTCAACGTAGAAGGAAGTGTGAGAGAACCAGTCGTATTAGACGTTAGAACGAGAGTTATTGAATTTTTTGTTGTTCCAGGTTTGGTTGATGATTTATTTTTTGGCATTGACTTTTGGAGCAAATTCAGACTACTGCCGAACCTATCTCAAAACTCGTTTAAGTTTTCAGATGAAAGTGCTTAGCTTTATCCCAGAATGAACCGACTGTGTTGACACGATCTAATCTTACGCGGACCCAGAAAGAAATCGTAAATAGATTGGCTGAGAAGTGGCGTAGGGCTAGACCAGCAAAGCTGGGACGTACGAGTAGAGTCAAACATGAGATTGATACAGCCGATAGCAAACCAATTAAGCCGCTTCATAATTATGTTTCACCAAAAACGCAAGCTTTATAGATAAGGAAGTTGATAAAGTGCTCAAGGATCAAATCGTGGAGCCACCACTGAGTGCTTGGTCGTCGCCTGTTAATTTGGTCTGGATGCTGAATGAGTCATATAGATTCTTAGTGGATTACCGTCAATTTAATGCTGTGACTTAATGGGATGCCTACCCACTCTCCTACATCTCCAATATTAGTCCAGTCAATAGGGAAAATTCTCTCCTAATAATAAGGGCTGGTAGCAACCCGCACAGAGTTGTTGAGGGCGATTAAAGAAGTATTTCTGTCAAAAGTGCCCCAAAGATTTGGTGAGTTTTTTTAGAGTTAGGGGCACGAGAACATGGCCAAAAGCAGTTTTTTCAATTTATAAGCAAATATAACGCGGCTTTTCATAAAATGTTGTATATAAAAGTTGTAGATAATAAAAATATCTACAATTTAAGCCATTGATCGTTCGATTCTGATGATTGGTTGTCGTAAAAAGTGCAAAAAACCCTCTAAAATGTCCCTTTTTTGCATAAGAATTATTATAAACAAAAAGGGCCTTTTCAATACTTTTTATTGATGAAAAAGGAAGCTCTTTAAACCCAAAGAAAAATAGGATTCACCCCGTCCTCCTATCTTTATTATTTACTGAGATATACCTTTTGTTTATCTCGATATCGATATTTTCAATGCAAAACGGGCCGTTCGTGATTCACATTTTGAACTTCGGATGACCGGGATATTATTCTTAAGGGCTCATATTTTCATTATGAATTGCTAAAAAATCGATTTCTTTGGAAAAACATGCAATAAAATCGACTTGAAAAAGCGCCCGTTTTACAGCTATAAACAATTGAAGCTAGAGCGTCCGGTATTGAACCGATTTTGTTATAAATATAATAAATTAAAAGCTTACTTCTCAACGATTGATTTGAGCTATTCAAAGTGTAGCTACCATAAATAACAGCCGAGTTACGATTTTTTTTTTTTTTAAAATCACTACGTCATTGTTATGGCTAATTAAAAAAAATCAATCTCCAAATAGTACAAAAGGGTGGATGGGCTTTCGGGAAACTTACTCGACAAGTTTTCAGTATCATGTGTCCAAAATTATTCCTTTAAAATTTGCGAATAATCCTCCTAGCCAGTACGATACAATTTTCACAGTGTTGATTGAAGCGTCAGCACGAGCCCGAGCTCTTAAACAATCTACTGCTTTCGTGACCTTTGATCAGCCTCTTTACTGGAAAGCACGTGAATTGATAGCGTCGATTGATCCATTGAATGATCCACACGGGCTTCAATCTGTAATTGTACGGTTAGGAGGATTTCACACTTTGATGTCATTTCTTTCTAGTATTTCATATTTGATGGATGGCAGTGGCTTAACAGAAGCTTTCACAACTATATTTGCAGCAAACTCTGTCGAAAAAATTCTTTCTGGCCATGCATTTTCACGTGCGATTCGAGGACATATTTTAAATTTTGTTGCCATATGCAAACGAATATTAGAAAAATGTTCTTTTACCGACGATGAACAAAGTTATCTGGATAATTTGATGAACTCCGATGAATTCAATGAAGAAGATATCAGTAACGATGTTAATTTCTTACAAATTTCTTCTAAATTTCAAAGTCAGTTTACAACATTCAAATCGAATGGACCTACTGCTCAGTTGTTTCTCCAGTATCTACATTGCATTTTCATTGTCTTAAATTTCTATCACGCGGAGAGATCTGGAGATTGCAAAAAGAAATGACGTAGTGATTTAAAAAAAAAAAAAAAAATTGTAACTCGGCTGTTATTTATGGTAGCTACACTTTGAATAGCTCAAATCAATCGTTGAGAGGTAAGCTTTTAATTTATTATATTTATAACAAAATCGGTTCAATATCGGACGCTCTAGCTTCAATTGTTTATAGCTGTAAAACGGGCGCTTTTTCAAGTCGATTTTATTGCATGTTTTTTCAAAGAAATCGATTTTTTAGCAATTCATAATGAAAATATAAGCCCTTAAGAATAATATCCCGGTCATCCGAAGTTCAAAATGTGAATCACGAACGGCCTGTTTTGCATTGAAAATATCGATATCGAGATAAACAAAAGGTATATCTCAGTAAATAATAAAGATAGGAGGACGGGGTAAATCCTATTTTTCTTTGGGTTTAAAGAGCTTCCTTTTTCATCAATAAAAAGTATTGAAAAGGCCCTTTTTGTTTATAATAATTCTTATGCAAAAAAGGGACATTTTAGAGGGTTTTTTGCACTTTTTACGACAACCAATCATCAGAATCGAACGATCAATGGCTTAAATTGTAGATATTTTTATTATCTACAACTTTTATATACAAAATTTTATGAAAAGCCGCGTTATATTTGCTTATAAATTGAAAAAACTGCTTTTGGCCATGTTCTCGTGCCCCTAACTCTAAAAACTCACCAAATCTTCGGGGCACTTTTGAAAGAAATACTTCTTTAATCGCCCTCAACAACTCTGTGCGGGTTGCTACCAGCCCTTATTATTAGTAAATTTAACATGGGAGTGATTCCCTATTGACTGGACTATATTCTCGATAGACTACATGATGCAAAGATTGTCTTCTATTGACATTAAAAGTACATAGTGGCAAATACCGACGGCAAAAGAGAGCAAGGAAAAAACTGCATTGACCGTTACAAACCGTGGCCTTTTTCATTTTTGAAGAATGCCTTTCGCGCTAGAAAATGCCCCAGCGACCTGGCAAACGCTCATCAACGATGTATTGAGAGCAGATTTGGAGCCTAATGTGTTCTTCTATTTACAGTGAATTGGAAAAGTTTCCGTACACCTACTAAATTCACTAAAACGTGATTCTTTATACTCTCGTGGTAAAAATAAATTTTTTTTAAAGATTTCAAATTCAGAGGAAGATCACGAAATCGTCAAAAAAATTATTTTTCTACAACGGGAGTAGAAGGAATCATTTTTAGTGAGTTTAGTAGGTGTACGAAAAAGTTTGCAGCTGATTGTAGATAATTATTGTATTATCAGAAATCGAATCACGTATAGCCACTCAAGAGAAAGTTTTTGAACGATTAAACGCAGCTAACAGAACAGTAAATTGTGAAAAGAGTCAGTTTTGCAGAGAATAATTCAAATTCCTGGGATACGTGGTGAATGAGAACGTTCTACAAGTAGACCCAGGTAAAATTGATGCCATAATCAACTATCTTGAGTATTGTAATGGTTTCACAATTTATAGGGCTATTACTAAAGAAAAAACAAGAACAAGTGTTCAGCCTGTTGAAGGTCAAGGTCGACAAGCTAGGTGGGCTTTAATGCTGCAACAACACCAGTTCACAATCGTACACTGTCCGGTTAAACAAAACGGACCAGATATACCGGATAATGGGTAATATGCAAGAGTTTACTGAAAAACTCCAGAATCTACCTCTGTTAAACGGAGAAATTAAAGAGAAACTCAGGAAGGCTCATGAGAGAAGCAGGAAGCTACAACCTTCCGCGAAGGCCTCAAGAATTTCAAGTAGGCGATATTGTGTGGAGGAGGAACCAGGTGTTGTCGGATGCGTCGAGGTACGTTAGCACCTTCTTTCGTAAAATTTTTGGATTACTATACAATAGGGAAATTTCACTTACGAGCTAGAAAACATGGATAAGGTCAACATGTGAAAATGACGCGTAAAGTACCTCAAAGCGCAGCCAGAACAACACAATGACTAAGTTATTTTATTTTATTTATATATATATATATATATATATATATATATACACACATACTTTTTTTTTAAGGATTGATACGGAGTTTTGTGTTTTGATGTCAAAGAAAATATAAATAAATAAAATGAGGATTGAATGATCTAAACAGCAGGGCACGAGCGGCAGTCTAGGAAATCGTATTAAAGAGGCGAGGCTCTCGAAGGAGTCACCTTAGGCATCTTAACCACTTCAGGCCAAGTTACCAACTTCCAACTAACTCTTAAGGATGGCAAAGATTTTTTTCTACATAGCACTTTAATCGATTTAATGTTGGAAATTGAATCATTAATGGAGAAGAAGATAGTCAGGGATGCAGTCAAAGTAACACCAAGTTAAAGAAAGAATTCTTTAATACGTGCCAACGTTTCAACCTGCGTTGCAGGTCTTCTTCAGGGCCACCGAACCACACTTGTGAGGAGAAGGACGATGACTGATGTGAAACGGTAAGAACAGCTGGGTAGGTATAAGGGAGAAAAGGCGCTGGATACATGGATACAGAATTGGAAAATGAAACAATGAAAATGTAACAAAAATATAAAAGAAAAATGAGCAACAGAGAGACTAAAAGATAACAAAATAACAGATAAATACAAACAGAATAAAAAGAGATAAATACAATAATGCCAATGCCATCATGATAAGGGTGCAGCACAAATATAAAAAGATACAGAAAAATAACAAAATGAAGCAAATAGACATAATAATATAAAGTAAAAATTACAAAAAGAGACGGAAAGGACCGAAGGGAAGGTTATTGTTTTTTAATAAGGTTAATAACTTGGGAATAAGTATGGGAAATGTACTCTTTGTCACTATTATGGTTGACGGGATTAGGCTCGAGATGGATACAAATAGATTCGGATAATAAACGTTTACTATGGTTAGGGACCGTGGCAAGAATTGAAGTTTTTTCAAAATCAAAGGTATGGTTTAAGGATATGGCATGTTCCGAGAGTTTGGTGGCAGAGGAATTTTTGGAAGAAATGGAGAGTTTGTGTCGGGAGATGCGGGTTTTAAGGTGGTTTTTGGTTTGGCCAATATATGAGTACTGACAATTAGGAAAAACACAGGGTATACGGTAAATAACGTTGGATCTGAGTTGGATAGGGATGGGATCTTTGAGGTTAGTGTAGATGTAGTTGAGTTTGTTGTGGGATTTCAGGCCTAGGCGTAAGTTAGGGAAGGTAGAGCGGAGCGTTTTTGAATGTTATCAGAAAGGAAGGGGATATAAGGTAGGGACCTGTATAGTAATAACGGGGATGAAGGTGCGGGGGAGTTTGAGGCGGAAAGGGTAGAGGTCGAATGATCGAGGTAATTGGAAAGGAGTTTGTTTATGGTAAGTGGTGGGAAACTGTTAGCCTGGAGGATTTGTTTGATGCGTAATGTGTTGGTATTATGGTATTGGGGATCAGAAAGGGAGAGGCAGCGATGGATGAGGTTCTTGGCGACATTAATTTTTTGATGGTAAGGGTGTTGGGAATGAAAGTTCAGAAGTCTACCAGAGTAGGTGGGTTTGGTGTACCAATTGGTGGATATGGAGTGGTCAGGATTTCTTATAACTAGAAGATCAAGGAAAGGGAGGGAATTATTGAGTTCCCGTTCGATGGTAAAGCGGAGACGAGGGTGATAAGAGTTGAACGCGGAAAGGATAGAGGGAATTTCATCAGGGTTGAGGATAAGGAATAGGTCATCAACATATTTTTTGATAAAGGCGATATCAGTAGGGAATAAGGGTAAAATGGAGTTAAGGAGGTCATTGAGGACGATGTTGGATATGTAAGGGGCAAGAGGATTACCCATGGCAAGACCGGAGATTTGGTTATAAAACTCGTTTTTGTAGGATAGATAGCCGGATTTGCAACATAGTTCTAAGGATTTTAAGTAGGATGAACGGTTGAGAGGGGTGTGAGGTTCGATGCATGACCAGTGATTGTTAATAATGAGGAGAGCGTTATCTATGGGAATGTTAGTAAATAGGTTTTCAACATCTGAGGAGACCAGGATAAAGTTATCGGGAATTTTAAAGGAAAGTAATATGTCACGTAAGAGGAAGGAACTATACTTTTATCATTATGGATCGTAATCTTCTGGGCCAAGAACAAGAATCTAGAGTGACTTCTCCAAGGATCCGCCGCAGCGCCAGGCTTCAAAAGTTATCCAGAACGGGTCATCATCAAGAGAGAAATCCTTTTCCTGCTTCTACTATCCTTGGAGAAGACTTTATCCATGTTTTCTAGCTCGTAAGTGAAATTTCCCCATTGTCTAGTAATCCGAAAATTTTACGAAAGAAGGTGCTAACGTACATCGACGCATCCGACAACACCTGGTTCCTCCTCCACACAATATCGCCTACTTGAAATTCTTGAGGTCTTCGCGGAAGGTTGTAGCTTCCTGCTTCTCTCATGAGCCTTCCTGAGTTTCTCCGTATAACAGAGGTAGATTCTGGAGTTTTTCAGTAAACTCTTGCATATTTCCCATATCCGGTATATCTGGTCCGTTTTGTTTAACCGGACAGTGTACGATTGTGAACTAATGAAATATTATAAACTTCAATGAGCTATATAGTAATTTTGTTTATAGGTTTTTCTATTTTCCCATTTCGGTGTTTTTTTATATATTTTTTTGTGGGTTTCTTGTAAAAATAGCGTGGCGTCCGAGTTTTGTTCCTTTTTTGTTTTGGTATTACGATCCCAGCCTTCTCCACTGGGCTTGTGGCAATCGCGGGCGGTTGAAATCTTTTCCTATGAACAAAAAAGAAAGAAGGTTATGAAATGACTTTTTGTACACTGAATATATATATAATCCTCCAGCGATCAGTGATAGGACCCTTAGTGCGAAATATGATTTATGTATGAGAGAGTTCTCAAGTTGACCTTCCCCAAGGGCGTCAAAACAGGATATGCTGATGACATCGCAATGCAAGGCAAGTGAGGATCACCCCCTATCCATTCTAAACATATACATGAGTAAAGAATGACAAACACCTAAGGTTCAAGGATCATAAAACACGGGTGTTTAAAAAAAAAAAACGGTTCATGTGAACACTGCATTTTCAAGACTAAAACCTAACAAAGAAGGGTCCTATCCTGGCAAACCTAGCTGTCAAAACTGTTCCTGTCATATGTTGTCACGTCCATTGTGCTCTACGCTGGAAGAAAGCTTTAAGTACAACAGCAAACGGAAGACCTATAATCTCTGTATATCGCCGAAGCGTACAAAACATCATTAGTGCGTTTGGCACAGTCTTCTTTGAGTAAGTTCGCGTGGTAGCCAGGATGTCACCTATCGAACTGATATTTGAAGATATTCCCCTGTCCTTGTAAACACACATACACACACACACACACACACACACACACACACACACACACACACACACACACACACACACACACACACACACACACACACACACACACACACACACACAAATATATATATATATAATTTGCATTTATAAATATGTAATTCACTTACACTACACACACGCGCACACAAATATATATATATATATATATATATATATATATATATATATATATATATATATATATATATATATATATATATATAGTGTATGTAAATTAAATTTTTAAATTATTATTCGGAATTTGCTTATATTCGTACTATAAGCAGGAAGAGACTTGACTTTGCTCTCTATGAACGAATCATTACTTGATTATAAAGTACTCTACTACAGGATCTTAAAAGAGTCTGTGAGATCGTTGAACATATGAACTACATGTTTATACTAGATAATATGGCTTAGGTTGTGATTACTAAGCAATAGTAATACTGATGTTTTTATCAGTTCGTACTCCTTTATGACTGCCTATATCGAATCATTTTATTTATATTTTGAACCATCTAATTTAAGAAGTGTCTTCTTGAATAAGGTACATAACAAAACCTTATTTATTATTTATTTTTGTAACTGATTGTTTATACGCTTATAACATAAATCTACGTGATTTCCAATACAGACAATGTTTCTTTAACTTTTAAAGAATGTTTTCTGGATACAGTTGTGTCTTTAATGATATTTATTGTTAAGAATTAGGATAGAAGAATGCCTATTATCAGTAGTCATTTCCTAAATTAATATATATACTGTAAACATTTCTTATATACTTATATATACAGTTAGCTAAGAAGTCTGTGTATACCCATTATTGAAGTACTTATTCATATTTTTTTAAAAAGTAAGTTGCTTTATTTCGACATTTTGTTATGGATGTAATTCAAATGAATGTGCCAACTCTTACACATCAAGCAATTTTTTTTGTTTTGTGTAATTGCAGAATTAAAGTAATTAAATAAGAAAATTTATACCAAAAAGTCCTTGTACAATTTTCATTGACAGAAAATATCCAATCAAAACTTGTTAATCCTCTGGAGGATTACTGGTTTTGTACTCTTCTGAGCTATTTTTAGTCTTCTAATATCTGTTGTACTAGGAAGTATATTAAAAATATATTTGTTCTCGTAATGGAGATTTTCTTAGTAATCAGAAAATTAATCTTCATTTTAAGAAAGGAAGGAAAGTCTTTGAGAGAGATATGCAAGCAGGCCAGAAAATCACCAACAGGTGTGAAAAAACTGGGAACTTTCATAATTCGCTATGGCCTGCTCGTCCAAAAAAATATTTCAAAAGGTATATCTGTGAAAAAGAGATGATTTTATACCATTACTCGCTGCACTTGATTTTCAGTTGTGCCTTAATATGTCTTGTAAACTTCCCAGAAACTATTTGGCTTGTTAACATTTTCTTTTGCAACACTTAGACGTTTTACTCTATTCACTTTACTTATAAAGGGTTATTTCCTGGATTACTACGAGTTATATCCTTAATTTTTTTCTACACTGAATGTAATGTAACTTTAATGTCATAATCATTTTCTAGCATACCTGAAGTGGATACTGGTTCTTGAGTTTTTGTGAATAGTTTTCAAAATGTCCTGCATATGTAACCTTTAATGTTTTTTGGATATCCAGACCTTCGCCGTTTGTGAAAGTTCCCAGTTTCTTTAAACCTGTTGATGATTTTTTCATATGATAGAGTGATTTTCAGAAATTGTTTTGCCTATTTCCCCCAAAAACTTTTCTTCTTTTCTTAAATTATGGCTAGTTTTCTGATTTCTAAGAAAATCTCCATAATGAGAACAAATATAATTTTTAATTTATTTCCTTGCACAACAGTTATCAGAAGACTAAAAATAACTCAGAAGAGTACAATGGACTTGATGGCGGAGTGAGTTGGGGTGAGTGTCTCAGTGCACTCGGTACTGAAGTTCGTGCGGTTCGAATCCAACCTGGGTGGGTTAAAATTTATTTCGTGGCGGACCCAGGAAATGAATCTTGGCCCTCCCACCCTGGTTAGAATATGTTGGTAACCTGTAGGAAAACCAACCCGTCCATCCTGCCCTAGTTGGAGTAAATAAGAATGTTATGCCCAAATAAATAAATTAACAAGAGTACAATGCCAGTAATCCTCCAGAGGGTTAACAAGTTTTGGTTGGATATTTGCTGTCTATGAACAGTGTACACAAGCTTTTTGGGCAAATATTTTCCTATTAAATTATTATAATTCCGAATTAATGCAAAAAAAAACTTGTTTGTTGTACTAGTTGGCACATTTATTTGAATTACATCCATAACAAAATTTCCAAATAAAGCTACTTAATGGTTGTACACAGACTTTTTTTTGGTTAATGGTAACCATATGTATGTTGAATCTTCACTCTGTTTTATTTGAGAATTTTGGACAACCACCTATCCGCTTCCTTATTGTTTGAAAGTTTTCTCCAGAGCTTTCCCTATTTTATGTTGTAAATCACTTTTTCATTGTCGTAAGTTGTTGCAATTGCATTTCATAAGTTATATTACAATAATAATGAAACAAATTCCATTATGCTGTTAAAAATTTGTAATATGTAATGCGGTAAATCAAAATGAATAAAGAAATGAAAATATAGTAAAGAAAGGAAATCCTATTATCTTATTTAAGAAAACGCAGAAAACTTTTTATTTTTAATAATTACAAACTGCCTATTACCTGATTCTATAAGAGGTTTGAAATATGCTGTGATATGTAATAATTGGTACCAGTATTAGTGTTTCGGAGGTGAACTAGTCTGGCAAATGGGCTTATAGATCCTTTCTGCTAGCCTTTGCTGGCTATCTTGAGTGCCACCCATCCCATAGCCAGAGTGAGTGTGAAGATCCATTTTGCAAGGCTGCCAAGAATTAAATAACATTCCCTGGTAGGAATCAACCTTCTTTGAGTGTTCTGGAAAGTTTGCTGGGACAAACTTAGCCATCACAACTCCCATTTAATTATGAGTAATTTTTAGTTTACTGTGTAGTATGTTATAATGTAAGCTAGGCGATCTTCCTTAATTTACTCTCTTTCCACTATACACTGATCATCATATCAGTCAATACCTGTAATGTCGCAGGGAGCAAGTGCACATTTTACTTCAGTTTTCCTTTTTCTCCTTCGTGTACTGGCACAACAGATGCATATAGCACAAGTCTGTTTCATTGATATATGTTCTATGTCATGTTAAAACCAATCCATACTATTCACAGATTACTACTAACATAGTGTCACCATCTCTTGTCCATTCTCCATCTGGATCATGCATATACTATATTTTCGCCACTCTTTAGTCATCAATCCAGTTGAGCTGCCCTAACCACTTTAGACATTGTAGCTTTATGAACATAAACTCTTGTAATTTCTAATAGAGGTGATATATATTTTTTTTTTAGTTCCCGCTTCTCCATCTTCCTGCTTGCACTGAAGCAAAGACCCGTTTGAATATTTCAAACTAGTCCATCAAAACCGGCATTAGGCCTTTGGGAACCTATGCTGGTGAAACATGCACATTTAACAGATCTGCTGTAGATTATTATATGTCCATATTAAATTCTTATTTTGGTAACTGTTGGATATACTTATTGAAATAATAGTTAATGCTTCTCCAACTCTAAGGTTAACTAAATAACATAGATTAAATAAAATTCTTATTAATTTATTAAATTATCCATCTCGTTGTTAGAGCAAATTGATTGAATAATTTTGAGCTGTTGTAATTTATTAAAATTCAATTTTTCAGCTGTTCATAATTTTAATGGAGATTAATATTCAAAAGAAGCTTACATTAGAATGAAACAATTGTGGATTTTCATTACTTCAACTGAATGCTGGTAAGTGTTGATATCAGGTTTATATTTGTTTTAATTCTGTAAAGTAATTGTCTTTTGATTTGATTGATTTTTTTAAACCAAAATGTTAAGATACTGCAAATAGATTATTGAAAGCAATTATTTACTCCATTTTATAAAACATGAGACGACAGTGTGTTGTCACTCTCATGAGAGATGGTTTGCCTCATCCAAGGGGGGTGACGACTCTGTTTCGTCAAGGGTTTATAAAATATTTTGTTAAATATTTCATGAATACAAAACAAATGAATAATTTAAATTGGACTTCAGGTATTAAACTTAGAAATTAAAAACTTAATGCAAATTTCAGTTTTTATTAGTTATCCAGACCTTCCTCTACTACGGTGGTTTAAGATCACATATAACTACTGTTGCGTCAGATCCGACCTACTCTGTATTTAATACATTTTTTGGGGGTGATAAAAGTTCTTCCCCACTACTGGAGAATAGGTGCCCTACATCGACCGTGGCGTGAACTAAAAATTTTATCTCGGGTCGGATACCATCCATGGTAGTAGAGGAGGGTTTAGTGTTATATCAATAAATCCATTATATCAATTTATTTAATTATTATTATTTTTTTTTCAGGGTCTTTCATAAATCTTTGGAACATTTTTACCATGAAAAATATCTTTAAAAAAATCAGTTTTTAAAAGAACTTATCAGTGGCTTTATTTTACTGCAATGTAGCTGTTATGAATTACCTAAACTATAATTTTGAGCCAAGTAATATTCTAAATATTTCATAATTTAAATTTAGTTTAATTTGTTTCTATCTATTAGTTATATGGATTTCCTATTTTTGATTAGGATAAATGATAATATTTTCTTAATAAACTCATAGATATGAAGATTTTTTATATTTTATCAATCTAACTTCATTAAAATGATTTATTTTCTTCTTTTTTTTTAATTATTATTATATTGAGCTTTACAGCCCTAATCAGGCCTTGACCTCACAAAGAATCGACAGCCATCCCTGTGTCTCTCTTCCACCTTCCTTTTCCAATTTCTCACTCCTAGTCTTCTTAGGTCATCCTTGATCCACCTCAACCTTGGTCTCGCTCTCAATCTCTCTTCTCTCGGCCTGCCATACATTATTTTTTTTTGGTAGTCTGTCTTCTGGCAGACTACTTCCCTCTTTGATCATAAAAACAATATTCGGCTCACCAAACTGTTCTAGTTCCATATTTTCTAATTTTCCAATTTCTGTGATTATTTACTGGACTGAAGATCTTTTTGTGAACCTTTCTCTCATAGATCCTCAGTATCCTCTCATCCTCTTGAGTCAGAACCTTACACTCATTCCCATAAGTCACCACCAGTTGTATTACTGTTTTGTAAACCATGATTTTTGCAGATCAAGACAATTCTCGAGGCTTTAGGATTTTACTTAAGTAAAAATGTATTCAATGTATTTTCAATTCTTTCTAATAATTCAGGGTGGCCACCGACATAGGATTCCTTGAAAACCGGAAAAAAAGGCTTGAATTTTACGATTCTCCTGTAATTTTGTGATATGGGTATTAATAATGTTAAAAACCGATAATGCTTGTTGTTTCTCGGTCGCAAAACTACTCAGTTCGCACTTACTTTCGAGAAATTTAAAAAATAGTATATATAAGACTATTATACTACCAACAGTTCTCTACGGATGCCGAACATGGCCGCTTACGTTAAGGGAGGAACAACTCCTTAAAATTTTTGAAAATAAAGTACTGCGTAGTATAATTGGCCCAAAAAAGGATGAAGAAACCGAAGAATTTAGAAGGCTTCACAATGCAGAACTGCTCGAGTTATATCCGGTAAATATAGTTCAGGCAATAGCTGTCGTTGGGTTTAGTAATGATCGAATTCCGAAAAAGTGACCAGTTTTGAGCATTTCAGGTAAATGACCGAGGGGTAGACCAAGACTGACCTGGGAGATTTGGGTTTTGGGGAGTGGGTTGGAAGGAGGTGTGTGGTCAACGGTTGGTGGTGTCGGCATCGAACCCTCGGGTTCACTAAGCCTTTATTTATTATTCCAAGTTTTGGACCTTTTAGCACCGCCGCTTACTGATTCATAGCGTTAAAAATTTTTGATCTTTTCTACGTTTCTCCCAAATTTCTGTTATGCTTGTGTACTAAAATCCAAGTTTTGTACCTTTTTGCACTGATACAAAAATTTCAATTTCTGACACTTATTGAGACAATTTTGAGTATCTTAGTCCCCATATATGCTACACAGCTCATTTTCTGTTCAAAACAAGCACAACATATATAAAAACCAAAATGAACCCGGCATTTTGTATGCCAAAATGTACTATCTTAGTGGACTAATGTGTTTTATTGGTATTTTTTAGCCAGTTGGTATTTTTTAAAAGTATAGAATTTAGCCCACTGTTTATATATTTGTTGTTTTTAGCGCTACAGTCCAAGTGCCAAGGTGCACCTGGCCAAGTGCCTCTCGCACAATTCTGCTCCATTCATTCCTATCTAGAGTCCTTCTCTAGTTCGTAACTTCAAGTATTCTTATATCCTCCTCAAAATCTTTTTGCTAGGATTTCCTAGGGCGTCTCTTTTGTTTTCCTGGGAAGCTTTCTCCCCTAATATTCTTCACTCTCATTTGGCATCTTCTTGATGTGTCCAAGCCAGCTAAATCTTCTTGATTTTATGAACAGCACAGTATCCTCATTATTAATTGAATAATTTGTCCGGTTCTAGGTTACTTCTTGTGCACCAATTCCCTTGTTCACAGATTGGACCATATATTTGTCTCAATATCTTTCACTCAAAGACACTAAAAGCTTGTTAGTCTACTTTTTTAAATGTCCAAGTTTCAGCACTAAAAACTACGGGCCTGATTAATGATATATACAAAGTCGATTTCATTAAGTTTACAAGACCCTAAGGGTGCTTTATTGCCATTCATTATTCTTTTCTTGATCTCGTCACTAACCACATTCCCAGAATTCATTTCAGTGCATGTGAAATGATCTACTGCTTCATCGTTGTAATTATGGTATTTAAAGGTACACAGTTTTCTTCTTGATTAGGAAGTTAATGTTACTATATATTTCTTTTTCAACTCATTAATTTTGAGACTAATTCTTTTGCTTTCACTATCAGAATTCTCTATACACATTTTCGCTTTTTCTTAGGACCACAATATCATCTGCATAACCAAGAATCTGGTACTTATATGTACATGTATGTATGGTATATATGTATGTAGTAACACAATATTGTGCTTGATTCATAACAAATTAACTCAGCTTTAAAATTGTTCATTATGAAGTTTGTTTTAAACATTATTGTTTAGGAAGTATAAAACAAAAACTGCGAAAAAAAAATTCCGCCACTATTTGAGAAAATTCCGAAAATTTGAAAGGCTGTATTGTAGCAAATTTAGTCTTGTTTAATTTCTAAAATAAGTTTTTCTTCAAAACCAACCCTTCAACAGATATTTTGGAGAAACATATCAAGATCAAAATGTTACACATCTTGACACTAATTGGTAGGGTCTACAAGGTCCACAGCTTAGATTTTATTACATAAGTACAGCACCAACAACATATAAAAAAATCAAATTAAAAATCATCTTAATGCTTTCAAGATTTTTGTCAATTACACCTTTGGTTGTGAAATAACATATTACATTCTTGAAATTGAGCAGTTAAAAAACAAGAACTAGAAGACTAAAAAGGAAAAGAAATCAACAAAGAGCAAAACGAAGAACAAGCAGCACAAAATGAATTTATAAAAGAACAAAAAAAAAGAAAAGACCTATAATGTACAACAGTAACCCACATAATAGTACGTAGAGAAACACCATTTTCTATTACTTTTCATGTTTAAATTTGTAAAAAAAAAAAAAATTAATTATTCAAAACTCTATCATAGATACAGTAAATATTTTCCATGAGGAAATCTTCTAATGAAACAATTAATGTTTTAAAAATTTATATTCCAGAAACTGTTCTTCTAATACAGTATTAATCATAAAAAATATACTTAATAAAATCAATGAGAATCATGCAAAAGGAAAACAGTCAACCAGTTTTGTATAAAAATTGCCTGGAATTTTGTGAAAAATAACCTGGAATTATGCTTGAATGTTTCAATTCCTTCTCTCTGGGTCTTGCTCATCTTCACCTCTAGAATCCTGACGGTTTCTCTGTTTATAGTATTGAGGCGAGCTACTCTAACTTCTCCTTCTCTACTTAAAAAAATATTAACTAATTTGGCCAACTGCCTAAAGGTCCACTTCGTATTTTCATTCTCAATTAGGACGACATCGCCTTCTTTCAAAGGCTTTCTTCTCCTTTTACTTTTTTTTTCTTCAAAGGCTTCTCTCTCCTCTCTGTTTTTTATGGTGTTTCACCAATTATCCCAAGCACTCCACTCTAAACCTGTTCCTCATTTTTTCTCTCAACCTCTTGCTCAGGTTAACAGTGTCTAGTTCGTCTAAATCTGGAACTCCTACAGATGATACATCCTGTAAAAACACCTAAGGTGTCAATGCCTTAATATTTTCTGACACAAATGTGAGAGGCCTTTGATTAACCACTGCCTCACAGTAATACAGTACGATAGGCAGCTTCTTGTATTTAAAAGAAGCCCTTCCTAATATGATTTTTAAAATATTTTTAGTAATGCAAATACACACTGACCAGGCAGTGGTTGTAGGGTTAAACTTCCATTGAATCCTCGGTGACGCCATTTCATTTTCTATTTCAGTCCAATGAATCTCTTTCAATTAATTAAATGCTCAAACAAAGTTAGTCCCGTTGTCGCTATAAATATTTATTATTTTCGCTATATGCTTGGTTTATGGGAGATTCTCTGGTGATCTCGAGATGAGATTGAGGAGATTAATGAACTGTTTCATTAGATTCATCTTCGGGATCTCCAGGTGGTCACACAATACTCGTCAATATTCTGAGTTTGGGTAGCTTTTTCAAATTTCCAAAAGTAATAGTTTGGGTAATTTCTTATTCCAATCTCTAAAAACCAAAAACCTTTTTATTTTCTTTACCTAATAACTCTGCTTTCTTTTATCCACCTCCTTAACACAAGGCCCCAACTTTTTAACCTGTATGTCCCCCCAGATATAATTGTTTCCTTTGAAGAATCCTTCATCATTCGTACTATCTCCTTCTCGAATCCTCTACCCACCCACTCCTATTCATAAGGCTGCTTCCCTCACTTCCTTTAAAAATAGCTTATTTTTAATCCTTTTTAGACAATCAATCTTCCACAAATATGTAAATAGTTAAGTAAATATTTAGAATTGTTTTATCTTTTCATATATGATTTTATTTTTTATTTTTCCTGTCGACAATAAGTGCCGTATTCACTCAAGGATTTAATTGTATGTAATATGGCTAGACAATTATACCAGTAATTGTGCATTATAATTATTCTTAGGGGACAGTAAGTCCCAGAATAAAGTTTATTTTTCTTGAAAGTAAGTCTTGTTCTGAGTATAATTTATAATCAAGTTTTATAGGAACAACCAATTATTGGATCATAGATTTAATTATGTGGTTGAAAATGATTGGTTTTATTTTTAGAAATTAACTTTATAGATGAATCAGTTGTTGATTTTCTAATTTAAAGAAAAACCTCTTAAACTTTATTATCATTGTAGTTTATTATTATATTTTATTAATGAAATCTTATATAAAATTAGTTATTAATAATTTCATAATGATTACATTACATTTTAGTGATTGTAATTATTATTATATGTATATTTTATTACTTTTTAAAGGTATCATGAATGGTTTGAGCAATGGAACAGCTGCAATAGATGACGAAAAAGATAAAGAAAATGATGATAACTTACAACCAAGCACATCCCATGCTGGAATTGTAGATATGCCAAAATGGAATTTATCAACTCGACAGTTGTATGAAGATAACTTAAAATCAACTGGTATGGCTCCTCATAAAGCTTTATTCCATCACCACATACCTAGGGAAAGAGTTCCGTCTGTTGCTGAATCAACAAGCAGTGATGATAGTTGTGTTTATATGTACAAAGGTGATAATGAAAACAGGAATGGTAATGATGCAAATAAAAGTGCTGACTGTTCCTCTCCAGAAATGGACTATTTGGAAATGGATTTCGATCCTTGTCAGTCCAATGGTCAGGAATCATCTGATGGCTCCTATAGTTGTGAAAATGCTGAACTCGAAAAATATGAAAATGTAAATGAAGTTGTTGGTGACACTTGTGAAGATATCGCCATAGCTCAGATAAATTTTGATGGTAAATATCCTTCTACATCTTCTTGGATTGATGGAATCGATCATGACAGTTTAGAACCTATTCCTTCAACAAGTAATTATCAGGAACCTGAAAAAAGTGATGATCCTGTTCCTAAAGCACAGAATATTATTGTGGAATGTAACTCACATGTTTATGTTCATGAAACTGTAAGTATTTCTGTAATATATTTTTATTATTTTGTTTCACAATTTCTTATTCTCACTCACTTTTTCCCCTTATATTCTTACTAGTTATAAATAGAATACATAGGAAGTTTACTTTAATCAAGTATTCCATTGTTATCTATATGTATTGTATATCTTTTTTATTCTATATAATCTTGTTTTCCATTTCTGATACTCTTTAGGATGAACAAGTTGAAGGGGCTCCTGAGTTATCGCAGAAAACAGTTTTGATTAAACATATTGCTGAAGCAAGTGGGAATAGTTGTTGTATGTCATCGATACTCCAAGCTGTTGTAAGATATATTTTGTATTTACATAATCTTGACCAATCCAGTTGTTTATTTATCTCTCAGTGTTTTCTTTTACTAGAGGGGGAAAAAAAATTAAAATAAAAAACAACTAACTAATTTTTTAAAACATTTATGTAAATTATATTGATTTTATGTTGTGGTGGTCATATCATGACACCACAAAGAATTGTGAAGAAAAAGATAGAAGTGACGTTACCTTCCTAGACACATGTGTTTTATAAATATTAAACTCAGAATAAATTAGTTAATATTTATAAAACACATGTGTCTAGGAAGGTAACGTCACTTCTATCTTTTTCTTCACGATTCTTTGTGGTGTCATGATATGACCACCACATCACTCCCCCCTCAGTGTAACACTTACTAGATGTGGCAAGGCAATCTAAATCTTCGGCCTGAAGATGCTATTGTGTCTTGGTGACGAGGGTGCTTGAGAAACGAACTGTTTTCCTTGGCTTACTTTCCTCGGATTTCTGTGTGGTGATCGTCTTCTAAATTGTGAAGAAATTTTTCTTACCTCACCTCTCAATGCCTCTACTTCCTGTCTGAGGTCCGAATCAACTTGTCGATTTTTGTCCGTGATAGTGCAGACGGACGGCGGGTTATTAATATCGGCTATGTTGTCTGCAATGTCGCTTAACTTATCTAAGTTCCCGTCTGTCGCCTGTAAAATTGCTTGGGTGGCTACTGGAAGTCTCTGTATCCACAGGTGCTTGATTATTTCTTCTGACATTGACGAAGTTTTCAAAGCTTTCATGTCCCTCAATAGTTGTGAGGGTTTTTTGTCTCCTAATTCTAACCCTGATAGTAACTTACGAGTTTTTTGCTCATTGCTTTCAGTACAACGTTTAATAATGGTTTTTTTTAAGCAGGATATAATCGGCTGGGGGATCTGTGGATCGTAGAATGTCGGCAACTGACTTTATAGTTTCACTATCCAGATTTGCTACTAGGTGATTAAATTTTGTTATTTCGTTTGTAATTTTTGCTATTTCAAACTGTGCTTCTATTTGTGCGAACCACAGATCCGCTTCAGCTTTCCAAAAGGGTGGAAATTTAATAGAAACATGACTTACAGTGGGTGTTTGCTGATGCTCTGGTTGTGAGTCGCTTTTAAGCTGAGAGATTTCATTTTCTAAAGCATTGATTTGTTTTTTTATTGCATCCATTTCGGGGTCACCAATTTAGTATACTCAGAATAACTCTAATGAAACTGTAAATGACTGGTTATATTTAATAGACGAATACAATTATCAAACTCAGAATAAATTAGTTAATATTTATAAAACACATGTGTCTAGGAAGGTAACGTCACTTCTATCTTTTTCTTCACGATTCTTTGTGGTGTCATGATATGACCACCACAATGTAAAAAAAAAAAAAAAAAATTCTAACCTCTTTTGAAGTATCTTCATTAATACCAATGAGCTTTTGCAACACTTTATTCCACTGATCAAAAACATTTTTTTAATTCATATTTTTTGATGCCTGATATTTTTTTTCCCTGTGGAAAAAAAAATGTAGCAGAGAAAATTAGCACCACCACAATGTGTGTCATCTTTTAAAACCTTTTTAAAAAAGTTTGAATCGGTCTGAAACATGAAAAGCTTCCATGTGACGTTACTTTTGTTCAGCAGTCAACAACCATGGTGGCTACTCTTTTCATCCCTAAATCTTCAGTCATAATCTGCTGGACTAAACTCTTAGTCACTTGTGACTTCTCCACAATTTCATTTATAGTTTGATGTCAATCTTTGTGGACTAGTACCCTAATTTTTTTCCAGATTTTCTGCAGTGCAGTACGTGGAAGGATGCTCTAAGCAAGGTTGGTCATCAATTGGAATTTAATGAAAACCACTCACAGGCGTTCTCTCTACAGCATTGTCCTTGTAGTTCACCTGTAACATTTCCAATGTTTTTTGCCGCTTTTCCCCAGCAAAAAGCAAAGTTTTATGACAGCATGCTGTTGATGGAAATCAGCTGTTGCAAAAAAAAAAAATATATAAAGAAACGAGCGTACATAACAAGTTTCATGAAAAAATTCATGTAAATGGTACAGCACATTCTATATACTCACCTGAGGGACGAAAGAGGAAGTTGGGTAGTTAGGTAAATAGATTTTGATCCCTACATCAGGGTGTCTACTAGTCGGGAATTTCATGTGGTCGGGAATTTACAGAAAATTTGCGAAAGTTGGGAAAAAGTCGTTAATGCTAAAATTTTCAGATTTTTTCCAGTTTTTGCACAATATGTGAGTTAAGAAAGCGTCTGATTGGTATAGTCACTCCACATACTTTTAAAGTAAACTAAATTTGCTACAATTTGAGATCAGGGTGAGATCTATATAGATAGCCATTGGTTCCCAAGATACAGGGATATTATCATCAAAAAGAGACCATTTTTTTTCAAAAAGTTATTTTTTTTTTCGATATGGCCACTTATTTTGTGAAATACTCCTATAATACAACATTTGAGACCAGAATGGTACCTGTGTGCCCAGCGGTTCTCTCAAATACGGCAAATAACAAAAAAGAGTCAAAAGTGGGTCCTGGGGAAAAATACTGTTCTGTCTTTTTATGGTTTATTTATCAATGAAAATTATTTGTTATTTGAAATAATTGATTGGTGAAAAAGAAAATCATTTTTACCTCACTTTTCGCCAAACGGTCGTGGCCGGCACTAGGTTTCTCAGAAGAATAGTCAGAAACAAATTGATAGAGCATTAAATTTTATGTATAACTTTGCTACTTTATTTTTAACTGGATCTATAGTTCAACATTTTTTACAGTTATAACTTTTATTTAATTGTTTACAAATCGAACAATAACGAAAATATTTACGTGTACTAGGTAATTATAATGAAAAAGCTAATTATATAAAAAAAAAAATAATCATTCAAAGTTTGTCATCGACACATTAAAGCAAATCAAATTTGCAACAAATTTGATTCTATTCATTTTTTTTTCTGCGCAGTCAGTAATGGGGAAGGGAAAAATACAATATTTAGTTTAAAACTGTAAAACGTCACATTAAACTTACTTTTTAATAATATTACATTAAAATCGGTTCAGCGGTCACTACCAACGCCTAAAGATTGGCTAAGTTGCGGTAAGTAGCACATCGCGAAAACACGTTTGTCGGTACTCTTTTTGCTATAAATCTATAATTATTTGTCTGATGCAAATTTCTTTTTTTCATCTGAAAGCTGGTCAAATTTGCAATGAGACCTCTTATATGAAATGTGTTTTAAATCCCATGAAATACTCCAGCACGCTGAGAATCCCATACCGTTGTGAAAAAAACTTTTTCAGTACAATCCTCGTAAATAGTTTCGGAGTTATAGCGAAAAATATACTGAAAAAAAAAAGTGGATTTCACAAGAGTATGGGGTTCTCACCATGATGGCGTGAGTATATCATGGGGCTTATGAAGTCTCATAGTAATTTTAACCAGCTTTCTGATGGAAAAAAAAAAAAAGAATATTCTGATCAGACATGTATTTTTGGAGTTATTTTATCCGACAACCTCGTGTAACCTTCTAACTATTTTCAAACCGAATGGCAATACTCGACATTGATGTGTTTCTTGAAATTTATCTAGAGTAATCTAAAATTGAAATATAAAAAAAAAAATGTTTTTTTTTTTTTTTTTGTTGTTTAACTGTGGTATGTTATTAGCAAAGTATGCATAGATAGATTTGTTTAGATTATTATTGAAACACCATTAAAATATCGATTGGCTAGAATTTCTAAAAAAAAATTTTGAAAAAGTCGGGAATTTTGATAGCTGAAATTGGTAGACACCATGTACATGTATGAATAAATGGGCAGTCCTTTAGGATCTCCATATGAGGGTAGGTTTTTCTGTTCCTACCAAAAATAAATTTGAAATGGGACTATTGCAAATATTTATCTGGTCAATTAAATATAAATCTGGATTAGTTTTGAACTATTTTATTATTTGTAAATATTTAATTTTAGACTATTTTCTACATGATTTATTAGTTTAACCGATTTTTTGTATAATATGTAGCTATTTTCATTTTAATGGAAAACAAAGTTGGAATTCTGTGACATTTTATCGTTTGCCTTTATATGCTCTTTTAATCTTTGATTTACTGATTATCCGTTTTTTTCTGTGTATTTAGCCTAGCTTCACAGTCATCACATTTTAGTTCATATAAACTGCTTTTTAGGGAAGGGTCTATTTTTTCTTTAGGTTAAGGGAAATTAGATGACAGTGGTTTGATTTCTTACATTTTTAATTTTAATATCTGTGTAGCAAAGTCTCAGACAAGATGGCCGCATCTACACATCTCGTTTAGAATCGCTCTGTGTTTGAGACAATTTCCACTGTGTATTAGCTAATTTTACAGTTTCATATCTATCAAATAGTGACATTATGGACGATAGATCATTTTAACAATACTTTGAGTGAGGTGAGTGAAATCATTAATATCAGTGAACTACATAATATAATATATATAGGTGAGGCAGTTCAACTGGCTAGGCTCCTAGCCCGTAATCCTCCCGCCTGTTTGTATACAGAACTATCTGAGAAGGTCAAGGGCCTGTTACTGTTACCTCTATTTCGTAACCAGACATTTAATTAATTTCTTTCTTTTTTTTTTTTTTTTTTACGTATGAACTTTTTAGTTTATTTTGTTTTTCTTTCTTATAATATTTTTTTTCAAATAATTTATTCGTTGTATAAATATAGTTTATAATTATGTGAATATTTTAGTTTATAAATATTCACTTTACTTACCAGTTTCACAATTATTATTTTATATTTTTTATTAGCGTTAATATTTGTTTTGTTTATTATTATAACATAATGGAGGTTGTTACGTCTGGTGATGACTCTGAGACAGAGGCGCCTTCTTATTCTGAATTTAGCGAAACTGAGTACCAGTCTCGAAGAACTCTTCAAAAACGCCATAGAAACGCCGCCCCAGGTTCAGCGGGCAATTCACCAAATAAAAAGAAAAATAAATCCTCTAAATCAAAAAAGACAATCATTAACAATAATAATGTTTCAAATAATAATATTAATCTTCAAACCCGCAGTAAAACTACTGCAGCCAAAAAAAATCACAGCCAACCACCACACCAAATGCATCTAATCCGTCTACATCATCAACCAACAATAATAACTCAAATCCTCACCACACATCTGTACCAGAACCACCTCCAGTCTTTGTATCCAAAATTAAAAATTTCATCTCATTTTGCCGAGAAATATCAGCCCTGATCGGAGAGACAAATTTCAACTGCTTCTCTCGGGTCAAAGATGTAAAAATCAAAACATCAACTAAAGAGGATTACAAAAAATTGGTCAATCACCTAACCAGCAAAAATTATGAATTCCATTGCTACCAATTAAAAGATGAAAAAGCGTATAGAGTGGTATTGCGTGGTCTCCATTCCACCACTCCAACGAGCGCCATAAAACATGATTTGGAAGCAATTGGTCATAACGTGAGGCAAGTGTCCTCCGTGCTTCACCCGAAAGAAAAATTTCCATTACCACTATTCTTCGTCGACTTGGAGCCGGCTGGCAACAACGACGAAATATTCGACGTAACCCGACTGGTATATTCAGTCGTAAGATTTGAAGAGCCTAGGAGAAGAGCAACAATAGTCCAGTGCACTCGATGCCAAAGTCTCGGACACACCAAGACGTACTGCCATCACCAAGCCAGGTGTGTGAAATGCGCTGGCCCACATTCAACTGAGACTTGCCAAAAAACGAAGGACACACCTGCTGTATGTGCGCTGTGTGGGCAAGACCATCCAGCGAGCTACAGAGGCTGTTTAGTATACAAAAGTGTGCACAGCCAACGAAATTCAACTTTAAAACAAAGAAGCCAAGAACCTGAAATCAACAGCTCACAAAAACATGTAACTCAAGAAGCCCATTTCCAGAGAACAGAACAGCACCAATCAACTTCACCACCGGATCATCAACCACGACAAGCAGCTTCGTACTCTGATAAAATCAGGTATCAGCCTCAACGTCAGGTGCCTCGAATCTCCCAATCACATCCCCAGATCTCCCAACCTCAACCTCAACCCCCAAACCAGAGCACTCTTATCCATAATTTACCGTTAAAAGTTAAACTCCCGCCTCAGAAGCAATATCCACTTCCAATTCATCCACCTGTACAGAGCAACCCTTCCCCCCAAATTCCACTACAGGTTGACCCTGCTCCTAGTAACTTACAAAGAATCCAGCCCCTAACCAACGCTCCTACTCAATATTATCCATCCCAAGCTTCTGATGCATTTCCTCTTTCTCATCCAAATACCAATGATATTAACGCCATCCTTTCCTCTTTCCTATCTGAATTGAAAGATACCATCAAGCCCCTCATCACCCTTCTTACCAGAGCTCTTTCGGAAATTCCATTCAATGTGGCTAGATGAGCGCTAAGCCTCTAGCTGTCATTTTATGGAATGCTAACGGACTACAAAACCACCGAGACGAACTTGACATTTTTCTTCATGACAATCAAATAGACATTGCCCTGCTGACTGAAACTCATTTTACTCAACGGTCATATTTTTACATACGTGACTACATCACTTACAGATCTGATCACCCAGACAACACCTCCCATGGCGGATCTTGCATCCTTATCCATAAAACAATTCCTCATTCTGTTATCCCTTCTACTTCAATTGACGCCATTCAATCCACCTCAGTATCCATTTCAACTCGTCCTTTCCATGTAACATTTTCAGCTGTATACTGCCCTCCTGGTAATTCCCTTTCTCAGAACCTCCTTGACTCTCTTTTCCGATCCTTCGGACCGCGCTTCATTGCTGGAGGAGACTACAACGCTAAACACCAGCGATGGGGTTGTCGAACAACCAACTCCCGTGGCACTTTATTCCACTGATCAAAAACATTTTTTTAATTCATATTTTTTGATGCCTGATATTTTTTTTCCCTGTGGAAAAAAAAATGTAGCAGAGAAAATTAGCACCACAATGTGTGTCATCTTTTAAAACCTTTTTAAAAAAGTTTGAATCGGTCTGAAACATGAAAAGCTTCCATGTGACGTTACTTTTGTTCAGCAGTCAACAACCATGGTGGCTACTCTTTTCATCCCTAAATCTTCAGTCATAATCTGCTGGACTAAACTCTTAGTCACTTGTGACTTCTCCACAATTTCATTTATAGTTTGATGTCAATCTTTGTGGACTAGTACCCTAATTTTTTTCCAGATTTTCTGCAGTGCAGTACGTGGAAGGATGCTCTAAGCAAGGTTGGTCATCAATTGGAATTTAATGAAAACCACTCACAGGCGTTCTCTCTACAGCATTGTCCTTGTAGTTCACCTGTAACATTTCCAATGTTTTTTGCCGCTTTTCCCCAGCAAAAAGCAAAGTTTTATGACAGCATGCTGTTGATGGAAATCAGCTGTTGCAAAAAAAAAAAAATATATAAAGAAACGAGCGTACATAACAAGTTTCATGAAAAAATTCATGTAAATGGTACAGCACATTCTATATACTCACCTGAGGGACGAAAGAGGAAGTTGGGTAGTTAGGTAAATAGATTTTGATCCCTACATCAGGGTGTCTACTACTAGTCGGGAATTTCATGTGGTCGGGAATTTACAGAAAATTTGCGAAAGTTGGGAAAAAGTCGTTAATGCTAAAATTTTCAGATTTTTTCCAGTTTTTGCACAATATGTGAGTTAAGAAAGCGTCTGATTGGTATAGTCACTCCACATACTTTTAAAGTAAACTAAATTTGCTACAATTTGAGATCAGGGTGAGATCTATATAGATAGCCATTGGTTCCCAAGATACAGGGATATTATCATCAAAAAGAGACCATTTTTTTTCAAAAAGTTATTTTTTTTTTCGATATGGCCACTTATTTTGTGAAATACTCCTATAATACAACATTTGAGACCAGAATGGTACCTGTGTGCCCAGCGGTTCTCTCAAATACGGCAAATAACAAAAAAGAGTCAAAAGTGGGTCCTGGGGAAAAATACTGTTCTGTCTTTTTATGGTTTATTTATCAATGAAAATTATTTGTTATTTGAAATAATTGATTGGTGAAAAAGAAAATCATTTTTACCTCACTTTTCGCCAAACGGTCGTGGCCGGCACTAGGTTTCTCAGAAGAATAGTCAGAAACAAATTGATAGAGCATTAAATTTTATGTATAACTTTGCTACTTTATTTTTAACTGGATCTATAGTTCAACATTTTTTACAGTTATAACTTTTATTTAATTGTTTACAAATCGAACAATAACGAAAATATTTACGTGTACTAGGTAATTATAATGAAAAAGCTAATTATATAAAAAAAAAAATAATCATTCAAAGTTTGTCATCGACACATTAAAGCAAATCAAATTTGCAACAAATTTGATTCTATTCATTTTTTTTTCTGCGCAGTCAGTAATGGGGAAGGGAAAAATACAATATTTAGTTTAAAACTGTAAAACGTCACATTAAACTTACTTTTTAATAATATTACATTAAAATCGGTTCAGCGGTCACTACCAACGCCTAAAGATTGGCTAAGTTGCGGTAAGTAGCACATCGCGAAAACACGTTTGTCGGTACTCTTTTTGCTATAAATCTATAATTATTTGTCTGATGCAAATTTCTTTTTTTCATCTGAAAGCTGGTCAAATTTGCAATGAGACCTCTTATATGAAATGTGTTTTAAATCCCATGAAATACTCCAGCACGCTGAGAATCCCATACCGTTGTGAAAAAAACTTTTTTTCAGTACAATCCTCGTAAATAGTTTCGGAGTTATAGCGAAAAATATACTGAAAAAAAAAAGTGGATTTCACAAGAGTATGGGGTTCTCACCATGATGGCGTGAGTATATCATGGGGCTTATGAAGTCTCATAGTAATTTTAACCAGCTTTCTGATGGAAAAAAAAAAAAGAATATTCTGATCAGACATGTATTTTTGGAGTTATTTTATCCGACAACCTCGTGTAACCTTCTAACTATTTTCAAACCGAATGGCAATACTCGACATTGATGTGTTTCTTGAAATTTATCTAGAGTAATCTAAAATTGAAATATAAAAAAAAAAATGTTTTTTTTTTTTTTTTATGTTGTTTAACTGTGGTATGTTATTAGCAAAGTATGCATAGATAGATTTGTTTAGATTATTATTGAAACACCATTAAAATATCGATTGGCTAGAATTTCTAAAAAAAAATTTTGAAAAAGTCGGGAATTTTGATAGCTGAAATTGGTAGACACCATGTACATGTATGAATAAATGGGCAGTCCTTTAGGATCTCCATATGAGGGTAGGTTTTTCTGTTCCTACCAAAAATAAATTTGAAATGGGACTATTGCAAATATTTATCTGGTCAATTAAATATAAATCTGGATTAGTTTTGAACTATTTTATTATTTGTAAATATTTAATTTTAGACTATTTTCTACATGATTTATTAGTTTAACCGATTTTTTGTATAATATGTAGCTATTTTCATTTTAATGGAAAACAAAGTTGGAATTCTGTGACATTTTATCGTTTGCCTTTATATGCTCTTTTAATCTTTGATTTACTGATTATCCGTTTTTTTTCTGTGTATTTAGCCTAGCTTCACAGTCATCACATTTTAGTTCATATAAACTGCTTTTTAGGGAAGGGTCTATTTTTTCTTTAGGTTAAGGGAAATTAGATGACAGTGGTTTGATTTCTTACATTTTTAATTTTAATATCTGTGTAGCAAAGTCTCAGACAAGATGGCCGCATCTACACATCTCGTTTAGAATCGCTCTGTGTTTGAGACAATTTCCACTGTGTATTAGCTAATTTTACAGTTTCATATCTATCAAATAGTGACATTATGGACGATAGATCATTTTAACAATACTTTGAGTGAGGTGAGTGAAATCATTAATATCAGTGAACTACATAATATAATATATATAGGTGAGGCAGTTCAACTGGCTAGGCTCCTAGCCCGTAATCCTCCCGCCTGTTTGTATACAGAACTATCTGAGAAGGTCAAGGGCCTGTTACTGTTACCTCTATTTCGTAACCAGACATTTAATTAATTTCTTTCTTTTTTTTTTTTTTTTTTATTACGTATGAACTTTTTAGTTTATTTTGTTTTTCTTTCTTATAATATTTTTTTTCAAATAATTTATTCGTTGTATAAATATAGTTTATAATTATGTGAATATTTTAGTTTATAAATATTCACTTTACTTACCAGTTTCACAATTATTATTTTATATTTTTTATTAGCGTTAATATTTGTTTTGTTTATTATTATAACATAATGGAGGTTGTTACGTCTGGTGATGACTCTGAGACAGAGGCGCCTTCTTATTCTGAATTTAGCGAAACTGAGTACCAGTCTCGAAGAACTCTTCAAAAACGCCATAGAAACGCCGCCCCAGGTTCAGCGGGCAATTCACCAAATAAAAAGAAAAATAAATCCTCTAAATCAAAAAAGACAATCATTAACAATAATAATGTTTCAAATAATAATATTAATCTTCAAACCCGCAGTAAAACTACTGCAGCCAAAAAATCACAGCCAACCACCACACCAAATGCATCTAATCCGTCTACATCATCAACCAACAATAATAACTCAAATCCTCACCACACATCTGTACCAGAACCACCTCCAGTCTTTGTATCCAAAATTAAAAATTTCATCTCATTTTGCCGAGAAATATCAGCCCTGATCGGAGAGACAAATTTCAACTGCTTCTCTCGGGTCAAAGATGTAAAAATCAAAACATCAACTAAAGAGGATTACAAAAAATTGGTCAATCACCTAACCAGCAAAAATTATGAATTCCATTGCTACCAATTAAAAGATGAAAAAGCGTATAGAGTGGTATTGCGTGGTCTCCATTCCACCACTCCAACGAGCGCCATAAAACATGATTTGGAAGCAATTGGTCATAACGTGAGGCAAGTGTCCTCCGTGCTTCACCCGAAAGAAAAATTTCCATTACCACTATTCTTCGTCGACTTGGAGCCGGCTGGCAACAACGACGAAATATTCGACGTAACCCGACTGGTATATTCAGTCGTAAGATTTGAAGAGCCTAGGAGAAGAGCAACAATAGTCCAGTGCACTCGATGCCAAAGTCTCGGACACACCAAGACGTACTGCCATCACCAAGCCAGGTGTGTGAAATGCGCTGGCCCACATTCAACTGAGACTTGCCAAAAAACGAAGGACACACCTGCTGTATGTGCGCTGTGTGGGCAAGACCATCCAGCGAGCTACAGAGGCTGTTTAGTATACAAAAGTGTGCACAGCCAACGAAATTCAACTTTAAAACAAAGAAGCCAAGAACCTGAAATCAACAGCTCACAAAAACATGTAACTCAAGAAGCCCATTTCCAGAGAACAGAACAGCACCAATCAACTTCACCACCGGATCATCAACCACGACAAGCAGCTTCGTACTCTGATAAAATCAGGTATCAGCCTCAACGTCAGGTGCCTCGAATCTCCCAATCACATCCCCAGATCTCCCAACCTCAACCTCAACCCCCAAACCAGAGCACTCTTATCCATAATTTACCGTTAAAAGTTAAACTCCCGCCTCAGAAGCAATATCCACTTCCAATTCATCCACCTGTACAGAGCAACCCTTCCCCCCAAATTCCACTACAGGTTGACCCTGCTCCTAGTAACTTACAAAGAATCCAGCCCCTAACCAACGCTCCTACTCAATATTATCCATCCCAAGCTTCTGATGCATTTCCTCTTTCTCATCCAAATACCAATGATATTAACGCCATCCTTTCCTCTTTCCTATCTGAATTGAAAGATACCATCAAGCCCCTCATCACCCTTCTTACCAGAGCTCTTTCGGAAATTCCATTCAATGTGGCTAGATGAGCGCTAAGCCTCTAGCTGTCATTTTATGGAATGCTAACGGACTACAAAACCACCGAGACGAACTTGACATTTTTCTTCATGACAATCAAATAGACATTGCCCTGCTGACTGAAACTCATTTTACTCAACGGTCATATT
Organism: Euschistus heros; assembly: GCA_003667255.2. Lineage (NCBI taxonomy): Eukaryota > Metazoa > Arthropoda > Insecta > Hemiptera > Pentatomidae > Euschistus > Euschistus heros. The sequence continues at coordinate 90,006 of RCWM02000103.1, read as the reverse complement.
TTTACATACGTGACTACATCACTTACAGATCTGATCACCCAGACAACACCTCCCATGGCGGATCTTGCATCCTTATCCATAAAACAATTCCTCATTCTGTTATCCCTTCTACTTCAATTGACGCCATTCAATCCACCTCAGTATCCATTTCAACTCGTCCTTTCCATGTAACATTTTCAGCTGTATACTGCCCTCCTGGTAATTCCCTTTCTCAGAACCTCCTTGACTCTCTTTTCCGATCCTTCGGACCGCGCTTCATTGCTGGAGGAGACTACAACGCTAAACACCAGCGATGGGGTTGTCGAACAACCAACTCCCGTGGCAGCATTTTATCCCGTATCTCAACCTCCAAATGTTATTCTGTCCTCTCACCCTTGAATCCTACTTACTGGCCTACATCCCTCAAAAAACGTCCTGACATTCTCGATATATTTATATCTTCCCAAATCTCATCCTCTCAAACCATCATCAAATCCCTTGATGATCTTTCATCAGATCATAGCCCTGTTCTGCTTCTCCTGCATTCAAATCCCGTTCCTAAACCCCCTCTTCCTAGACTGATTACAGGGCGTGTAGACTGGGACGGATTTCGGTATGATCTTGAAAATAAATTAGACTTAAAAACTCCTCTTAAATCAAAAGAAGACATCAACTTAGCAATTGACAGACTTACAACATCAGTAAAAATTAGTATACAGGAAAATACTTTACCCCGAAAAATTCATAGTACACAACAGAATAACCTGCCACAACATATTCGTACCTTACTGGCTGAAAAAACGCCGAGCAAGAGCTAAGTGGCACCGGACTAGATACCCATCAGACAAAAATAATTACAATAACTTAACCAACAAACTTAAGACGGAAATAAGAAAATTCAAAATTCAAAACCTACAAAACCGTACTCAATGTCTTAATACTTCTGATAAGTCATTATGGATAACTACGAAAAAAATTCTTAATTACAAAAACTTTAATCATCCTCTCCTTACAGATTCCCAAACCTGGACAAGATCAGACGAAGAAAAATCCCAAATTTTCGGCCAGCACCTCTTTAAATCATTCAACCCCCATCCTGATATATTCAATCCTCACCACCTTCAATGTGTTGAAGCAGAACTAAATATTCCCCTCCAAATGTCTCCTCCTCCTAAAGCATTCCATCCTTCAGAGGTATCTAACATAATCCACAGATTACCCTCAAACAAAGCCCCTGGACATGATCTAATTACAGCCCAAATCCTAAAACTCTTTCCTCAGAAAGCGATCCTATTCCTAACCTATATTTATAATGCTGTTCTCCGCACCACATACTTTCCTAATCCTTGGAAACTATCCATAGTAAAGATGATACCCAAGCCAAAAAAGCCACCTGAACTCCCATCCTCATATCGTCCAATATCACTCTTGCCCATTATGGGCAAAATCCTGGAAAAACTCATTCTGAAACGCCTGAATCCTATCCTAGAATCCCATCACACCATCCCTGATCACCAGTTTGGTTTCCGAACATCACACTCCACTATCCAGCAATGCCATCGTGTGGTGGACGTTGTATCGTCCGCATTGGAGCGCGGGATGTACTGCACTGGAGCCTTTCTCGACGTAGAACAAGCCTTTGACCGAGTTTGGCATCAGGGACTGCTTTACAAACTCCGTACATTCCTTCCTCCTACATACTTCCTTATTATGCAATCCTATCTCAAAGAGAGAACATTCAGAGTAAGTCACAATTCCGCCCATTCATCCCTCTTTACTCAGTCTGCCGGTGTTCCTCAAGGAAGTATCCTAGCTCCCATCCTCTACACAGTGTATACAGCTGACATCCCGACCCATCCTAGCACTGTCCTCACCACTTACGCTGATGACACATGTTTGTTATCAGTAAATAATGATCCCTTCATTGCATCCCAGGCACTCCAATCCCACATCATAAACCTTCAAGAATGGTGTCGAAAATGGAGAATTAAAATAAATCCAAATAAATCCCATCAAATAACCTTTACCCTCCGTCGTAAACCTACGACATCCTGCCCTACGGTATCCTTTAATGATATTCCTCTAATCCCTGTTGAACAAATCCGCTACCTGGGACTCCATTTGGACAAACGTCTCACTTGGAATCCACATACAAGACTAAAACGACAAGAAACGGCCCGTCGTTATAGACTACTCCAACATTTACTAGACAAACGATCAAAGCTTCCACTAAATTACAAGAGACTCATTTACATGACGGTTATTAGACCTATATGGACATACGGAGTTGAGCTTTGGGGCTCCACTAAACCATCCAACTCTTCTCGAATCCAATCCCTACAATCTAAAATCCTTCGAAAAATCCTTAATGCTCCTTACTTTGTCACGAATAAAAACTTATCCATAAAGACCTCAATGTTCCATATGTTTCTGATTTAGCCCAAACCAGATACCTATCCTTCCATAGTAAGCTCCATAACCACTCCAATCCACTAGTCTCCCAACTTGCTTCCTCCTCCATTCCCGATAATCCTCCGAGGCGTCTGAAAAGAAGATGGCCTAGAGACCTTTTAGTGTAGATTTATTGAAGTGCTACTAGTGAGTAGTTCTTCACAAGTTATTTACGTGCCATTGTATCCACTGTCAACACATTTACTTGTTGTATATTATTTGTACAGTTGTAAATATCAATAAATGAGAGAGAAAAAAAAAAAAAAAAAAAAAAAAAAAAAAAAAATATCTGTGTAGCAAAGTGCTGATGTTTTGTTTGTTTTTAGAGCTGATGAGGAATGTTTAACATTTGAATAAAAAAAAATCTAATTAAAGTGGCAAATAATTCATCAATTCTAATTAGTTCAAGTTGTAAATATTCTAAAATATTCTAGGTTTGCTTTGTTAAATTTCAACAAAAACCTGCTTCTGTTTTGATTTGGTTATTTTGCTTAAAGGTGTCAGGAAACATTACACACGGAACACTCCTTTTTTTGTCTGCAGTTTTAAATTAAATTAAAATATAAAAAATACACTGAAATTCAACCGATTGCGTACAACCATAGGGGGTAGTCTTCTCAGCTGCTAACTAGATCTTCGAGCTGTTTAAATTATAAAAACAAAATTTGGTATAAAAAATAAAAAAAAATATAGCAAATAAAAAGAGTGTAATGAACTACATCAAAAAATAAAAAATTAATGTCACACATGACAGCCACAAGTTCATCATTACTCATAACTTGACATGGTTTTCATTTTCACTGATGTTTACCTAAAATTGAATTAATAATACTGACAATTTTTCTTTTTTCACCTGTTTTGATGATTGAACAGCACCGCCTCATATTAATACAGTTGTTTTCTCCTCCTGGCCACTTTGGTTTGACTTCTGTAGGTTGGTTCTTCAATGCATTGAAAATTTTAACTGAGTAGTCTCTGACAAATAATCATTATTTCAGACTTTTCAAATTGATTCCTTTGTGGTGCAATAGTAAAAAAAAATAGTAATTTATTTTTTTGTTATATTTAAAGGCTTGATGCCAAGATGTTCTTTTTGGTTATACTTAGTATTTCAAATAAGAATAAAGTATTTTTATGTGTTACTTTGAATACTTTTAAATTCTTTAATCTATTTACTTAACATTACCTGTGATGTTTTATGTGTTAAACTCTAATTTAATTCACATAATAATGAAGGTAATGAATTTTCTTATTCTAAAATTTTTATTTTATTTATATTGGAAACTTAATTTTAATTTTTGTGGGTTAGATTATTGTTTTAATTATTATCATATTTAATTTTGCATGCATCTGTGTTTTTGTTTTTTTTTACATTTTACAGCTTTGTTAAAAAACAAAAAATTTTTAGCACACATTATGCGGTGTGGAAAAAGAAGGTTTGGTAACTGAAGAAGAAATAATCAACAAAATCATAATAAATCATCAGAACGATTCAGAGTTGTCAATCGTTGATTACTTGTATTCTGTTAGTAAAGGTGGTTTAACTGTTCCTGAAATGATGAATACCATCGATAAGCTTTTTGATGGTTGTATCACGACAAGATTTTTTTTAACACAGCCTCGTAGAAAAATCAATTTATCTTCTTGGCTACTTTATTGGTTGAAAAAAGGTAAGTTTTTAATCCATGGAACACACTCTATTAAATATAGATTTTTTCTTTAATGTGCAGTGAAACCTCTTCATAATACACATTCATGGGTAAATTGGATTTTTCCATTGTAGAGGGTGTCTGCTGGGAAAGGTGATGGAAGTGTTAATAATAAAAATATGAATACTAATATATATCATATAAAGTTCATTATAATGAAGAAATAAGATTTAAAATTTTGTGCACTATTTACACACTTAATATTTTTAGAATTTAATGCTTTGTTGGGTATAGAAATGATAAATTTAAACCATTGGACGGTTTATTTGCCATTTCTCCTTAATCTTGAGCATTATCAAGAGGTTTAGTGTGTAAGATTGGTTCAGAAATTGGGATTTTTTTTAGCCTGTACAAATGGAAATCGCTCAAGTACTGCTTTGTCAATTATCACATCCCCAGCCCCTGTAACCATGTATCATTTCTTCTGATGTCAATCTCTCAGTAAGATTTTAATATTTATATCTCGGTTTTCAAACTATTTTCACTCTTCAGAAAAAAACACTCATTAAACCAAAAATACAACATAAAATAAAAAAGAATAACACCCAGATATGGCAATTGATGTACATTGATACATATTTAGATAATGTAATTTAATTCTGAATTCATTGATTAATTTTAGTTAAGAAACACAAAATATGCTGACAATTATTAAATTTAATTATAAAATTCTATTTTGAATTTCAGACATATACCAAAACATAAGAGTTATGTTTTTCTTATTTTTCAACATTTCATTTGTGCCCATTCAGAAGTATAAATTTATGGAAACTCTAGATAATGGAACCATTCAAGAGTTGTCCGTTGCAAAGGGGTATAAATTTCTTTTATAAATAAATAAATATATAAATAATTTATAAATTAAGGTAAATTGCGGTATTTAAAAATTGTCCCTTGGGGAAGGGGTGTAGGTTAGAGAGGTTTCATTGTACTATTATTATAGTACAATAGAAAATTATATATTTAATTATTATGCAACAATCAATTTTATTTTTGTTGGCTACAGTGAAAATAGTGGGACCTGACTGTAGATAATGTTCCAAACATGAATTTTTGACTACCGTAAGATAGGAAGTTATACTTGGTACTCTACAGAGCAGGTCACTCTAAACATTCACTGATGAACTTATAAAATAAAGAGTTACATTTAAAAATAAGAATCAGAAACAACCTTTAAACTGATTGATCATTTCATAATTAGGTTGCTTATAAGTATTACTGGCAAACAATTCTGAGTTTTCTGAAAACCATATAATCCTCCCATATTAGCTAATAATCCTTACAACTCTCAGTGGGAAACAATGTGAAAAAAAGATTTTATTTCTATGTATGTATATTTTTTTTGTGTGTGTGTGTGTGTGTGTGTGTGTGTGTGTGTGTGTGCGTGCGTGCGTGCGTGCGTGCGTGCGTGCGTGCGTGCGTGCGTGTGCGTGAGTGCGTGCGTGCGTGCATGCTTCAAACTTATTGTTTGACAGATCTACCAGCTAGTACTATATTTGAACTAATGTCTCACTTGTAATCTTCACACAATATTGAAATGACAAGAAACTGCTCATTATTTCCAACTAGTTCAACATGTATTAGAAAATGTTAAATTTTAGAAATTTACCCGAAACAGTCCAGATAATTGATGTTCCACTTAATCGGCGTCCAGATAATAGGCGCTCTACTGTACTTTGACTTATGGAATTGAGTTTTGGGGCTCCAAGAAACCATCCCATTTTTCCTTACAATCAAAAATCTTTGAATAAATTATGAATGCTTTATTAATTCTCAAATCAACTTATCTTTAATGACCTTTATGTCCCATTCTGCTGATATGTCCTTACTGCTGATTCTGTCTTGGCATTGGCTTGATGGTTGTATGGGGAAGATGTGCTGATTTTAATCGCTCCTAATCAATTGTGATCCACTGTGACTAACCAATTTGTCTGGTATTCAAAATAAATCAAAGAATTCCTTGCAGAAAGATATCAGATCAACAATCTTTAAGAATTTGACTTTCCTTATTTAAAAGAAAGAGGAGTAGTAGTCTGTGACAATGGTATAGTGTTTATGAAAAACCTATAAATAGTCCATTGCCACATTTGTTCTGGAATTTCAACTGCTGATCTCAATTTTGGCCAGAAAAGACTTCCCTTTCTCAGTGAATACAGCTTTCACTCCTGTGATGAGCCAAATGAATTATTTTGACCAACTTTGGTCTTAAACTCTTGGGCTTATACTACCTTCTCCCTTTAAGATGAGATCTTCCTTAACTGTTAGTTCATCCCTGAAGCCCCGAAAGTCTTACAGATCTTTGTGAACCATGTACTTCTTCTCTGGCCATCCTGGCTTGATTACCTCCTATATTTATTTTGCTTTATCATCCTTTGAAGTCTCTTTCTGGATCTCTTTTATGCAGTCATCAGTTACGTTGAGTTCTAAGTACCAATTTCTTTTGTTATGAAATAAAACTATGTGTTTATTATAATCTTAGCAGGTTACTGTTGTGTTGTTACAATATCCTTGATGAAAGTCCACCACTGGAATGCTCCTTCCTCTCTTGTAAATAATCCTTATTGAAAATCTCTGGATGATATATTCAAGGACTTAGTGGTCTGTTTCTACAGTTAAGTTCTGGTTACCTAGCGAATACTGCTTGAACCACAACTTGTTAGGTTTTATTATGATGACCATATTGCTAACCCACTCAGTCATTACATTTTCTTTTATAAAAGACCCTCTGCTTCTCAAGCCAGCTTATCCCCTTCACCTCGTTCTGTTAGGCAATCTAGATCTTAGGAGGAGCCAACAACTGGGGAAAGCGAAGGTCAAAGCAGAGGTAATATTATTTTCCTTAGAATTGGCCTGGACCCTCCAAAACATCTGGTAATATTTCAATTATATTAGATTGAGGAGGCCCAGTAGCTAATTAAGTAAGGCACTAGACTTCCAAACTCCCAGGCCTAAGTTTGAATCTGCCTGAAGGTAGAAAACTTATATATTTTTATTTCAGCCGTGGATAGACTGTGAGTTTGGGAGACCCTCCCTCTCTAAAGTGGGCTAATTAATTTTATATTTATATAATAAATTTTGTATCACTAACCTTTAGCATTACACATTTTTCTTCCAGTAAATTTTCTAAAGTTTTTATTCCTATATTATGTATTGCTCCATATTCAAACTGGCGTTTGAGGTATGTTAAGTTTGCATGAACCCCAAGATCAATAAATTAACCGTCTTTTGCTCTCTAAAGTGGCACTGTAAACTGGCCCCTTGGAATTATCATCTTCTGAATTGTTGCTACCCATTGCTTCATTGATTACATTCTGAACCATCTGCTTAACACAGACCCTGCTGAAATGTTTTTGTTTTCCTTTACAAGAACTGAAGACCTTCTCAAATCTCAGACACTAACTATAACCGTTTTTGTTTTAGAAGGGTTTGCCCACAGAACTTACCGTAGAGTCCCCAGGGTGCTCTAGTCCCGCTAGCTGATTTGCGCACTTCAGGGTTAACTTATCAGCTGAACAGCTTAATCTTCATTCTGGGACACCTTGTCCACTAAAAATTACATGAAAGTACAATAAAAACATTCTGTTGTGTGGCTATATACATATTAGACAGCAACTTCTGTAGATTATTAGTTATATGATTATAAATATGTATAATGGAAATTAATACTAAAAACAAATCTAATATATATATGAAACATTCTTATACTAATGTATTATTACATAATTGTGGAGGGGAATGAATAAATGATGTTTATAGAAAGTGAGAGAGGAAGAATTACGAATTGAAATGGGTAAGGTATCCAGATATTCAGCCCAAAATAAGGCTACATGAATAATAATAAAGGATTTGTCAAAGGAGGCTGTTCAGTGAGAAGGAAGGGATATACAAATTAATGGGATGAGTGTATTCAAATGATAAATGGAAATATGAACAACAAGGATGTCATAAATATACAAAGAATTTTTGGACTTTAAAGATTGGAATAGAAAGGTTCCAAGGAAGTATTGTTGTCGAAAACTTAAAGCCACCTTGACTTAAAATACCATGATATAAGAGTGCCTGGGTTCCCAAAAACGAATCTAATAAAGGAATTCATTAATCTCTTCAACCTCATTTTGAGCTCACCAGACATTCCTCTATATACTAAGCATCCATAATCGAGGTGGAGAAGAATGAGGGATGACACTAATAGTTGACGGGTATTGCATGGGAAAGATTCACAGAATCTTAAGAGCTGTTTGAAGATTGAAATGGTTTTTCAGGTAATTTGGGAAATTTGGTTATTCCAGAACAAATGTTGATCGAAGACTATTCCGAGGTTTTTGATAGAGTTTATGAACTGAATAGTAATGTTATTGGCCTATAGCAGTGGCCAACAGGAAAGGAAATTAAGGGAGGATTTCGATATAATTAGCATTGCCTTAGTTTTTTTGGATTCACTCATAACTTACTCTCCAGTGCCCATTGGCTAATGCTATCTGTGTCATCCTGTAACTCACAAGATGCCTCGAGAATCTCAGACTTGTGGAAGGATAAGTAAATTTGCAGGTCATCAGCCTTTAAATGATATCGGGAATATTAGATAACATTTATCTAGTCATTAATATAAATTGAAAAGAGGGTTGGTGAAATAGAAGACCTTAGAGGGACACTTTACGTTAGCAGTAGCGATGTTGAAGGAGATAGGTTGGGAACAGAGAGACAAAAAAAAGATGAAACCAGCCAAAAGCACTATTGGAGAGGGATAGTTTTTGTAGTTTAGTGAGAAGGATTTTATGATCAACGGAATCGAAAGGCTCAGGGAAATTAAAGAGGATTAGGATCATGATTTTCTGTTGGTCAATTGAGGAATAAATGTCTTGAGTAATCTTTAATGTCACGGATTGGGTAGAACAACCCGACTGAAGCCTGATTAGTCAGGAGTACAGAGATATTTATTTTCAAGGAAAGTAGTGAGTTGAGATTGGACTAGTCTTTCCAGTGGCTTGGGTAGGTTTGATAGGATGGAAATAGGCCTGAAATGGGATACTGTGGTTGGTAAAGGAACTTTTATCCACCAAGGTCAGTTCTGTCTCAAGAAATAATTGTTTTCTCAGACTACCTTCTCTCGACCCGGTTACTAACCTGTCCCTGATAAGCGACGCATCAATCTCAATTTTTTCCTTATTTTAGCTTAGCTAAAAACCCTCTGTGCCTAATAATGATGAAAATAAAGCCGTATGTACCCTCTAGCCTGACGAGTAGTCTTTCTTGCTAATTCTATCTAATAGAATCAGATAATACCGCCATTAACTTCTGAAAACTGCCCAGTTTTCACTGATTAGGCCAGGATCAAAAAGATCTAGTGCATGTGGAATTGGTATACTAGACAACACATATTTATAACCAAAATCCTTTATTTATAAGATTACAAGTCAGTAATCATATGATCACAGCACTATAAGGTAATAATACATAATACTCCATCTAGAAACTTATCAGCTGCTCCAGTGTCTCTTCATTTTCCAGATCTATAAATAAAAACCCGGCTAAAGACAATATTAAGCATTTAGAAGTACAGTGGACCCTCGTTATAACGCGGGTTTAGGGGAAATGAAACCTCCCGCATTATAGACGTACCCGCGGTATAACGAAGGCAAAAGTATGAATCATTGGGGGTCAAAAATAATGAAAATGCACTTTGATATAAACTCGGGCTATAACTAAAGGGATAATACACACTTTTTAAAAAGGAAGTGAGGGGGATTCTGTGAACCAAGAAGGCAGGAATAGAGACAACTTCTTCGTACGTCATTTAGGTAGGTTACCGGGAAGATATTCAATCGACATTGTCTAAGCAACACATTTCGGCTTATTTCCAGGACGATACAAGCGATGCACACACTCTTTCCTAAAGTTTTTATTTAATTCTAATAAAAATCAAACTTTAAAAAGTTGTAATATTGAAACAAAAACGATGGAACTTGGTTAAACAATCGTAGTTCTTTCTAAACGTCCTACTTAGTTTTACTTCCTACGTTAACAACCAGTTATAATTTTTTTCTTTACAAATTCCTTTTAATGTTCAGTAAAATTAGAAGTGCGTTAAAAAAAAAAAAAATAATAATAATAAAATTAACAAATGTAACTTAATTTGCAGAGTTCCCTTTTTCCCAGAACTTATTAAACTTTGGAACATTTTCGTTTTTTCTATAGTTTTTATAACTCAATTTTCTAATGAATTGTTTTCAAGTTTTCTATTGTTGGTTTTAAAACCAAAATACGATGTAACCTTATTTTTTATTAATTTTAATTGAATCAGGATCGGGACCGGAGCTTGACCCGCGTTATATCCGAATCCGCGGTATAACGAGCCGCGTTATACCGATGGTCTACTGTATCTGCTAAATACAGAGAACAAATGTATTAAAGTACTGCATGAAAATGAAAAAAAAAACAACTTGATAATTTAAAGTAAAATATGCTGGTGTTTATATGTGACAAAAAAAAAGTTATCATAATTTTGTGTGGGTTATAATGTTTAGTGGTCACACTAACTTCTCTTGTAATGTCCCAGGTAGTTTCCCGAGGGTTTTGTTCTACCAATGGTCCCAATTAACAACACAACAGAAGGTCTTCTGCGACCTTCCTTATGTTCGAGATCAAAATCTTAGAGATGAAATTTTTGGAACCATCGCTGCGCTGTACATTCACTAATGCTTCCTTCATCCCAAATAACATTGATGTGACGTGCGGTTTGGGCCGCTCTTCTACAAAGTTTGAACTTGTAAAAATAAATTTAATGAAAATCTTGTTATGACATGGTGAATTTCAGAGGTCCTTATTTATAGAAAATGTAACACAAATTAAACTAATCTTTGAGGAAAAACAACATTAATAACCATTGTTTGTAATCCATTGACTAGACTGGAGTATTATATTAGTTAACTTGGCTTATCTTGCCTAAACAAAATAAATATTCAAAACATGCATTATTTTTGCACCAGCCCTATACTCAAGTAATTTTTTTTTTATTTTTATATTTATTCGTTGTTTCCTCAATTTATTATATGACTGACAGAATTGTGAAGGTAGAGACATCTTCATAGTAAATTATTTGGAAAGATTTGCATATTTTTAATTCTTTAGACCTTTTGGAGTCTTCGCTTGGAAAGGAAGGACATGAACCAACATATAGCCAATTTTCGTAAAGAAACGTTTTATAGTTTGATTAAGAGAATATTATGATAAGCAATATCAAATTCTTTTGAAAAGTGTATAAGGGTAAGAAGGATTGATAGTAGCTCTTGATGATCAATCAGTCAATCAAGATAAGGAGGGTGGATTGGGTAGAGAACTCAGAACAAAACCATATTGAAGCAGGACAAAGTATTTATTATTGCCATTAATTATCTAGTCATAAAAACTTTGATTGTTATAGTCGTATAATTTATATTTATATTATGATAAACATTTTATTTCAGATGTTGTCCCGATTCTTAGCATGAATTTTCATTTAACTGAAGATGACTGTGGCAATGCTGTAAATACGTCCTGGCACTTTCAAGTAGTTCATGCTGTTGGCCAGAAAGGCATTAATTTATTTTCTCAATTTGAATGCGTTTCCGAAGAAATAATTCTTAAATTATTAAATAACACATCAGAGGTGTTGATTTCTAGAGATGAAGTTATGAATCGATGGACACCTGAAAGTGATCTTACTCAACTAATGGCGCCTCCTGATCATTCTTGGAAAAAGTACAATGTCCTTGGTAATATGATAAAAACTAATTTTTAAATAATAGACAAATAAAAATTGCATGTATATGTGTATTATTTACATTCTGTCTTATCTTTTCGACCATATGGGACAAGACAGCAATGGGGCATTACACAACCCGTTGCCTTGTAGCATTGCTCTAAATATATAATTTACTCAATCTTCACTCATTCTTATTGTTCCTAATTACTATTTTCCTCTTCTGAGCCTCCTCTGTCCTGTTTGGAAGAAGGGCTTTAAGAGACTTATTCAAATGGTTTTATTAGTGTGGCCATGATCCTGATTACTGTTCCTTTTAACTAGCTTACTCCGTTAGTTTGTTCAGAGCGATTGACGTACCCATGATTCTAAATATTGCTCCTTCCAGAATTATGATTTCTATGTTTACTTCTGAGGACACCACTCTAATTTTTTTTTCTTTGTTCAGTTTTAATATTCAAAGCTTCTACATGGCTTTGCAGTTTCTTTTTCCATGTCTCCCTTATTCTCAATAATTTACACTGCTCTTTGAGGATCATAACATAATATAGTTTTATATCATTATATAAATGAAAATTTGCAACTAATATCTTTTTATGAAAACTTGTATTTAATTTTGGGTGGAGTTTTTGGCTATACTGCATGTTCTAGTCCTTATTTTAATTATTTTTGTAATAGATAGGAGAAAGTGAAACGATTCATTTGTCACTTAGCTATTAATGTACTGATATAATTGAGTCTGTTCCTTAGTTGACCCTTAAATTTCTTAATATGACTTATTTTACTCGTTGATGTACAAAAATGGAAGTTGAAAAAATGCAACCTACTGGTTCTTCTACTGTTCTTAATCAAGATAGCTAAACTCCCAACATTGAGCTGTTCTAATATTTATTACCTGGAAGTTACAACTTCAAATAATTTTGTCTCTGACTCTTATTCTATCATTCCCCTTTTCTATCTCTACAGATTGTTTGTAAAATATTTGTTTTTAAACTGATTTAGGGGGAGATAAAGTGGTAATTTTCCAGAATTTCTCCATCTTACCTCGTTGAATGTTGAGACCTTATGTCAAAATTTTCTTACAATCCCAGTTTATTCTAGTTGTTTGTTTTGAAAACATTTTACAAACAGTGTCATCATTTGCAAAATTATTGAAAATAAAAGAGATGAATCAGCATTTCTTAACATACAACAATCTGAAGATAGTGTTTTCAGAAGCTGGACATGACGACAAGAATGATCAACAGACCAATCTTGACATTATTTCACTGGTTTCTGAGTCCATGAAAGGGTTGGAATAGAGGAGAAAGAGAATGCATAATGTCAGTTGACTATGACTTACCTGTCATAGAATTTCATTTCCAAGTTATGTGTAGTCTTAGGTTGATAAATTGTTCATAAATAGCAAAGCACCTGAAGAAGACAGACTAGTGCCCTACATGCTATTCATTGGTTCAGAATTTTCACTTATGCACGATAATGCCCAGCCAAATAAGGCAATATATGTTTCTGAATACCAAAACACAGCAGTTATCAGTAACTTACTGTGGCAAAGAAGAACTCCCAACCTTAACCCAATTGAGAATGTATGGGACAATCTTAAAGGATAAGTTTGGTCATGGGATCCTCTTCCTATCACATCATAATGCTAAAGATAACTGTTTTGAATGAGTGGGAATACATCCCCTCAACATTTCATTAAAAATCTTTCCATAAGTATGCCAAAAAGGATGGAGGTCGTTATTAAAGCGAGAGAAAGCAACATTTCTTATTAAATGCCATTCTAAACTAATAAAATGTTCAATTTATAAAAAAAAAAATGAAAAATTTAATTTTTTGTTGTTTTAAATAAAAATTGTTTTTTTAATTAAACAAGAGTTTAATTTCAATATTTGTTTAATAAAACTGTTTATTCTTGTCTGCTTTTGTTTATAGTGAATTTATTAAATAAAAAATAAAACACTTTTCTCAAGAAATTCCAGAATTTTTAGAATTTTTTTGTTTTTTAAAATCCTCATACTTATCACAAGCCACAAAAACAAGACTTTATAAAACGCTGGTCAGACCAATATTATTGACGTACGTAGCTGAGGCATGGACCCTTACCACTATGATGTCCAATAAGATTAAGATGTTTGGAAGAAAAAATGTTCCTGTCCTTGATAGCGATGACAAACAGTAACATATACATGATTTATAAAGATGTCAATGTGGTAAAATTTCTCAAGGCTAGACGCATAGAGTGGTTTGGTCACATAATAAGGGTGCGGAATAACAAAATGCCTAGCAGACAGTTACATGGAGTAATTATTGGTACAAGAAGAGCTGGCCTATATGTAAACGAAGGACGGCACGCACAATAGTGGGGAAATGGAACTTAAGAACAGTCCTTGCTCAGACACTTCTCTATGCCGATGATATAGTGCTGATAGCGGACTCCGTCCAGAATCTTCAGCAAGCTGTATTGGAATGGGAAGCAGAGCTGGAAAGGAAAGGCATGATTATAAATGCAAGCAAAAGTAAAGTCATGCAAATAGGACGCGAACCAGAAGATGTGCAGATCACTTGCAGAGGAGAAATCCTTGAAGCAGCAGAAGACTATACGTACCTAGGCACAGTTTATATTAGTAGAAATGGCAAAATACAACAAGAAATATCCAATAGGATTAAAAAAGCGAACAACGTATATTACCAGATCTGCAACACTGTTGTTGGGAAACGTGAAGTTGACAAAAAGGTAAAACTGCACATTTTTAATGCAATTTACCTTCCCACCCTACTATACGGAAGTGAGAGCTGGGTCCTTCTCGACCGATTGAAGAGGAGAATCACCGCGTCAGAAATGAAATATCTAAGAAGAGTTGCCGTCCGAACACGGAGGGAACATGTCAGGAATAGCAGAATAAGAGAGGAGCTAGGGGTAAAAGCACTAACAGAAATTATTGAGAAGAGGCAGCTAAAGTGGTTCGGACATGTATGTCGAATGGATGAAGATCGCGGACCACGCAAGTTCTTCGAAGCCAGACCAACTGGCAAAAGACCAAGAGGCAGGCCAAGGATGTCATGGTTGGATAGTATGGCTCAAATAGGAGAGAAAAGAGGAAAGAGGTTGGATCCTATGAAGACATTGGCGAGGGACCGGGACAGTTGGATTTCTTGGATCGAGGCACCTCCACGCTGAGAGGCACTGAGGAGGAAGGAAAAGAAGAAGAAGAAGAAGAAGAGCTGGCCAGCCATGGGTAGCGGTGATTGAAAGAGAAGACATGGAAGAGAACCTGAGAGTACTTGGAGTGACTAGATGGAGGGAGGAGGCAATGAATAGGAATGTTTGGAGTAGGATTGTCAGGGAAGCCAATGCCTATCTCAGGCTGTAGCTCTGCACAGGAAGGAAATAAAGATTTTAAATGTCTTAGAATTTAACTTGTTTTCCTTTATTCCATACAGTCCTTTATTGTTTCTACTTCTTAACATAAATGGGGGGACAAAGAAGTGAGTTCCTTAACAAACACCTAACAGCTCCTAACACCTTGTGTCTGAATTTTTACACAGTACATAGAAAGAAGGCAGAGCAGACACTCTCAAAACTGAAGTAATTTATAATAGTACTTCATTTTATTTTATTTGTTCTAGCTTATTTCAGGACTTTACTTACGTGAGCATAAAATTAATGCTGATTAGAGTTGTAATTTTCTAGCTATCTTTAAAGTTTTATCCATTTTGTAATTTTTAATAAGTGTATAAGGTTAGATAAACAACCACTCAAGTATTGATTATTATTGTTATTTTATCCATAGTTGATAAATTAAATATATGAGATTATGGCTTGAGTGTCAATATTTGTTTACAAGCTTATAGGTTGCTGTAACAGCGGTGTTCAAAAGTTTTCCGGTCACTTAAAAATTTTTAAATATTTGGTCTCCATAATTAAAATATATGGGCTAATCCTAGAAACAAATACAACTCTAACAACATACCTTTCGCTGATCTGTAAGCAATCTCTTGCCTAAGGCTTAACTTCGTTAAGGCTTTTCATAAGTTTTCATAATAAAGTTTCCTGCCTCCCTTTGTTGTGACTTTTTGCAGCTGCACCAACAGTGTTCAGCTGTTATTAAAGGTATGGAAACTTAATATTAATTGTCCCACAGTTTATTTAGTAAATTATTACTAAATAAACTGCGGGACAATCTCCTAAAACTATTAAAAGATGAAAAATGTGTTTTCCATCATTAGCATATATTATTTATTTTTGTTGATTTCCATTAAATTAATGATATTTTGTTGCAGAAACCGTTTTAATTTTTGATAAACCTCTAATTAAAATAAACTAAACCAAAATTCAAACTACATTTAAACAGAATTTAAGATGAAGTTTCTGGGTTGCCGGAAATTTTTGAACACCACTTTATATCTTATTGGAGCATTACCTTATTTAACATGTTATGTCATTGTTGGTTATGAAAGAATCTTCTGAATAATTACTCTTTTATTAGTTTTCAGTCAGATGGTAAAAAATTATATTACTATACAAAATCAATGTGAATGTTTTCTATTTTTGAAGCATTTATAAATTATAACTAATTGTGTTAATTTTAAGGTCAAATTGTTAATGTCATCAGAGAAGGAGTTACTGGAAAATCAGAAGATGAAATCAAACATATTAAAATTCCTTCTCCTCATCGAACTGGTATATTACTTTTGATTCGGTCAGATAATCCTCATCGAAAAGAATTGGTGGAAGCCAGTGATCTTCCGTTGTTTGAAGACTTTTCAGAAGGTAGTTCTGTTTTTTTTAATAAAGTGGCAGTTTTTCTTTTTTCTTTTATCCTTTCAGATATCTATGGTAAATGGTGTGTTCAAGCATGGATGGTACAATTTATTTTGTTATTACCACTGGGTTTTCGTATCATTAACTATTTAAGACATCCTAAATGAAACTTAAATTATTTTTTAGTTTTAGTTTTTAGTTTATTTATCAAACAATCAAAATTTATTTATTTTTGTTATTGTTAAATAATTTATTGATAAAAAAGAAAAAGATAAGACCCATCGGGAATTATGTTATCATTGAACATTGTTTTATATACCTACATACTAAAATGCTTGAACAAACATATATATTTATGTCTTATACCGCAGGTTGTCGTGTCAGGTGGGGGAGAGGGCAAAAGGGTTGAAAATCAAAAGTGCACAGCTGTTTGATCAAATAACTCGGAATCCGTTACTTTTAGTACATTTTGTGTTCTTTATATTATTAAAACAAATTAAATTTGCAAAAAAAATTGATCATATACATTTTTTTTCTCAATCAGTAGTTTTAAAGCTGTAGCGGAAGAAAAGATTGAAGATATTGGCTAACTTAAGGTGAGTCGCACTACTCCGCGAAATCACGTTTTTCTGTTTGTTTTTTTTTTTATTCTAACTCTGAAACTATTTGTCCGATTGAAAAAAATTTTTTTTCGTCCAAATGCTGGTTAAATTTACTATCCATATATGAAATTTTGATCAAGTTCCGTAAAACACCCTTGCCAGCACACTGAAAACCTGTACAGTTTAGTCCAGTCAATAAACAAGTAGAGTGCATGAAATATGCAATAATTTTTTACTTCAGGGCTTCGTTAGGAGTTGTTTGAAGATAAACATACTAAAAGTCCCCACCCCTGGGGGGTGAGCATACAGTGGGGAGGAGGAGAGAATATCCCATTTTTGGGTTTTCCAATAATATCTCGGAAACAGTGGACTCTATATCATTCAATATTCTCTGAAGTATTTACCATTCTACTATTCATCAAATCAAAGGCCAAGTGATAAGTATACTTATGTATACATCCATGTTGCTTTGTTTTGATTGTCCTTTTATTATGTTTTTATTCATATCAAGCCCTGTGAACGAAAAACACTCTTGAATACATAATTGTCAATTAAAAATATGTAAATAGTAAATGGTTAGTTAACATAAACAATGGTTATTGTAAATATTCAATTATGAAAATTATTCAAAAGAAATTCTAAAATTATTTAGTCATTAAATAATTGTGTAAGATCAATTTTTAATTACTCCTCACACTTCAAAACGGAACAGGAGAAAGTATTATATGATTGTAGTTTTTAGGTACATCATTATTTTTTTTATTACTATTTTTTAATTTATTAAATTTGATTTTCAGGTTTGAAACATCATTAGTTCCATATTGAATCACATAACTGAAAATTTAAATCATGAGTAATAAGTTTGATTAATTCTATAGTAGTTGGGAAATTTTTTTCTTTTTAAGGTGATGAAAAGATTTAAGTTGCTTGAATATTTTCTATTTAATAATTATTTATTAAAATCATAACTATATTTAATATGGTTTATTTTAAAAACGTACAGTTATTGATGTGAGAAAAATTCAAAAAATAAATTCTATCTACATACTTATATTGTCTTTAACAATTTACAAAACATACCACTAACACTACAAAATATATTATCAATACATGTATTTAATTAAGTTATTCATTTCAAATAAACATTAACATATCCAAGTTGTCTACAGAAAAAGTACAACAATTAGAAAGTAATTGACCAACAATTTTAATAATTGAGGAACTTCTTATAGTGCAAACTCACTTCTTTTAACTTTACTAGTGATAGTGTTCATCACTATCATACAGCGTGACTTAAAATTAGCTATATCAATAAAAATGGAAATAGAGAAGAAAAAGCATTAAATAGAGAAGAAAATAAACTGGGTAAAACATGCAGTGATTATAGTTTACTTGCAACTATGTAAGGTCACTGTGGTATGTGAGCTATAATATATTTATTATTTTAAACATATTTATATATGTTTGTTTGGGTTCTGAATCCATTTCTTCCAGTTATTTTAGTTTTTTGGGATTATACTCTTAACAATTTTATAATTTATCAAGTCACAAATCAAGAAATATGTGCATTATTCACTACTATTTTATTTGAACTATTCATTTAAAATTTTCACTTAAATCCTGAGTAAATTTTTTATTATTATAATGTATGGTCTACTTTTTTTTTTTAACACCTTCCTCCTTATCTTCTCAATTAGATTTTTTCTTTGTATCAATTTGTTTTGTAAAAATTAAGTTTTAATAGTTTAATTTATGTGAAATTCAATTTTTATCATTGAACAAAATTTTTATAATTATTTCATCAGTTGGGGTTAATTGGTCTTTGTCTTTATATCTATTGTTAGTATGGATGGGGGTGACTGTGGTTATTACACTACTGACTCCTGGATCCATTGTGGACATGAAATTTTTTATTTTATATCTTGGCCATGTATTAACTCAAGGGTTTATTAAAAGACAGCCTCTGAAAAGTGGGTCCTTGGACCTTCATTGGGTTTAACAAAAACTATGCCATTGAGCATGGATGCTGACCCCATCACCATGTACAAGCACTGACCATTAAAGAATACTTCCTTACAGTATACTAAATCCCAGACTTCATTATAATAATAGATTTTTTTTTCTGTATTTAATGATAAATTAAGTTGGAAACCAGATGTAAAGGAACTATTTTTACAGTCTTTCCATCACCTTAAATCTATTGGTTTGTTGATATCCTACCTTATTTAAGACTAAATAATGTAAAATAATAATAATAATAATAAAAAGTTAAGATAAAAAGTTTTTTTTTTTTTTATTTTTGTATTGTTTGTCTTTTTCTTTTTCTTTTTTTTTTTTTCTGATTTTTTGCTAACTGTTTAGTAATTTATATTTGAAAGATGTGTAAAAAAATATATATATTTTTATCTAGGTTCAACTGTGTATATACACACAAGAAAATGCATTATTTTAATTTAGTGATAAGTTAAAGTTAATTGCTTAAACCTTTTATTTTATTTTTTTTTAATGACCAAAATTAGTAAGGAAATTTTCTGTGCTAAGTTGGCAATATTTTAAATAAAATCTATTAGTTTGCATTTTGATTAACATTTCTATAGCTATACAATTTCTTCATTATCAACAACAAATATAAATTTCTAAATCAGGCCAAGTTGAAAAAAAAATGCTCTTATTCTCAGAATATATTTTTACAATACATTACTCAACCAACTTCTTATTAAGTATAATATTTTGAGATTGATATTTTCCCAAATCACAATATGTAAGAACATCTAAGTAATATAAAATTGGATGAACAAAATATATTTTTACCATTGTTTAAAATTACTTATGTTTCCTAAATGTCGAAACATATATTAGCTACTTTATGTATGTATATTTTTAAAACAATTATTGACATTTAAGTATTTAATTTGTGTTCATTCTATGAGAATCTGTAAGTTAGTATTAGATATGGATGTATACTTACCATCCGGTCTTGTTATTTACCTGTGTTTAATTTAATTTTTATATAAATATATGTATAAACTATGTATATATTGTGAGCAAGAAGTATATTGTTTATTGTATATAGAATGTTTATGTGTATTCCTTATATATATATATATATATATATATATATATATATATATATAATGTGTGTGTGTGTGTGTGTTTAATTTATACTAACTATTTCAAAAAAGTTGAATACAAAAAATTGTCCGTATTTTTCTTGAAAATATGATAAAACATAATCATTGATTTCCAAAAAAAGGTATATTTAATAATATTCTTTAATAAAAACTTGATATTATGTTAAAAATATCAACAGTTGCTTTCCTTGTGTTGAAAAAAAAACAATATATTATTTTTATTTAGTCAGATTAAACATTACTTATGTAACAGGATACATTGATTTAATAATTGTTTCCTTCACTGTTAAATATTGCTTTTATTGATCTGAATATAGTTTAATTTGTTCATTTATACATTAGTGGGACCATTATGTTATGGATAAACATAAAATTTATACATATTCAATCTATATCTCTCACTCATACTTTTTTTTTCTAGAATAACTCAATATATGTTTATTGAAGTTATTGTTAATTATTATTAATTTTTTTAACAAATATCAGTTATATCTAACTGAAGCAACAAAAAGAATATATGAAGATTTCAGCATTTATAGTAATGCAATTATTTATTTAACAGGTTTACCTAATGCAAATGCAAATCTGTTGTAATGTTTACTATTCTAATCATATGTTATTTTTATTTTTATTTTTTTTTTTAGTGTAGAAAATGTATATTTAATTTTTTGGATGGCTTTCGATACATTTTGGCTGTTTATTTTATAGTACTGGAAGGAGTTTCCATTATAAGAATTTTATTGTACATGTTAATTAAAATGTCAGACATGTGCTCTTAGGGAATAATGGTTCAGATGTTCCAATTTCTTTTAACAGAGTTTTGTTTATTACTTTGTTTTGTTTTAGTATAATTTGCAATCCATTGTTAATTAATTATATTCTAAATTGGTTTATGATTTTTTCCTTAAGGGATTTGTTTCTTAATATTGGTATCACTGCAAACATTTTTTTTTTTAAATAGTATTTTAAATATATGACTGTGTAACAAAACTTGTACCAATTGATAAGTTATGATAAATGTATATAATATATATGTTTCTAGTCTCAAATTCAAATAATGCATATTACAATGTTACACGTTAATAAAAATTGAAATTGACTTTATTTTTTTATATTTTAGCTTATAAGAGTGATGATGACTACATTCACTTGTTTAATATTTGGGTTTTCTTTAAAGAACACTATTTTTGAAGTGTTATTCATCAATAAATATTTATAAAAAACAAAAATATTTTTTTATATCTCGAAAATAAAGTGGTATATGTATGAACATGAGTTTATTAGTATTCATGCATTCAGTATTTAAACTTTCACTTTAAAGGAATTAGAAATTTAAAATTCATTAACCTCATTTTATTTAATGAGTTTAAATTTATAAAAATAAATTGTTTTGTGCATATTACAGACATGTGTTAGATATTTTTATTGCTCTTTCTTAAAATACCTTCTTGAAAATTATTTATTTATTATATTTATCATATTATTAAAAAACATAAAATATTATTGAACACAAAAATAAGCATACATAGATGAGTTGATTTTATTTTAATGCTATTGTGTTTAAGTTTGTAGGTTCATAATGATGAAAAAATTGTTCTTGTTTGATCACAAATGCTGCTTTGATTTTTAAGACTTGGTGTTTAAAAGAATTCTAGTAAAAGAAGCTTTTACAGTCAGTTATCAAGCAGAAAGAGTCATTAATTAAATGCAGTTACTATATAGTAAAATTGCTTACATAATGGTTGGTAGGCCATTAATTAAATTGAATAGCTGATAGTAGGCCTCAAATGCAGCAAAAATAAAGTATGGCGCTAATCTAAATTTTTTTTTTTCCATTTATTGATATTTACAACTGTAAAAAATAATATACATCAAGTAAATGTGTTGATAGTGAATACAGTGGCATGTTAATAACTTGTGAAGAACTACTCACTAGTAGCACTTCAATAAAATCTACACTAAAATGTCTCTAGGCCATCTTTTCAGACACCTTGGAGGATTATCAGGGATGGAGGGAGAAGCAAGTTGGGAGACTAGTGGATTGGCATGGTTATAGAGTTTACTATGGAAGGATTGGTATCTGGTTTGGGCTAAATCAGCAAACATATGGAACATTAAGAATCTAAAATCTTCATAAAAATAATAATAGAAATGTTAATTTTTCGACCCAGGTTACTTCATCTTTAGAATTGATCCTCTGTTAAGTTTTCCACATTCAGCCAGACCTCCTACATGTAAGTAGTCCAAGCCACCTCAACCTCTTGTCAGAATATTAATTGGCTTAGTATTGAGATTCAACTTATTATCTTGTTACGTTCCAGTCTCTTCTTATTTTGTTTTAATCATTCTGAAAAACTTGATATCTGATTCCTGGGCACTGGCTTGATCCTTTTCCTTCAGGGTCCATAATTCCGAGTATATAAGAATGGGAAGGAATGATAGTTCGAATTGTTATTTTTTTTTTTCTTCACTTATTTAAACAATATCTTTTAATTGCTTCCCACAATGTACATTAATTTGGTGAGCTCTATAAGATTATTAATATTTTTACTCCAGGTATTTGATGTTTTTAACTTCCTAGATATAGATTGCATGGACTCAATTGGTACATATAATATTTGTATTCATTTTTTTCCAAACACTCATTAATTTTCATTTTAAGCCAATTTTGGATTGCAGTTTTCGAAAATGGAAGGGGTTGTTCTCTAGTCGGTTCTGTTAAAATTTCAAAAAGCCCAGATAAGGGTAAGACAGAGACGTTAAAAAAAAAATATGATTAATAAGTTCACTAAAACAAATACCATAATCATAAACTATAGATAAAGTAATAAGATCTACAATTTATTTATTTTATTTTTTTAATTTTTATTATTCGCTTAATATATATTCACATCTGTGCACCTATTCTCCATTTTTTATAGTTCTTTTAATAATGGTATACAAGGTTCTCTCATACTTGTTAGTGTAAACTAAATAGAGGAAGGCTGAAAATTTTGTTGTATATTTTATACAAAAAAGTTGTTTTACCTAGAACACATTTTATATCGAAATCAAATTGGGCCTGTTGTATTATCTATTGAATTAATCTAGAGTTACGTTCTTTCAAACTGTATTCCCATTGTAACATTTTTTTGTCAGTTGGTATTGTAAATTTTCGACCATATAGATGAGGCCTAAAATTTTTACATGCCTAAACTATGGCCAGGATTATTTTTCGATAATAGAATTTTCTTCTTGTGCCGTCAGTCGTTCGGGTAAAGGGTTTTTCGAAATTTGTAATTTGTAGTGAATGGCTATTTTGCAAAAAAGTTTTAAGAGTTTCTAAGGCATTTTTGTATTCGTCAATAATTTGTAAATTTTAATAATTGTTCAATTTTACGCTTGAGTAAGGGGTCCCAAATTTGAACCATTTCCTATAATAACCAGTCAGTCCAAGATATTGTTTAGTTTGTTTTGGTTTTATTGGAATCAGCAATTCGGATATTAAAATGAAAAATAAACTTTATTCTGGGACTTACTGTCTCCTAAGAATAACAATAATGCACAATTACACGTACAATTGTCTGGCCGTATTATTTACAAGTTAAATGCTTCCGTAATCATAACATATATTGTCGACAGGAAAAAAAAAATAATAATATTAACATAAAATACAATCGTATATGAAAAGATAAAATAAGTCTAAACATTTACTTAATTATTTACATATATGCGGAAGATTGATAGTGTAAAAGGTGTAAAAATAAATTATTTTTAAAGGAAGTAAGGAAAGCAGATTTACAGGCCCGGGTTTAGGGTGAATAGCGCCCTGGGCTGTAAACCCCCCCCTTGCCCAAGGGTCTGTGGGTGTGGAATAGCAAAACCAAAGTTTTGAGCTTTAAAGGTTTATTCAAAACCAATAAAAATTGATTTTCTTTAGGTGGAACATTACAACAAATTACTGTTACAAAATGGCTGAAACTATGGTGAGTAACTGTCAACAGATGAACAACGAAGTCACCAGACTTCTGACTTACGAGTGCTGCCATTTTCGCGTTGAGGTCGGAAACGTTTGAGACCACCTTCGTATATCTCTCTGATCCGGCAGCCATTTTAATTCATATTTATCGATGAAGTATGGTAACGTTTTATTAACTAAATCCAACTATAAACTTTTTATGGACATTTTTTGTAGTCTTTCTATTCTTTCATCGTAGGGTTTTTCGGTGATAAGTTCCCGGTTTTAAATTAGTAGATTAGGTTACACCGTAAGGGGAAATATATTTTGAGGTCTCGTTTTTTTTTTAAATTACTAACTTTTCTCATGGAAATCTAATTTTTCGAGCTATTGTTACGGGGATGTTGGTAGTGGTAGGATGTTGGAAATAATTATCTTTGTTGGTTATAACTTCTAGTAAATAAAATTTAAATTTTTTATTATTAGGTTGTGGAAGTTGTATATTGTTTTGGTTATGGTGAGGATGCTGATATTTTTAGTATTTACATTTGCTATTACAAACGAGCACTTACTGTAAATCATACTTCTCACTTCGTCTGTAGGTTATGGGGTTTGAATGTCATTGATGATTGATGATTTGTCAGTTGGGATGGCAGGCATTTATAGACATGATAAATTATTTCCTAGTCAGCCCTATTCATAATTTCTGTCAGACTTGATTCAAACCGTCTAATTTAGGTCTTACATAATTACTTACTAAATTTTTTAGCTCCTAAATTTTGTTAACAAATTCTATTAGACTCATCTTTTAACATTACGTAGGACCTAGAGTCGGCAAATTTTTTTTATAATAATATCACTAAAGTATCTATATTTAGAGCAGATCCTCCAAGTCTGCTTTTTACTTTAAGTAATAATATATCACGATTGTAATTTTTTTCTGTTACATTGTCTGCTCAGACTAAAAAGTATGCTGCTTCTACAATATCACAAAAACGTAGTTCTTTCCCAACAAAGAACGATCATGACATTCTTCGGAAATTTTATAGTGAATCTTTCCAACCATATTTAATTTTAATGACGCGGGATTACTCAATATCACTCAGTGATGAGCAATAGTCTGGTTCCCTAAGAAGCTGTTTTTGTAGGCTTAAGATAATGCTGGAGTCAGCTTCTTTCATGTTCTGATTTTTTCGTACCATAAATTCTGTTTTTCACACTTATTCCATAATGTGAATAAAATAATCTACACTATTTAAATGAGCATTTTACAACTTGTTTTATAAAACATCAATGTTCCTCACATTTATTTGAAGTTGAATTATGATAAAATATTAGTTAAACGAGTGCTTAAAAACTAGTTTGAATACATCGATGTTTTTTATAATTATTCTACGTTATAAAATTAATCTATATCAGTTAAACGCGTTTTAATTACTTGATGGAAAACTTCGACATTTCTTTGAAATTCAGGAATTTGTTATTAACTGATTTATAGTAAATTAAATTATATTAGTTAAAATAACTTGAAACAACTAGTAAACCATCGAAGATTGTCATATTTATTATAAAATGTGAATAAAATAATCTCCAATTTATCACTTTAAAGATTGATTCTTCATAATCCAACTTAAATGATATATGAGAAATTTATATCTAGCTACAAAAAGATAAACGCTTCTTTATCTTTTAAAGGTTGTTTTATATTATCCGGCACTACAGCTTAACGTTTCATACAAGACAAATATTATTATAGTTAGTTTTAATGTGTCTGCGTATATATAGCGGATCGGATCGAGTAATACACGGCACGTTTCAGATTAGACATAACGACATTTTTTGAAAAGAATATTTTGTCGGAACCGGCACGTGTCTTAACATGTCTTCTTCGTAGTATAATTTACTTTCCGACTCCGACAGTGCAGTGACTTTACCCCGTTCCAGTTCTTTTCATCATTTAAATTTGATTACGTATTTTTTTTTTTTGTAAAACTGGATGTTGGAGAATTAATTGAGTGCGTAAGGAAAAACACATTGAACAGTTTATGTTAATATAAAAAAAGAAATTTAACATATACAATTATAAAAAAAAATCTAATCAAAACAATTTGTACAAATTTCTACTCTATGTTCAGAACATGTAGGTTTTCCACATTTAGTGCATGCTTTCTTAACTTTTTGTCTTGGACAAATAACACACGCATAAATCTTCGGTGGAAAACCGGACAAACACAATGACTAAACACTAGTATGAAGTAATGTACTATGAACAACATATCATTAAAACCAAAATATCTCAGCTTCGCCTGCGCTCCGGTCCGTACTGCTATGTCTGATAATATAAATACATCATGTATTTGTCTGAACCGCTAGATGTCATGTCGGATAATATAAAACAAGCCTTATTCGGTGGGCTAACAGACATTGGAGATCTTTAGCCCTCTGGCTATCTCTAGCCATAACTTACCGGTTTAAAAGATGTTCAGCTGCGCCATTTTTTATCCATCCATATGGATTTAAGCCTCCCTCTTGGCGAATTTCCGACTTTTCTAACGTTCATAGTTTGAGAGGAATTTTTTTGCGGCTTCTAGTCACATGCCCCATCCATTGCAATCTCTTTGCTTTAATATCCAACGAAATAGTTTTAGAAGGCCATTTCCTGATGTCTTTTTCTTCCATGTCCCTAATTCGAAGTCCAATTATCGGTGTGAGAATGTTATGTTCGATATTTATACGGGTTGTATTATTGATTTATATAGAGTTTTTGTTTCCGTGAAGCCTAGTTCGCACTGGGACTCTGAATCGACTTATGTCCGGACTCTGTAGATTCATGTTTAACTGTGACTAAAGCACCGATTCAATAGAACCGTCCCCACAAAATTCAAAGCTCATTCAGTCCTTCCTCTAACGATGACGGAACAACTAGGCTCGTCAGGGATTTACGTAACCCTTTTTGGAATAATTAATCAAAATAGTAGAAGTTTAAAAAAAAAAAAACGAGGCTGACAAAAATATTCACTATCGGTGGTTTTTAGTTTTAAACCAAATCAATAGTCATTCAAATTAAAAAAATTATATAAAAAAACAATGTGCTACTTAATAGTGGCAGAGCTATACTTTGTTTTATTGTAATCAGTTCTCTTTCCAGCAAACTTTTGGTTTAAAACTAAAAACCATCTACAGTGGATATTTCTATCAGTTTAATAAATATAAATATCCAAAAGGTAATGGATATTTATATGGATGAATCAGCAACCAATGGAATTACGAATGAATTTCATATCAAGTTTCTTTCCGGAAACATTTTGAAAAGGGTGTCTAATAATTATAAACTTCCTCAAATTTATTTTTAATTTATATATATACACACACACAGGGTGTCCCGAATTTAAATGGCAAAACTTCAGGAACTTATAAGGGACCGAAAAACTAAGAGAAAAAGTCCTTTATAAAAGCTTAGTTTTAGAGAAAATAGCAAAAAAAAAAAATGTTACAGGTAGCGATTATCACCTTTCAAATTTCGTCAGGATAGGCAGTGAGATATGTAAACACTTAATGTTATCCTTTACATTCTTTTATTTGTTCACATTTTGGCTTCCTTCTAGGATTATAATTCATAAAT
Organism: Euschistus heros; assembly: GCA_003667255.2. Lineage (NCBI taxonomy): Eukaryota > Metazoa > Arthropoda > Insecta > Hemiptera > Pentatomidae > Euschistus > Euschistus heros. The sequence goes on along the minus strand of RCWM02000103.1, from coordinate 62,072 downwards.
CAGTCTTCAGTCAGTTACTCAGATATTTTTGTGTGAATAGCATCAGCCACAATGCCGCATACATATTCTAATGTTGAATATGCTGATATGATTTTTGTGTATGGTTTCTGTAACGGTAATGCTTTAGAAGCGGTGCGGGAGTATGCGCGCCGATTTCCAAATAGAAGAGTGCCTAATAGACGAGTCTTTTCGTTAACTTTTAATAGACTACTAGAGACTGGGTCATTCTTAATACGTAATGAAGGCGACCAATTCCAGGCAGCAATAAGAGCAGATTATCGGAGAAGAAATTGTGTCCAACACCACTTCGATAACAATCCCTCCGGGTATTTCCGAAAAACGGGTAATTTCGGGTATTTTTGCTTTCCATAACTGATCATGTTAATACCTCTTACATCGTTATCTTTTTCTAAATTGATAAAAACAATTATCGTCAAAAAGTTCAATAGCGATTGTAATATTTTTCGGTCAGTCAGTCTTCGACGACAATCAGGGGGATGAAAGCCGTTCAGTTCCTCAGATGTCCACGGGAATGTTAGGTACCGCCACCAGCGTTGCTGTCCTTTCTTCGATGCTCACTTAAATGTTTGAGTGCGGCTTTTGTTACGTATTTTTGTAGGACGTTATTTTAAGAACTATATTAGATAATATCATAATTGGCGATCCTTGAAAACAAAGGCAATAGTGATTAAGTATTATATTAGATAATAAGATTATAATTTTATTTAGTTGTTTTTAATACAAATAATTTATTTAAAATATATATATATTTACTAGTCTGCCTCTTATTAGTCTTTATGTGTGCCAGTTTGTGATAAATCATAAATAAAAGTCTGAATTAAACAAATTAGATGTTATTAAAATATAAAATTTGTACCTACTAATTGTTTTATTAATAATTCCTAATATTATATTTTGTACCTGTCCACTTTCCTTTTCTTTTAGTCACCCAGCAAAATAATGTAGGTAATAATAATGTAGGTAAATATTGAAAGGTTGATTAATTAAAAAAAGGTTAAGAAATTGAGAAGGTTAATACAGTAATACAAATTAACATTTATTATATTACACTGGCACTAAATTTAAAATATATTTTCCAGAAATCAATTATAATAAATATTAAAATTATCCAGTAATTTTTTGTTTTGCGGACCATTTGGCGCCCCTTTATGAGTATTTGATGCTCCCTCCCCCTCGCTGGGTTAATAAAGATAATTCCCGAAAACGGTTATTAATTCAAGCATTGGCGGATATTTCTCGGTAAAAACGGGAAGTTTTATGCTTGGTGGCGGGTATTTTGTGTTGGGGGCATCAGCAGCACTGATCCGAAGAGCATCTACTGCATTAGCAATATGGCGAACTTTGAAAGGTGATAATCGCTACCCATACCACCTTCAAAAAGTTCAGAATTTATTACCTCAAGAGATTGAATTTTAGTAACTGGTTTCTTGACAAAATTCGCGATGATAATTTATTTCTATTAAAAATTATATGGACGATGAAGCTACCTTTACAAGAGGAGGAATTGTTAATCAAAGAAATTATCATGTATGGGCTCTTGAAAATCCCAGAGCTATTAGAGAGAATAGATTTCAGCAGGAATTTGCTATTAACGTTTGGCTTGGAATTTGTAAGGATTACTGGTGGGACCATATTTTTTACCTGGAAGATTGAATGGTATCACATTTACACATTTTTTGGAGAACGACTTTTCTAATTATTTAGATGACATTCCCTTACAGCAGCGGATTGAAATGTGGTTCCAACTCGATGGATGTCCAGCTCATTATAGCGGAGTTGCTCGAGCTTGGCTGGATAAAAATTATCCACAACGATGGATTGGACATGGAGGAGTAGTACCTTGGCCACCCAGATCACCTGATATGACACCCATGGATTTCTTCGTATGGGGAACCTTGAAGCAGAAAGTTTATTCGGTGTCAATCAACTCAAGAGACCGAATCATAGATGAAGTGCACCAAATATCATCAGAACAATGTTTAGCTGCAATTTATCAAGTGAGTGCTAGATGTAATGCTTGCATTGGTGCAAGAGGAAAACATTTTGAGCAATATTTACTCTAAAAAGAACATAACATAAATATAAATGTAAATAAATAAGTATAAAAATGAAAACTTGTTTTGTTTCTTTTTTTGCGATTTTCTCTAAAACTAAGCAAATCTCTAAAGGACTTTTTGTCTTAGTTTTTCGGTCCCCTATAAGTTCCTGAAGTTTTGCCATTTAAATTCGGGACACCCTGTATTATATAAATAATGTGTGTGTGTGTGTGTGTGTGTCTGTAATTATGAACTATTAATAAACACCATAGTATTAGTAAAAAATAAGTAAACATAAAAATATATTATTTTTTAAGCAAATAAATAATGTTACAAATATCAATAAAACAAACAAAAATGGATCACTAAATCATATAACACACAGGCTGGTCACCAGGTCAAGCAAAAAAAAAAAAAAAAAAAAAAAAAAAAACATGCATAATTTCCTTTTGATAAACTTCATGGCAAATTTTAATAATACACCTGTGGTCTGTTTTTCTCTTGTATGATTCTAATTTACTTTATTCAGTATATTTTTTGTGTTTAACATTAGTACAATATTTTTTTGTAATACAAAATTATAAAACCTTGATTGGTCCAATTATTTGATTTTTTTTTTTTTTTTAAATGGAAAATATGCTCTTTATCAATGCATTTTGTTTTAATAATTAAAAATTTCTTAAATTGAGAAAACAGTTAAAATAAAATAGGTGTTGAAAATGATGTTTCTCCAAGTACGTAGTGGGTTACTGTAGTAAATTATGTCAATACCTTTTGTTTGTTTTATTTTTTATTAAATTATTTCTAGCCAATCCTTTTAATCTATGTTGGTTTTTTGTTTTTACTTAGTTTTCTATTTTAGGTTTCATAAATCCTCAATTTTATGAATGAAATGTATTACTTAGCAATCAAAGATGTATTTGATCAAAATCCTGAAAAGTTCTTGTAAATCTGATTTCTTACATCTGAAAAACTTTTATGATTGTAGTTGATAACAAAAAATAAGTTCTGTACCTAAAATTTTTACTTCTGTTAATATCGTATTGTTAACTAAACGGATGGTAAAGGAACTGTTATCATTTTTCTATAAATTTTATTTGAAGTATTCCCCTAATTGTGAAATTAGTCAGCAAAACAATAAGCATGCCCTGATGAAGAAGTTAATTAAAGCTCTGAAACATGCATTGTAAAAGTTAAATTGTTTCATTTAGGTATTAATCATAAAAATAATGCCTTTTGTTCTGCTGAATGTTTTAGGATGGTGTGTAAATAATGTTTGTATTTAAAGAATAAATAAATATATAGATATCCCTATCTGTCTTCCACCTTCCTTTTCCTACCTCTCACTCACAGTAGTCTTAGGTCATCCTTGACGTTGTTCAGCCACCTCAGCCTTGGTCAAGCCACCCGGTACTTTAACTCTAAAAGGCTAGAACATTTTCATAGAATTGATGCTTTCTTTATTTTACCAACTTCATAAAATTTACTTCCACTAACTCACTCACCAGTAATTCATACACTTCATATGATTTGTTTAGCATCTGTGAGCTTACAATTAAAAAATTATAATCTCAGAAATATTATGAATTATAAATATACATGATCCATAAAATATTTTAATCCTACATAACTACTACTACTACAACATAGTTATCAATAAAAAACAGACTGAAATTAATAACTTGTAAACAGAACTATATTTTTTATTCATAGATTTATAATTCTCTTAATAGAACCATTTCATCAAGTCACCAGCATCTATAACTTTTCTTGAATAAGATTAATTATATGATTTTCAATAACTGATTTCACTGAAACAGAAAAGAAAAACAGTAATTAAAATACACAAAAAAGTACACAGTGAGTATACACCACAAGAAGTAAAAATAAAAAATGAAAATAAATGGTTTTACTGTGTTGTCAATGATAAACAACAATACCCCAATAACACTTCTTTATTTAACGCTAGTTAACGTACAAGATCACAAACCAACAGAAAATTTCAATAATTACAGAAAGGCCAAAAATATCCTAAATAAAAAAACCTTATTGACAACACAAAAATTTATGTAGAACATTAAAAACAAGATCAAATGTAAAAACTTCTTTATTTTATTATTTACAAATCTAACAAAGTGTAATAAATAGTTATTTCAACATTATTTCTCTTTCTCTCTCATTCTCTCTATATACTCTCACAACATCTAGATTCATTTTCTTTCCTTTATGTCATAGTCTACAGTCTCTCCTAAGTAAAAATTAATTAACATTCTATTAATCTTTTTTTAGTGTTTCTGCTTATAAAATACAACTATTGCAGGTGATGAGAAAAAAATGATTTCTCTCTGAATCTCTCAATTAAATATAATGGATAAGTTCTGATGGACTTCCTTTATTCACTTAATCCATTATATCTAGACAAGAAAAAAAAATTGTTAACATAAAAAGATTTCTAATTTCAAAGCTGCTTCCAATAAAAATGCTAATTCCTTAAAATAATGACATTTATCTAACATATAAATAAAACTAACCTTGACTGTAGCCTTTAGATACTGTAAATGAATAGCAATTTGGCTCAAATAACAATGCTCCACTTTGAAGTAGTTCATGAGCTGCATGTGAATGATTTCCATTGATAGCATACATGAGTGGAGGATACCCATCCTAAAAATATAAAAGTTAATATATTATAGCTGCCTAAAAGAACATGGCAAAAATTATTATTTCAGAAATAAATGAAGAAATAAACAGTCTCTAACCAGATTTAATTTAGTTATACCTGCAATATTCTGTTATTCTTAAGGGACTTTGTCCCAGAATAAAATTATTTTTCTATTCTATTCTATTCTATTCTAAACCACTAATTTTTAAAAAAAGTTATTTTATTTATTTAATTTGTTCATTTAGAACAAATACATGTAAATTTAGAGGAAACAGTTAATTAAGGGAATCATAAATGGATGATGGGGTTAGCTTAAAGGAGGAATTATCATTTATCGGGAGAAATATCAATCATTCAATGATGCTATGGCAAAAGCATCTCTATCTCTTTTTCTTTCAAGTCTCTCTTAATTCAGGACTAGTCAGAGGAACAGAAGGGAAGTAAAATAGCAGAGACGGTTAAGATTAGGGTCGATTATTCATTTAACTGTCTCATAATTGCAAAAAGAAGAATAAGGACCATGCTCTACAATGACAGTGCACTTGGTGGCATGTCAGTAAAAAATCAGATGTATCTAAATTGTATTAAAATTACACTCGGGACTCGATTAACAGACATGTTTCGGGCCGAGATAGGCTCAGATAACTAAATTCTCGGTTAATCAAAACCCCCAAACAGTAGAGAAATATATAAGAAAAAATAACGTAGGAAAATTGATGTAATACATACTTAAAAAAATATTCTATTTAACAATAAAATAATAGTTGTTAGGTATGCAATAATAATATAAATAAGTAACATTATTAAGTGTGTAAATAGAAAATTTATGGCATGAGAAAAAAAAAAAATTTTCTTTTTTTTTAAGTACCGGCAATCAACGTTTTTTAAAAAAATTCTGAACACGCTCGATCCCTAAAGCACTCTTCTTATTTTAAAAACCATCTTTCCTATTCTAAGTATCTGATAAAGAAAAAATACTCTTCTAAATCCATTTATATCCACCTCAAACGAACCACATCCAGCAAATCAAAAATAAATATGTTATAAATAATTCTCATGTACTTCCAATTGTAAAATTTAATAAAAACAATAACACCTTCATTTATTTGATTCATGTTATTATTCATATCTATTTCAATTATTCCTCATATCTTTCATTATTTTTCTTTTATTTATATTAATCACATTCCCACCTCCTTGTTAATTGAAAATTCTGCCACCTTAGCACAACCACACCGTCATACTTTTTTACCATCTGGTCCAAATGATTTTTAGGATATCTCCTGCCCAGTCTCCGAGGTAAGTAATTTTTATTGAATATTTATCCTGTTATTTTTCAATCAGCAGCTTTGTTGTGCCTCTCATCGTTGAGATTAAATCAATATTCATGGCTCCTCAGCATACTTCCGCATTCAAACCAAGTTTTAGAGAAAATCACCAAACTTCCTTCATTATTATTATTATCTACTAATCCATTACAGATTATCTCATAGCCTTAAATATCTCAAAACATACTGTTCAAAAGTAGATCAAGACAGGAATTAGCAATGTAGTGTTACCTCGATTCGATCTATTGTTTTTGTCACCTGGCATGACAATTGATTGAAATTCTATAATATCCTATTTTAAGTAAGAAAAATATTTCTAAAAACATTTAAAGTAAAATGATAACTTACTTCATCAAGAATATTTATGTCTGCTCCATTTGATACCAATTGTTTCACAATGTCATGGTGACCTCCGGCTGCAGCAAAATGCAGAGCAGTTTCTAAACGATTCCCTTTAGTATGAACATCAGCTCCTTCTTGCAGAAGCAATGAGACAGTTGAATTCTGACCATAGGCAGAGCTCCACATGAGTGCAGTTAGTCCATTTTTGTCAACTGCATTAATGTCATGGACTGAAAAATATGAATGGAAAATTATTTTTAACACTAATTGTCACCATAATTATAAGATGATAATGAGGGTGGACACAGGAGGGCAGTTGGTTACAGAACAAAAGTAAACTGTAAATTATCAAAGAGTTCATCCTAGAATTTTTTTAAAGAGCATATAATACGGAGAGAAAAATGGAGGATTGTACCATTTTAAGATACAGATTGTAAGTAATATTATAATATTATATAGTGTAATATCTAGATATACACTAGAAAGTACAAGAATTTAACAAAGGCTAAGTTATGGTTACTTTAACTGTAACATTACAAGAGTGTAATTTAAGAGGTAAAGAAGCAATGGTATAGAATGGTGAAGGATATCTCCGTAAAGATTGGCAGAGGGCTTTGTTGCTGATTTCTTTGTCTATTAAGCTTATTCCACACCAATAGACATGTTGCGCGATGTTGGTCTATAGACGAGACAGGTAAACATCTTTGTCTCATCTATAGTCCAAACCCTGCCTGATGCAAGTCCAAAAACCGCAGGTCCAAGGTCTCCCAAGTAGAATGGGAGATGACATGTAACACTAGACATATTACACAACACTTTGACAGTGTGGAAGTTCTTTATTGTTATATGTTTGGAATACAAATTTTTAAAACTTTTATTGTTTCACTATTTGAATATTTTTTTATGGAAAATATTTTCTTTGTCAATGACTATGTTTTGAATAATTAGAAATTTCACATATCAAGAAAACATTTACAATAAAATAAATAAGAGTAATATTGAATACGTGACACAGTTTTGATGCTGTAGCTGAGACACAGTTTCACGAGCCAGATGTTTAAGTGTTTTTTTTTCTTTTGTTATGTAATAAAGAGTTTTTGTTAGTTTCTCCGTTTTTTGAACATGGAAAAAATGGTAGAAGAGAAGTTATAGAGGCGGTAAGGGAACACAAGGAGCTTTGCGACACAAATGATCTTGATTATATGACAACAAAACTGACAAACCGGATTCGAGATGATATTGCCAATGATTTAAATTTAAAATACAGTAAGTTTATATATTTATACTTTGTTTTCTTATATTTCTGCATAAATTTCACATAACTAAACGAGAAAATGCAAATGGCAGATTGATATCTAAAACTAGTTCCAATTGATTCATTGTGCCAACATTGAATACGGATTCCTTAGATAAACTCACTCAAAAATTTTGGTTTTGTTTTCTAAATAAAAAGAGACCTATTAGGCCTGCAAGCTAACTAAATTTGTCACACATTCTTCCATAGAGGGAATATAAGGTATGCAAGTTTAAAATGTCGTTTATTTCTTAAAATATATACACAGTAATTTAAAAAAAAGTATAATATATTTTATTCAAAGTACTGACCCTCGCTTTCTACACATTTTGTCCATCTCTCGGGCAATATATGGATACCATTCCAAAAGAATGCTTCATCTTTATTTGAAATCCATTCATCGAGCCATTTTCGTACGTTTTCGAAATTGTTGAAGTGTTGCTCCGCCAATGAGTGTCCCATCGATGAGAAGAGGTGATAATCAGAAGGCGCCAGGTCAGGTGAATATGGCGGGTGGGGTAGGAGTTCCCAACCAAGCGAAGAAATCGTTTCCTTAGTCAATCTGGCTGAATGTGCAGGAGCGTTATCATGCTGAAGAATGACTTTGGCGTGCCTGTGAGCCCATTCTGGGCGTTTTTTTTCGATCAATGCGTGACTCAAATTGATCATTTGTTGTCGGTAGCGCTCGGTATTGACTGTTTCGCCGGGTTTGAGAAGCTCGTAGTAGACTACTCCCTTCTGATCCCACCACATACACAGCATTGTCTTCTTCCCAAAACGATCCGGTCTTGCACTCGATGTGGATGGTTGTCCTGGCGTTACCCATGATTTTTTTCGTTTGGGATTCTGAAAATAAATCCATTTTTCATCGCCAGTTACAACTCGATGCAAAAAACCCTTTCTTTCGTGGCGTAAAAGCAGCATTTCGCACACAGTTTTTCGTTTTTTTCCATCTGTCGTTCGTCCAATTCATGTGGAACCCATTTTCCAACCTTTTGAATCTTTCCCATAGCTCTCAGGCGATCGGAAATGGCTTGCCTAGTGACATTCAACTGTTCTGCCATCATTTGTTGGGTTTGGGTATTGTCTTCGTCTAATAAAGATTGCAATTCAAAGTCCTCAAACTTTTTTGGTCGATTTTCTCGTTTTTGATCAGTAACATCAAAATCACCACGTTTGAAACTTTGAAACCAACGTTCACATGTCCTGACGGTTGGAGCAACATCGCCATAAGTCTCAACAAGAATTCGATGACATTCAGATGCCTTTTTCTTTTGATTAAATAAGAAAATCATGACATGCCGCAAATGCTCTTTATTTGGCTTAAAATTAGACATTTTTAACACCAAAGAAAGGTATGATACGTCCACGTAAACGACTTAAAAACAACTGACTTTTGTAAACAAATGACTAACAAACAAAATAGCGTTTAGAGATAAGCAAATCCTTCAATAGGCTAAGAGCGCATTCTATTGGAATTAAAACGACATTTTAAACTTGCATACCTGGTATGAAGCCAATATTTATCTAAAAAGGGGAATGAAACTGGACTTATGATATTTTGGAAAAAATTGCCACTCTTTCAAGTACTGAATCTCTGGGTACGTTGGAGCTTCACAAATAGATGACATTGAGCTTAAATTATAAAAACTTTTATTTATTTTAAAAGAATAATTTGAGGTTTTCTGTGTGATAGTTTTAAAGATTTAAAAAAAAAAACTAAAACTAAAAATTAATTATTTTTTACCAATACAGTAGAACCTCGATAATCCGAACTAATTGGGACCGGGGGTAGTTCGGACTATCAAATTGTTCAGATTACCAAACAAAGTGCTTTCCAGTCATAGAATGTAGCATGCAAAAAAAGAACACTGACATAATAGTTCCCATAAAATAAGAAGCACGTTGTATTGTTAAAGGTAAATAGTTTATTTTATGAAATACTACTGTGCTACAGTAAGGTAACTATATTTTATGAAACGTATAGCACATGAATTTTGTAATATTTTACATAGTATGTATACAATCTTATACACACACAGAAACTACAGTACTGTAAAAAAAAAAAAAAAAAAAAATATGCTGTACAGAAAGATAAAAAAATTAAAGAAAACAAAAACTAAACATTTGGAAAATAGTCACTCATTTTTTTTCTGAACTAAGGTTGAAGAACGTTTTTGGCTGCTAAATCATGGATTTTCTTTAGCTTGATCAACTGAGGTTCAGAATGTTGCTGTAGCAGTTAGAGAGTGACTGAAGGCAAAAACCAACACAGGCACAATAACAACACTCTTCCTCCTCTAAAAACCTTTCCTCCTCTCAGTTTGTACTTCCATTCTGATTATTTTTATTTTTATCAAAATGGCGTTCGAATTATCGAGGTTCTTCTGTACGAAGAGAACAGGTCATTCAAAGTTCCTAACTTTCATTTCTTTTTAAAACTTGGTTTTACACTTTTCTTATGCATCCTAACATTACAGAAAACCAGGACTATGCCATTTTTTGGCCTTAGGTGACTGGTATACATGAACCAAATTCATAATCTATGGACAGCTCATGATGAACTTTTTTTTCTTTTTTTCTTTCTACCTCTCAGTAAAGAGTTTTAATGAAAATGAAAAATATCAATTATTAAAATAAAATATTTGAATTGATACATAGGAATAAAAGCAGCTAACCCTTTAACGGGCAGGCCGAGAATTTCTGAATACATTTCTTCTTTTTTTTCCTTTGAATGACTATAGCCACGCTAACCCGCACTCATGTATCATGAAAATAAAGGATATTAGACGATTACGATAATGCGTAGGATATTACGTTATTTATTGAGCAAAAGGCATTAAATATGTGTATCCTCCAGGATACATTGCCTGTTAAAGGGTTAAATTGAGAACAGAGAGCATACCAGTCAACAGAAATCCAGGCTAGAGAGTTTAGGGAGAAATTTTTTTTTAATGATTCTATTATAAGCACAATGAATTATACTTACCATTCCTTATATCTTTCAAAGTTATATTACCACGCCCTGCTTTTTCAAACCAGGAAAATCCTGTAATATCTAACTGAGGGGTTTTGGCTTGAATATTTCCCCTCTGTAAATTTGTCAATACTGTAGCTGACTGAAAAAAATTATTTAAAATTTTAAAAGAAAAAAAAATTCCTAATATCACTTTTAATGAATCAAAAACCATAAACTATCACACCTACTATCAAAATATACAATATTATATTTAACAAAATCCTCCTCATCTATTTCCTTGATCACTCAGCACTCCAAATTTTCTAACTGATTCACTTATGATCAACTTTCCAGGAATGTGTTCATTCGGTACAACAATATTACATACCCACACATGTGATGTGAAATATAATACCAGTTAAGTCTGCCTCCAGGATTGATGTACTTTATTCAAACCATCCCTGGTTTGGCTTCAAATAGAATTTTTTGTCATCTCGTGTGATGATGTATTGTCAAATATTACTGTCAAAGCTAAGGTGGAATAATACTTTGAATGATAATACTTGGACGTGTTGTTCCTTTTTGACTGCTTCCCTGATCATCTTCTACTATAAAAAATAATTTAGGTCTACAGAAAATGGAAATCCCTCCAAATCACCCTCTTAAAAATTTTTTGTTTTACTTTTTCCCATATTGTGGTTAAAATCTATTTACATTGAACCTCTTCAACTAAAGGTAAGCTTTGAATAAAGGAAAAAAATTGCACCTTATTTTTTTTTAACCTTGTTTTATTTATAAATGAGTTTTTTTTTTCTTGATACCATATTTGCATGAATATAAATTGATCAACTAATTTTGGGAATATTTTTTAGAAAAAAAATTCTTAAAAAAGGAACAAAGATAAATACAAAATGAATAATATTTTAATTGAGTAAAATCCAAATAGAATAATAGCTAATGTAAAAGTCAGGATAAAAATTTGATAATGAAAACCTAATTAAGATAATAGTTTAAGCAGAAATTTGATTTCCTTGTTTATTATGAGGTCCTTTCAGCAATAAGTTATTAAATTTTTTCTATAGCACAGATATAAACTGTGTTAATACACTTATCACAGGAGTAGAAACAAAAATAAAATTAGATGTTAATTAAAATTCAAAAGTTCAGTTCAATTCAAATTTACCTTTATCAAGTTGACAGATAAGTCAAATTCAAATATAGGTCAACCCCTTATTCTATGGAAGAAAATTTAATAAAAATAAACTCAACATATATTCAGGTAAATACGGCATTATTTTTTTTTACAAGCTAATCAGATTATAGTAATCCTTCAGATGGATCATGTTTTTTCTTTGCCTTATTAGGAACATCCGTCACACAGACAGATATTGGAAATTATCATCTTTTTCATTACCTCACTTTATATTTTAAGCCATTTATTTACTCTACTAGCCTTTTTTGTTATTTAGCAAATAATATATTGTTCATAGGTAATTATTAAACCAATGACATAAGGTTATTAGTCATAATATGTAAAATTATATATCCTTAAAATCGAATGTGGAACATAATTACTGACCCTATCAGAAACAAGAAAAATAAAACAATACAATGAAAAATGGAAAATATCACAGGAAGTATCTAAAAAAAAAGAAAAGAAGTTAAAACGAATATGGGACATAATTACTATCAGTCAAAAACAAGACATATAATATAGTAAAATAAATGGTACATAGGTCTAAAACAAAAAGAAAGAAAAAGCATGCAGTAGACAGGAAGAATAGGACATTCAAGGTACTAATATTATTCATCCAAATTCGAAAATTTGTTTCAAAATGCTTAAGTTACATTAGTATAGATTAGTGAGGTAGTTTAAATAAAAAGCAAAAAGTGGTAACCTGCAATAATCCAACAAATTAATGAGTAGATAAAGACTCGATAAAATAATAAATAAATAAATAAAAATATATAAACAACAAATAAGGAAAACAGGAAAGGAGGACAAAACTGCATATTAAACTAAAGAGCAAACCATAAAACTGAACACCAACTCAGACTCTTGGAACAAAGGGGTAGTGGGGAAAGCATCTATTGAAAGGGGCCATCTCTCTGTCACTTGCCGCTTCTATGCTCTTTTGTATTCAGGGGCCATAATCGGCAAGGATGACGATTTAGTCAGTCATCAAGACAAGTGACAAGTTCTGAATTGGGTAACCTAATTTAAAGACTCAGTCTACTTCAGACACCCATTTTAACCAGAAAGGGTCGAACAGTTAGACTTGATTTACTAGAGAGTACCTCGACCAGAAGCTTTCGTTATGAAAGTTTAGTTTTCAGATGAGTTTAGAATCAATTTGAGAATTTCAGATTGTCAAGTTATAGCCCACTTGAATTTTTTTCGTTTACTAAATTTTAAGCATAGTAAATATATTTATTTTGCTTACTTTTATGCATATATAAGCTTCTTTTTCTTAAATTTAATTGAACTTTGCCCAAAAGGTGAACAATAAAAATAATTTCTAGGAATAAACAAATAATAGCATATTTTAAGTGGGACAAAATGAAAGCACAGTGTTATAAATATTAAGTAAAAATAAAATAATAGCTTTGATCATAGTATTTATAATACAATTAGTGTCCTTGTGAATGCACCAGGTTGTTTTTATCCGATTGGGAAGTGAATCGAAATGACAACGAATTAGATCTTGAGGAATTTTGGCTCATTCCTACTTAATTTTTTTATTTAATTCTCCAATGCCCAAAAACTGTTGGCTATAACAGTATAAATTTCAGGCAAAGTGTCCCCATGTTTTCAATAATAATAAAGTTCAGGGATCTTCCAGGCCAGTCCGTGACCAGTATGTTTTCTTGTTTAAAAACTCTTTTACCAATTTTTATGTGTGTACTGGGCCATCATCTTGTATGAAAATAATGTAATCATTGGGTTCTGTTTCAAAATACTTTTTTAATTGTTTTTCTATTCATCCCAGATAATCTTTCCTATTCATAAGACCAGAAATCATCATATCAGTTCTTTGATTGTACCTGATGCCACCCCATATCATCACACTATCTCCTCCCATTTGCATTTTATAAAATACTAGTTCTTCTTGCCATAGGTCATGATAAAAGAAAACCCATCCATCTGGACCATCCAAAATAATTTTTTTTTCATATGTAAACAACATATTCCTCAACTCCTTGTTCACTGAACATTGTCCTAGGTCAACTTTTTCTGTTTAACCGTACTGAGGGGTGGAATATGTTTAATTTTTCCCTCTTTATATGAGATGCAGCCTGAAGAACCCTTCTAACGTTTTTCATATTAGTTTATAACCCAGCAAGCAATTTGATGAGCAGCGGTGTAAGAAACAATCCTTAAAATTGCTCGCTTTAGTCTTATTGTGAATACTGATGTACATTCCAGAAGGTTTTTTTTTCCCCGTAATTATTTGGAGAATTTAAAACATTAAAAATAAATTTCTATTCCTACCTGTATTTCTTGAAATATCAGGAACAGAAAAGCCTTCATTTCTTATTGATTGAATGACATTTATTTCAGTCAAAGATAAAGATTTGGCTCGTTCCATTTCCACAGTTACAAATGATCAGATTAAAAACAAAAAGTAAAATTAATTTGTCTTTTTACTAGTTCTAAATGCCTATATTTGTAAACAAACAGAAGTTAGGTTATCATTTTATCCCGCCTAAACTATTTTAGTTTTTTATTCCTAGAAATTATTTTTGTTAATCACATTTGGGGCAAAGTGCAACAAATTTATGTAATAGAAGTAATAAATGGTGGAAAAAAAATATTAACTATTATAAAGTTTAATAAACAAAATAAATCAGACTGGGCTATATTTTTATCCCAGACCTTATATTTATATTTACTTTATAAGGCTGAAAAGCGCTTCTTCTTGAACCACCTTCCCAAGAAGCAGATGGCCAAGTAATCCCAGTAAATGATTTCACAACATTCTCTGTTTCTTTATTGATAATGAGGGTTTCTTCATGTTTTGTTTCTTCCATTTTCAAAATATATCAATGCCTCTAAAACAAAAAATAAAATAGATAACTCATGTAATCCCCCCCCCCCAAAAAAAAAATGAAAAACAACCATGGTACAAAATTCCTTAACTTACTTAAAATAATTCTAAATTAAAATTAAAATACAACTCAAAATTAACCCTTTAACAGGTGATGTTTCCTGGAGAATACACATATTTAATGCCTTTTGCTCAATAAATGACATAATGTCTGACACATTGTCCTACTCATTATCGTTTAATATTCTTTATTTAACCTTGAATTTCATGATACATGAGTGGGGGTCAGTGTGGCTATAGCCATTTAAATGGGAAAAAAAAGAAGAAATGTATTAAAAAATCCCTGGCCCGCCTGTTAAAGGGTTAAAGAGTTGAAAAATTTGACAGACAAAATATCAACAGATACTAAACTATTAGTTAAAATCCAGGATACAATTGTAAGGGTTTGGACTGTAAAAACTATATTTTATAATGTCTGTTGAAATATTGTCATCAAATGATTTTTTTTTTTTTTTTTTTTTTTTTTTTTTTATCGTCAGCTGTGTAGAACTTATAGAAATATGATTAAGGTTGTTAATGATATTTATGTGTAAGCCCAGTTAAAAATACAGAATATTTCAATCTGACTCAAGGTGTTGAAGTAGAAATTACAGTTTTACTTTCAATCAAATGAAGATGGAAAAAAGCTTTTTAGGTAATACGATTTACTAACAAATACAAATGAAAAGAGTTTAACATAGAGACTACAACCAGAAAAAAAAAAAAAAAAGTAGAAAACAAATAAAACAAAGTATATGATTTAACATATGAAGCTTGCACTAAGAAAAAAATGGAAAGAAGTTTAAACAAAAATCAAGAAAAATATAGCAAATATGACCCTTCCCACTTCAGAAGACAAGTTAAGCATGCCATCATCTTAACCCAATTCAACAGGACAAGTAGGAAGAAAAATATTAAGAAAAACTTATCTTAAAATAATAAAACTACAATGTACAATAATAAATTAAACTAATTATTACTACTTAGGATTGATTTAAAAACAATAATGATATATTTTTACATTTATTAATTTATTTCTTAAGTCCATCAGCAGATTCTGTTAAGTTTAGCCGATATAATTTTGAGCAAGTGAAAGAGTTTATATACTTAGAGTACATATACAGAGTCACTCACTAGCAACTGCAGACACTGATACCTCAAAGAAGAGAGAAGAGAAAACTCATAGCCAACCAATGTTACTTTGGTTTGGATGCATTCTTCAGAAGTAAATCTCTGTCAATGACTACCAAGCTACAATTATATAAGATGCTGGTAAGACCAGTAATACCCTACGGTTTTGAGTCATTGGTAGTCTCTTGATTGGACAAACGAGACCTACAGGCTTCTGAAAGAATAATTTAACAGTGTATTTATGGAACTGAGAGAGGACAGGCATACCTCAGAAGAACAAATCAAGAAGTTTACAACCTCCTGGGAACTCCAGACAAAGTGCGACACATCAGACTGGGAAGACTGAGGAGGGTCGGCCATGTTGTTAATATGTCAGAGAATGTGATCCCTAAAAGATTAAGAAATCAAGATATACACAGGACCAGAAGCAGAGGAAGATCCCGCCTTAGATGGATGGACAATGTAGAAGAGGATGCTATAAGGATCCTGGGAGTAGGGTTGGGCGATAGTCGATAGTTAATTATAACTATCCTCAAGTTTTGTAACTCTCGGAATTATGCTGATCTGTCTCTGTCCAGTGTCGAGTTTTTTTTAAATTGAATTAGTAATTCCTAGAGCTCAAGGGTTCTCTCAAAGATTAAGTCAAAGGAAAGCAGAAATGTTAGTTTTTCTTTCGGGAAATATGTGGCTAAAGGAACCACATATTCTTTTCTTTTCAGGAAGATTTGATTTGTTCATTATTATTGTAACCATGTAATTGTAAATACTTTTTTAAAATTCAAATAAATTAGTTTTTTTCTCTCATCTTTATAATATAATTTTATAATTATTATTATTTCTTTTAGAGGCATAACTCCTATTAATCTTTAATTATCTTCAACATGTTTCGGAGTACATTGCTCCATCTTCAGAATAACTGTGATTTCTTTCACTTAGTCATTTGTGCATGTCCTTAATTAATCTTATAATTTTAAATAGTAAGTAGATAATTGAATTTAATTAAATTAGTTGATATTCTTTATTGAATAGCTTTGGAAAAAAAGGAAGCAACTATCGAAAAACTATCGATAGCAATTGATAGTTCTCAACCGATAGTATCGGCCTATCGATAGTGCTATCGACTATCGTCCAACCCTACCTGTGAGTCAAGGATTGAAGGAGAGCTGCCCAACGATGAACAGACTTGGTAGAAGGCATTGGAGAATGCCAGGGACTGTTATAATGGTCAATAGAGCAACTGAAATAAATAATTTTAAACTGTTTATAATGAATTTCAAGAGTCAATAAATTACAAGCACAGTAGACAATTACATTTTAAAAAATATTTTATAACTTTATAAAAATTTGATTTTGTTCAAGTTATGAAGCTAAACATCCACATATTTGTCTGTATTTATAATACCTTCTATACAAATTATGTTTCCGAAATCATTCCAAGAAACACGCACACAAACACCAAAACATTTGATTATTGTTCTAACATGCCTCATTTTAAATATCTTGTTCGGATTTTTCCATACATTGTGACTATGTTCTTCTTTCATGGCTCAACAACTCACAAGGGATCAAGGCTTCCTGAAGTTGGGTCTGCCAGTTATTCTGGTCTCTTGAAGCTATCTTCAAGTTGCAAACCCAGTCATTAGACCGTCTGCCCACAGTCACTACAGTCAATTAGATCACCCCTTTCCTATTTTTAACTGTATATTCTCCTCAAGGAACTTTTTAAGTACCTCATTCATATTCATTCTAGCTACATGCCCAGCTCTGCAAAGCCTTCCAATCTTGATGAGTTGGAAAATGTAGCTAGTCCTTTAAAAGCTCTATCACTTTCACGTTAATTCAGATCTGACAAGATCATCTGGATCGAAGAATGCTGAAAATTTGTCTTAGAATTTTCCTCTAAAATCAGAGCATGTGAATTTTTTGAGCCTTTGTTAGAGTCCAGTTCTCCAATCCATAGGTCAGCACTGGCTAGAGGAACACTAGTCTTAGAGCGGTTTTCTACTAAATGGACAAAAAAAAAAAAATACAAACTCGTGTCAAATAAAACAAAACTCTAACTTTTCAAACACATTTTGAAGACGCGTGTTTTGAAATAGTTGGAGTTTTATTGAATATTGAATGTCAAATTATGATTGATAAGTATACTCTGTATGTAGCAACCCATTTAAAAATGAGCAGTAAGTGTTTCTCTCTTGTATATAAACATACACATAAATTTTTCCATAACACTAGGGTGGTATATTAATTACTAATTGGTTATTCCAGATCATGAATGAAGGAGGAAAATTCTCCAAAATGCAGTGGACTGCTGAATAAATCTGTAGATGTTGGTTTTAAAGAAAAACTGTAGAAAAGGACGCAACACGAAAACGAAACTCAAACAAAATGTGGCCCACTTGATATAAACAAGAGTTTTGGGTTTGTTTCAGTCTTGCTTTTGTTTTTCAGGTTCTAGAAAACAAATAATACAATATAAACTCAACTGCCTGTTTAGTGAAAAACTGCCATTATACAAAGGACAACCCCTTTGAGGGTTTATTGTCTTTTAAGTAAGTTTAAAAATTTAAAAATAAAAGTCCACTGCTGAGATCTGTCTAGGGCAGTAATAGGTCAACTAAATATACCTACATAAAATTAATAGCCAACATTAAAATAATAGTTAATGAAACCTTCTCAATCAAAAAGTCTGATCTCAACAAATAATTTGAAAATAGTTGGTAAGATTAAAGAAGATACAAAAGAATTTATCTCAAGTGATAACCTGTTGAGAAAAGAAAAGAGAATCAGTGCCTTACAGGTTTCACTTTTGGCTAGAGCACTAGAAATAGATAGCTAACAAAAACAGATGGAGATAATCAGAATATATTTTAGGAATAAAATTAAAGCACAGACCAAATTTTAATTATTATTATTATCCTAAAGAGCAATTGTCGGAATAGCTCACAAGTAAATCATAATAAAAATTGATAAATTCAGAAAAGTTAAATGACTAGACAATATAAAAGGAATATTAGTTCATTAATTTTTACTTAAATTATAGAAACTAAATAATAGGTAGGTCAGAGAGTAGGGCACTGCAGAGATGGATAATTATTTATTCTGAAATATGGGCCAGGGATCTATTCTGAGGTAGTAAGATCCTCTTGGGTCAACCCCAGCCTCTATGAAGTGGGCACCCTAAAAAGGAGAGAACCTGGCAATAGAGTGTAATTCTAGCTATATAATTTTTTAACACAACCCTTGGCCAAGAATCAGAACAACTATAACAAACATTGAGCCTAAAACACTTCATAGGCTGAAGTGTTACAGATTCTTTAATTAATAACTTATGGGCACAAAATAATATAACATAGATGAATGAAATAATAATGACTGAAAAAACAAATCTAAGATATGAAACCACTATGTAAAAGCAATTCCACGCCAGCAATAATTTTATCCCAGTTTTAAAATTGATAATTTAAATTAAATTCGTGATTTCGAAGAAATCCAAAATACATAGCTTTAACAGAAGTAATTACTAAGCGATTGTTCAATAAAAAATAAAAAAAACTATAATAGACTAATAGAACACATCTGGTTGAACATAACAAAAAGAGTTATCAAAATTTAAAATGTTTATTAAAGCGAGTCGAAGATGAACAAATATATGAACCTTTTATTAAGGAAGTTCTTCAACGTATCCACTTTTAAATGGGAACTTCCTCGTAGTAAAATACACCATAACAATTAGGTGTTTTGTTTAAAACCTAAAATAAGGTACAAAAAACAAGTCGTTATTTTGAAAGCTTCATATAATACATAGAGATACCGAACATAACTGTCTGTCATCTGAGGAAATTTAGAACAATCAGATTATGCTCTGGCGGATCACGCCTACAACTATAATTCTCTAGGTTTAGTTTACTACTGCAATTATGTATTTGCAAGTCTCAATAATCAAGTATGAGAATTGTATTATAAAGTTAAGAAGAAAACTCTTTATTGATAGCAGAATGAAAACATATTGAACAATAAAATAAAAGTTACTATGTTAAGGTAAAAAAAAATAATAATAAAAAACGAAGTCCACGGTTCAACAATCATAAAATAAATGTTCTGCCTTCAGACAGGCCGGGACTCGGACACAGCTCCTATATGATAAGGTAACTTTATTTTAAGTCATGTGACAGATAATTATGCAAATTCATAAACATCGCAACATCTCTCCTCAACAAAAAACTAATCAATTCTGAATTTAAAAAAATATATATGACATGTTTTTGAATGTACATATGTCCTCACAAACTCAACACCTCTAAATCACATAAATTTTGAAGATGATGATTGACGGCGTTGATTTAAGCGTTTCTATTTCTGGTTATAGGTTTGAACAGGAGTCGATCTTGACCTTCCTTGACCTTTTCATGTTTACGTGGAGGCTTTTATGATATAAAAGAGGAAAAAGAAATTGAACTAGTGGGATCTTGTTGATCTGATGGTTGTTGGTAAGTATGGGTGGACTGTGAGAACACTGTCCTGGAAACTTCGTTTTTCAATGTTAAGAATGCTAATCACCATTTGGCCGGCTAATAAAATTTTAAAGCTTTCGAAGAATTTTCTGTGTGGAATAAGTATATCACAATCGATCTGGAATGAATTGAGATCATAATGTAATTGGTCCCTGGAATTGGAAAACGTAATCGGTGGTTGTAGGAGGTGCCGTTCTAACGACAGCTTTGACATTTTCAGCTAATTTGGGCGTTCGATTGGGTGTATAACAGGAATTTGATTTGTATTTAGAAATCACAGTTATTTTTATTCAAGTGAAGGTCGTATTGTATTACTCGACCTAAGCAATTTTGCAGACTGTTTCAACATTTTTCCATTGTACTGCCATGAGTCTAGGCATTACCTCAATATGAAATCGTGCCATCTAGTTCTTGAAGGATCCGGTCCAAATGATTTTTATT
The DNA here is from genome assembly GCA_003667255.2 of Euschistus heros. Classification (NCBI taxonomy): domain Eukaryota; kingdom Metazoa; phylum Arthropoda; class Insecta; order Hemiptera; family Pentatomidae; genus Euschistus; species Euschistus heros. The sequence goes on along the minus strand of RCWM02000103.1, from coordinate 41,256 downwards.
GAATTCTTATTTTGGTTCAAGTTTCTATTGGGGTCGTTAGCACTTTGTTTTTCCTTTACACTTGCTCAGTTGCAAAATTATTATAATATATTCATTAATAATTTAGAAACAATATATCAATTCATAATTTCGTTTATTTTCAATCAAATCAATTTATTTGTCCAAACGTTTCATTGATGGTCTCTTCTGTACCCTTCTTTTGAACAACGAACCAACTAAATCTGTTATAATTATTATTCACCATCTTTTAATCACTATTTCAAATTTATTCTCCTTTTCTCCAATTTTCAGAAACACATTTTATAGAAATAAGTAAATTTAAAACTGTCATTTTAAAATTAAATACATGGAAAATCTATAAGCGACTTCGTCCCACTTAATTAATTTTTCTTTCTTACCATTTCCTGATCACTAAGTGCAGTCTTTTTCAAATAATTCTACTATACTCAACCAAAGTCAAACTCCCACCAATTTGCTAGTGAAATGTTTAAAATAGATTTTAACAGAAGGATCAATAGCAGTTACAACGATATGTGAGTAGATATGGATCCACGCTCGATGAAAGATGAATGCACAGCCTTTTGTCCTTCCTTCACTTCCACTTCAAGATTCTACCACCACTAAAGAGTTGGTCTTTGCAGACTCAGCTGGAAAGGAGATACCACCCATTTAGCTTCCAGCTTGTTGAATCGCCGACAGAATCTGATTTGCTTTTCTCCTAGCTTTCTAACCATGACCACTACGTCTGTGAACGGCTATACCGGCAACCACCCAAGGGTGATACTGGCTAGGGGTCTCCCCCGTAGTACCATTTTTGGGCACAAGTTCCAGAGACCTAGAATGGTTACTGGCCCAGGGACATTGCCTCCTACGCTTCATCTAACTCCCCAGACAAAAACTTGGTCTCATACTCATCCAAAGAGGAAAGGCCAGATGTGTACCCGTAACATGCTTAGCAGGCATAGCCTTCTCCGTTAGCCACCGCCAAACTATTGACGGGGTCCACCCTGCTCGTACTTGAGGATAGGCACTTGGATTCTGGGGGTCTCCCCCCTCATAAAAATGAGGTCTAGCCTCCTTTACGATAGCAGCTACAGTGCAATTGTTCTCTTGAAAATAAAATTAATAAAATGATCCATAATACAGCCAAATGAGAGTCTTCTTTATAAAAAAAAAACATGTGGCAGAGGAAGTAGTGGAGTAGAGAGTAGTAGGGTAGAGAGAAATTCCAGGAGGGATGGAGACTTCGTAACCATTAAAGAGTAACTGTATTCAGCGACCTTGTCCATTGGCTAATGTTGAACCCCTGCACCTTGATCATGGTGTTGTGAGGGTAGTTATCATTAAAACGTCTGACGGAGGCTAAAAGCGGCTGGTTGTAAAACTTCCATCATTCCATCCAATCAACTAAAATAAATTTTAAAAAGCAAAATTCAATTGAAATTTTGGTGGGCGGAAATGTTATGACCAAGACTATTATTTCAAGACATCTGTTTTTAAAATATGTAATTTTTAATTTAAATACAATTAGTTATCAGAAAAGGTAAATAGTGAGAATTGGTCATTAGTTCTAAATACAGAGTAGTGTATTACAACGGTTCGCGTATTTGGGGCGGTGGAAAATTTTATATAATTCGGTTGAAAGACTTCAATTGACAGATAAGTAGAACGGTTTGTTGGGACTCTCTATTAAGATAATGTTTTGTATATTTGCCGTACTTCTGCTCTTCGCCTACATATAAGGCATTTCGTGGGAGAGCGGGATACAAATTCTGAGTGTTCTCAATTTAATATTAAATGAGAATTGAGCACAAAAGAAAGCCGCCACGTCTTTAGTCTAATTGCGCAACTAGCTTTATGGTTGGATCATTTTTATAATCAATAAATACAGATCGGCCCAAAATTATATTTTTTCAGTTATCTTGCACAAAGAGGACGTTTACTGGAGTTTTTGCCGTCTTTGGTGCCTTTTCTAACCAGTGTGCAACTTAGCCCTGAACCTCTTTGTATACTTTCTTTGCGCTCAAAATGTCATTTTACCGTCTTCAAACCTTAAAGCCTGTGTTAGGTAGTCTTTTCATTCAACATAGGTTGTGATTTAATTTGATACTTATTGCCATTTGAAACCCTGTTCTGGTATGCTTATTTGCTATGTTTTAGCCATTATTAATATCATTAATTGATTTGTGTTTATAAGTATTTCTAATGCCTTTTGTCATTTAGGAATACAGTTTGTATATTATTTGTGTTTATGTAGAAATGTATACTTATCAATGTTATATTTAGTGTCGGTTTATTTATATCTAATATTAACACATTTAATTAAACGATTGTAGAATGTTTCAATTATATTCTGATGGAATGTATTTTAAAATATCGTAATTTTCGCTAATTGTAAAGATAAATATTGCTTGTGTTTAGCTGAATTAATTAATTTTTTTCGATCAATTATATCATTTTTTGGTACATTTATTGTATTATGAAACTTATTTTAAATCAACCCATTTGAACCATTTCTAGTTCTAAGTTATACCATTATTAAGATAGTTCATATTGTTTTACTCAAGTCCGAATGAATGTCAAGTGCTTAGTTTTTATTGATGCTACCTTGTTAATTTCATCAACGGTATCACTCACTGATGTTAAAATACAATTTTAACAGTTAGGCTAATCAACAAAAAAATGGTATTAACCATAATTCCCTTGAATGTTTTTTTTTCATTCAAGGTATATCATAAATTGTTTGCCCGTTTTTTATTACAGTATTAGTAAGTTGTGTTGGTTTTTATATCTACAGTATATTGATTAGTTAAGTAATGGAAGTATTCCATCATTTTTTGTGTAAATAATTCAAATAAAGATTTGTTACACTTGGCCACTTGTAATAAGGTGGTGTCTTGTGTTTCAATAGTGCAAATTAACCAGTTGGCGTCCTACTGTAGATTCTTGGTTTAATCGATGTTACGATTTGTTATTTCTGATATATTTAAGATGTTTAGTTTGATACTGCCATGAGGTATTTTAGTTCGTTGCTTGTTATTTATCCAAACTGAAGGATTTAACCAATGTGAGGCTTTATAGTATAGTTGATTACCATGCTCAGCTACTTACTTTCATTAATCCATAACCCTGACAAGTTCAGTAGTATTATTTTACGTATGTTGTTGAGCAACTTAATTTTTAATTTAGTTATCTCCTCTCAACAAGTTGACGGATTAAATATTCTCTACTACTGAAAGTCTCACTATAGAATACAATATCGAGAAATACAAATTTGTTTTTTAACAACTGGTTAATGACCCTTTAAGGTTAGTTTCCACCCTGTCTTTTAACAGTTTAAGGATTACCTCCAATCAATCTTTACCTAGACATTTGTAAAGGTGTAGTGCTTACTATTGCTGTTCCTAAATTGAAAATGGGATGCAAAACCAGAGGGAGGATTGAAGAGGAAAGACAAATCATTGTGTCTAATGAGTACAGTTACTTGAAGAAGTGATCAGACCTCATTTAACAGTCCAAGATGCTATTAAAAGGTATGGTATGAATAAAACTTTTGAATATATAGAGAGATCAGGACAACCAAAAAAAAAACAAGAGAAAAAAATTTACTCCGATTATGTAAGAAGTATCCAATTAAAGAAAACCAAGATTTAGTGCTCCTAAATTAGTGGATGGACATTAGTCTGAATGAGGGGAACAAGAGAGGGTTTCAACAATGTGCCAATGCTTGAGACAGAACGAGCCTCATGGTAAAACAGCTAGGGGAAAATCTTCGATAAAGAATATTCAGATATCAGTGTGCCAAAGACCATAACAAATTGTCCAAATGATCCTGACCTTTGGAATAGTATAATATTTACCGATGAGTGTAAAATTGAAAAGTTTAATCTTCAGAGGGGCCAAAAAGTATGGAAAAAAAATACAGCAATGGTAATAAGAAATTTAGTTCCAACTGTAAGAATGGAGGAAAGTGACTCATGGTCTGGGTTTGTTTATGGAGTAGGGTGTCTTAAATTTATCAAAGACATAATGGACCATATATAATATATCGATGTAATAAAAGGAAACCTTCCAATCTGGGGTGTAAAATTTGGGATTGAATAAAATTACATTTTTCAGTAAATAATGCTGATTTTTTACTTCTTGTGATAAATAGAATGTAAATGGATACTTTTGACTCGGGCAGTAAAATAAAATGATAGAATTGCATGGAAACACTTATTTAAATTATGTTTGACTAGAAATACAAATTTAATTTAAAAAAGTTAGTACTTCATTGCCACACTCTTGGCAAAATGTCTTCAAAAAATGGATGTGGTTTTTCGTAGTATTTGGCACTTTTTTGTTTTATTCCGCCAGAATTGCATTTTTTGAATAATTTATATTAGAAATTTTGTGCTTTGCTATATTTCTCTCAATGTCATTACATAAATGTTTGATAGGTTTAAATTGGTTGACTGAGAGGGTTCTGCAGCTGACAGGGTACATTATAGAGCATTCATTCCTTCAGAAGTTGAGCTGTATGTTTTGGGTCACTATCTGAAAATCCATTTGCTTCCTGAATCTGACTTTTCTTTTTTGTTTCTCTTGTTTTAAGTCAATTTTAGATTTAAGTTTTAAATCTATCTATGAATTGATCAATAAATACTTAATTTCTATATGTACTTTCCCAAAATATCACTCACTGTTGGTACAATATTTTTCTTTAGGTTGAACTTTCATTTGCGTTTTTCCATACTTCAGAATTCCTTCATTAATTCCCAAACAATTTAAATTTTGATATGTCCGTAAAAAGGACTCAGTCCCAATAGTTTAAATGTTTACTGTAATGTAAATTAACAATTCCAATCACTTTTAGATGAGCTGGCTTTCTTTTGCCATCAGGCTAAAAAATCCATATTGCCGCTACATTATTCTCACTGTTGTCTGGTGTACATTAATGCTCCTTGCAGTAGCAACATTTTGAGTGAAATCTTGCTAGCAAAAGCATTATTTATTATAAGGTGTACTACATAGCAATATAATCTCCCATCATTATTTATTTAAAAATCATATAATGCTAACATGATTTCTTAAATGGACGACGTTTCATGGCTATTGCCACATTTTCAAGCCCTAAAACATGCAAAAACATATATGGACGATAAATACAAATAAAGTATTAATAATGTGAAACAATGTTCATCTAAGTACATATTATATATAATAAATGAATTATCAGTCTGATGAACAAAAATTTTTAACGACTAGAAAAGTCTTGTCACTAGTATTGCATCTTGTCATTTTAATACATTTATTAAAAATTAAATTAATAAATAAATTAAAACAATATAAATATAATAATAAATAAATAAAAATATGAAAAAATGTATGTTCTATTACACTGCTATAATTCTGCAAAATTTATTATTGTTGTTATGGCTATTGTTTAATTGTTATAATTACCTTAAATAACGACAACTCTCTTAGAACTTTAATTATGGATCACATACTGTCTATCCCTATCACTTACAGCAATAAGGTCTAAAGGTTAAGTTTAAATATTTAATTTGTTTATTAATAGTGCATAGTGGGCTCCTACTTTTTGTGTGTGTTTTGAAATTTACAGCTATGTCCAAATTTTTTGTTATAAAAATGGATTCTAAAATTTTTCTTTTATAATTGTTTTTTTCATAAAATAAAATGTTGGTTTTTTAAAAATTAAATTTGTGATTATTGTTTATTGCATGTTGTGCCAATGCTGTCTTATTAATATTTTTTATGTTTTTGGTATCTGAATTGTGCTGTTTGATTCTATTTTCAAGTTTTTGTTTGGTTTCTCCTATATATATATATATATATATATATATATATATATATATATATATATATATATATATATATATATATATATATATTATTGCATGTTATGCATTCAATTTTATAGATTAAATTATTTTTTTGCATAGGGTCTATTTTATCTTGTTTTTCCTGTTTATGGCGTTAATGATTTTGTTTTTATAAATTGGGGCTGTTTTTTTTTATTAAAATCGAATTTTTTGAGTTTGTTGATTATCTTATTGGTGTCCTGGTATATATGTTATTCTATGGAACATATTCGGATTATTTATATTATTTCTTATTTTTGGTGTATTATTTATTGTCTATTGAATCTATATTATTCTTTAAATGCCCTATTGTATTTTTGTTATTATCATTGATGTAAAAATCAGTTATTTTCTTTTGAGTATTTCTATCTTTTATTTGTTTGTTATCTTTTATTTTGTTACCGGATAGTGTGGCTGATTGGTTTGTATGTATTTTATCCTCATTATTATTTTTTGTGTTTAAATTTTTATGCCAATATTTGTTCATTATATGTTTCGGTATGAAATTGTCTTCCATGATTATATAAATATTCTTTTTAATTTCTTTGATATATTCTATATCAGTTATGGCTATAGCTTTGAATATTACATTGTTTATGGTGTTTAAAATTTGATGTTTAGGGTGTTTACTGTGGTAATTTAAATCAATGTTAATCTATTGGGTTTTGTTGTTTTCTTGAACCATTTTGTTTTTATATGGTTATTGTCCAAAATAATGGTCATATCTATAAAGTTAATAGTGTTATTTATTGATTTTTCTTAAAATTCCATTTTATTATTGAATTCATTGAATGTTTGTACCAAATTATCGATATGTTCATTTTTAATTATAAGTAACAAATCATCAATATATTTATACAATGCCAATGGTTTATTATTTAGTTTATTAAAACATTCATTGATGAGATGATTTAACCATATACCACTAAAATTTACACTCAAGTTCGAGCCCATTGATACTCCATCCAATTGCCTATAATATCGTTCATTATACATTAAATAATTGTTATGTAAACATAATTTAAGTCCTTCCATGTATATCTTTTTATTCATTATTATGGTGTATGGTTCTATATCATTCCATTTATCATTGATGACTTTTAAACAAGTGTCTATTGGTATATTAGTAATTAAACGTTTTACATCAAGGCTAATCAGTGTGGGATTGATTAAATCATTAGGTTTTAATTTGGATAAATGGTTCTTTAAATCTATGGAATTTTTTACATCATAGTTGTTATTATTGTTGAGATGTGATAATGTTTTATTAAAATAAATATTAAGTTTTTCAATAGGGCCATGTTTTCCATTTATTATTAATCTTAAATTATGGTCAGCTTTGTGTAATTTTATTAGTCCATGAGCCATTGGTGTGGTGAAAGTGTTTGGTGCTATATTATTCTTTTTTTTCTTTGTCATAAATCCAGATTTTTCTAAGTTATTTAGATATTTTTTTATATTTTTGGCTATATTATTTCCTGGATCTGCTCTTATTGTTCTGTAAATTTTTTTATCATTTAGTAAATTAAGAATTTTTTATCATATTCTTCTTTATCCATTATGGCTAATTGTTTAGTTTTATCAGATCTTACGAATATAATGTTTGGATTCTTTTTTATAAATAGAATTAGGAGGCAGATTATATTGCTATGTAATACACCTTATAAACTAAACTCTCCTTTGGTTGTATATATTATATAACATTATTTATTTATTTTATTTTTTTTGAATAGCACTTAATTTGTGTTAATAAACTTTGTTTTATCACAGACTGTAAGTTTTTTTAGGTCTACCAGTTTTAGTGATATTAAATAAACTTTTAGTGTAATTACAATTTTTATCATGAATCACAGTTTATTTACGTTAATAAATTTTGTTTGATCACGATCTACAAGTTTTTGAGGTCTACTGGTTTTAGTGTTATCAAATAAAATTTTAGTTAAATTATAATATCTATTACCGTCTGCACACTTGAATAGCTTCTTTTAAGTTTCTTTCCAGTTTCATGTAGAGAAAGTCCTCTATTGTGAAATTTAATGGTAATTTCTCATTCTGTTAAGGGATTTTATTTCTTATATAAACTCTTACTAAAAAATTAACTTGAATTCATAAGTAACACAGACCAACAAAATTTTTGTTTAACTTTAATAGCTGATCTTTATCAATTTTTATGAGCTGAATCGAAATCTATCCTTAAATAGACCTTATCACCCTTAGTTTTTGAGCAAATCTGCATTCTATTATATAGTATAAAATCCCTATATGGATTTTAACACTTGGGCAAATTAATGAAACTTAATTTTACTAAAATAAGCATGTTTTCTTTTAAGAGTAGGCTGCTTAACAAAGTTATATAATGTCGTTATACAGGTTTTAATTCTATTTCAAATTCATTCATTAGACCGGGAATGTTGGAGCATACTAAATCACCTTTTTGTTAAAAAAAAACTTGGAAAATTGCTGATCTCTCTACCTATACACAGAAATTTTGGTTCCATCTGCCGACAAGTTCTTTTCCTTTAGTCTTGACACAAGTAATTCAGCTTTTCCTTTTGTTAATCCCAGATCCCCAAACACATCGTTAAGCTTGGTTTGAGTAAACAATTTAAGCTCTACATTTTCTTTAATGCATTGGAATTTTTCATCATCGTCTGGTTCATCTATGTCTGATTGCACATCAGAAAATACTTCCATTAGAATAGAATTTAAATCGACTAGCGACTCTATACTTTGTCCTATTAGTCAGATGGCGGATGGAAGGTAATATCAACACTGTAAAAGTAGCAATCGTCAGAATGACTTGTTGGATTCCTCCATATCATGGAAACAGGAAATCTAAAGGATTTTTTTTTTTTTTTTTTTTTGCCCATTTTCAGGGACATTAAGTTA
>RCWM02000103.1:0-30000 GCA_003667255.2 Euschistus heros | reverse complement strand
GGGATGTTTCCAGGCAGTTTCGGTTTTGAAATCCGTGCGTTAGTGGAGAACAGGGCGGACTCAATCTGTGACGGATCGGATCTGGCGGGCCTGGGTCCGAGCGTTCCCCCACTAACGTTCAGATTTATCTGTGAATTACAGAAAAAAATCTGTGAATCACAGGTCCGTCGGAAGGGGACCGCTAATCCCCTTAACGCTCGGATTTTGCAGTAGTGGATCGACTTTTATAGTAGACGTTTATAATGGGTAAAGTAAAATAAGAGAAAAAGTAAAAGTAAAAATTAGGTGTAGAAATCCAAATCAAGCCAGCCAAGTCCATTTTTAAAACATTTCACAGCTGATCGATGAAGGTAAAGGTCTGGCTGGTTGAAAGAACTATAAATGGACAATTTATAGGAAATTCAATATTAATTCAAAATTAGTTTAAATATATTGAAATAAAAATGACTAATATAATATAACGAAACAGCTTTAATTGTTAAAAAAATAAAAAAGATGGCCTGTCATAATGATTTTGAATATTACTGATTAATTTTTTTAAATTTAATAATTCTATTAATCTAATCCTTCTACTAAGAAATTATATCTTCGACCATCTTAAAAAAAAAAAAAAAAAAAATGAATAAATAAATAAAAAATTAGTGATTGTTAAGATGAGTTAGTTATAAAGATCTGGATAAACCTGTTATAAGAGTTTCATGTACTATACTGATATCATTTTATGTAATAAGATTAAAGACAATTATGTTTAGAAACAGGTTTAAAATTTTTTCACTTTGTCAATTTTAATTTTTCTTCTTTTGTCATGTGATAAATTTGAATTTTATATGGCTTGTCTTCAAATTTTGAATGCTCGTGGAAAAACTGTAACACTACCTGTTTTTAAAATCTTTAAAGTGTATACAATAATAAACCGATATTTTTATGTAGCGGATTGAAACGTTTACATATTAACCTAAGATTAATAAACCATACGACGCCACTAGATCCGTGGCGGATTTCAGAAATCCGACGTGCATGCTCGTAAATCTGGATCCGTGGGATCTGGTCTGTTTCGGTCCTAGATCCGACGGATTTGCCCCACACACGGGCAGATTATCGACGGATGTGGCTTGACGGTTTCAAATCTGACAAACCAGAACCGTTCGTTAAGGAGCAGCAGAGTTTAGATCCGTCGGATCCGAACCGTCACGGATCTTCATTGCAGATTTTCGACAGATCGGGTTTGATGGATCGGAGGTAATGTTAAGGGGCACGAGAGATCAGATCCCTCAAACCAGATCTGCCGGATCAGATCCCTCAACGAAATCCGTCCGTGTATGGCTAGGTAATGTGGCTCAGAGATCCGTAAAAGTAATCGAATGAAGCAATTCATTAATGTTCCTGATCTGGTCTTAGACTCAACAGAAAGTTTTCCTGATACTAATCATTCATATTAGAAGTGGGGGGGGGGGGGGGGGCCGTCCTAGGGAACAACGCTATAAGATGATGGGTACTTATGAGATGCTTGAGAATTGAGATGGATTATCAGATAATCAGGGCCGCTGGCAGGGAGGGGGGGGGGCAAAATCCCCGGGGCCCGGGCTAACGTGACCTTTGTGAGGAATGGGGGTGTAGGGTGCCTGGACAATAAATTTGCCCCGTGCCCAGTTTGGTTCTCGGCGGCCTTGCAGATAATCTAGGAAATATGGTTATTCTAGGATAGGTGTTGATCAAAAGTGACTTCAAAATATTTAACCTAGCTTTTTACCTAATATGAAGTTTAATAAGGGAAAACAGTGAATATTGGAGAACGTTTTTGAAGCAGTTAGGATTGTTTTTTTAGTTTTCTCACTACTTATTCTCCACTGCCCTTTGTTTAATATTATTAATGTTATTTTAGAGCTTACAAGACATCTCAAGTACTTTTAAAGAGTGGAAGGGTAGGTAAATTTAAATATGAGAAACATCAACGTTATGTAACAATTAGTTAAATTCTCATTTAACTAGCATACAATTTTTTTTTTAAGGTATCCCTAAGATGACGTCTTCAATTCAATCATAACATCGATATTTTCATATTGGTTTAAATGTCAAGCTCGTTATCCTAGGTTCCTAATTTAACCTAAATTATTTGAAAAGTAACCCCAACATTATTTCTTGAATCCACTCGTGAAACATCGATGCTTTTATATTGGTTTAAATGTTAACCTCGGTATTATAGTTAAAATAAATATGAGAAACATCGATTTTTTCGTTGTAATTAATGCCTAGAGTAATAGACACACATCGATGTTTTCTCACCATTAGTTAAAAACTCATTAACCTAACATAAATCATTAGAATGTAGCCCTAACAATAAGCTTTCAGTCTAAACATAAAACATTGATTATTTCATATTGGTTTAAATGTTATGCTCGCTATCCTAGGTAAAACAAATATGAGAAACATTCATGTTTTCTAGCAATTCGGTAAACACTCATTTAAATTAAATGAGAAAAAGGTAACCATAACATTATGTCTTCAATCCACTCATGAAACATCGATGTTTTAATATTAGTTTAAATGTTAACCTCGGTATTATAGTTAAAATAAATATGAAAAACATCCATTGTTTCCGATTTACTGAATTCATATTGTTATAAAGACTAACAACGATGTTTTCTAACAATTCGTTAAAGACTCATTAACCTAACATAAATCATTAGAATGTAGCCCTAACAATAAGCTTTCAGTCTAAACATAAAACATCGATGATTTCATATTGGTTTAAATGTTATGCTCGCTATCCTAGGTAAAACAAATATGAGAAACATTCATGTTTTCTAGCAATTCGGTAAACACTCATTTAAATTAAATGAGAAAAAGGTAACCGTAACATTATGTCTTCAATCCACTCATGAAACATCGATGTTTTAATATTAGTTTAAATGTTAACCTCGGTATTATAGTTAAAATAAATATGAAAAACATCCATTGTTTCCGATTTACTGAATTCATATTGTTATAAAGACTAACAACGCTGTTTTCTCACCATTCGTTAAACCTTCATTCAACAATATAAATTTTTTTAAAGCTATAACCTTATAATCTTAGTTAAAATACACTCGAGTGCAAAAAAACCGGCGCACCTTGTATTTCATTAAAAAAATATGATTAATGAGATGGATTAAGGAATAATGTTGTGATTGAACCAGCACACATATAAGCCGGGGAATAAGTGATAATATTACAATAATCCTTTGCAGTAATCCTCTCTAGGAATAACAAAGGAGGGCCCAAGTTCAAAGGTGAACATATTCCCAGGTAGTCTTCAGTTCTCTAGAAGAGTGCTATGAACAACCGTGGGTATTTTTTCTAATTTTTTTAAAATTTTCTTTGTTCACGTTAGTCCAATTCTACCCAATATGGTGCTCGATGCCTCGGTAGTCACTCAAATGGTAGCATTAATTGAGGACGGAAGATGTCAGCGATAAGCGGCTAGGACTCTCGGGGTACCAGAAACGAGGGTTCGGCAGGAGATCCAGACGTACCGGGAGACGAGCAGCTACAAGAGGAGGTCGGTCGAGAGTAACAAATCAAGCGTATTTATTAAAATGGAGACTCTAAGGACCGCTTCCAGACATCTGTAATGACTTGCCGCTGGCTTCGTGCTGCTCGAGGTGTGGATGTCTCCGTGCATACAATAAGTTGACGCCTGGCTGAAATGAATCTACACTCAAATATTCCTGCTACCGGCCCTCTCCTCACTGTAGCTCAGAGAGCAGCCCGAATCCGTTTTGCTCGATAACATGTAGCCTAGACTGAAGCTGATCCTCTGTTCTCTTTTCAGATGAGTCTAAAATTGGCCTGCATGCTTCAGATGGTCGAGCTAGAGTCTGGAGAAAATGGGGAGAACGCTACGCTCAGTGCAGTGTTGTAGGTACAATACAGTTCGGAGGAGTGTCGGTGATGGTGTAGGGAGGGTTTGTTTAGAAGCGAACACAGACCTACATGTGTTTCAAAGGCCATCCCTCAATGCACAAACTTGTATAAGAGACATCCTTGAAGAGTATGTAGTCCTTTTTGCGCCGTTCTTTGGCCCTAATTTCATGTTTATGCATGATAATGTACGGCCACACGTCGTCAATGTTGTAAGAGAATTCCTTGATGAGGTCGGTATCCGAACCTTGGAGTGACCAGCTCGCAGCCTGGATCTAAATCCTATAGAGCATCTGTGGGACCATCTTAAGAAGGCCATCCGACAGTAACATAACCCTCCAGGAGCTGAGAACTGCAACTTCTATAATTAAATTATAATTTTAAACTTCTCTGCCGTAGAAGAACAATGGGAGCAGATTTCTCAAGATCGATTGGTCAATCTCAAGGAGCATGCCTGCAAGGATGCAGGCTGTTATTCAAGCAAGAGGAGGTTAACACTCGATATTAAACGCTAGGAATTGTGTGTTTCTTGCATATTGTAAACAAAGTTTAGAGGTTTTATTTTTTTTATCATAAAATCAGTAAATGATTACTTTTTTGTTTGATAATTTTTCTTGCTTTAAATTGCATTTTTTATTAATTGTTCTTTTGTTTCATATAAACAGAATATATCCACAACATATATAAAAAAAATTGGCAAATTTTATTAAGTTGTGAAAGAGAAAAAACAAACAATATGCGAACATTCAAAGTGCGCCGTTTTTTTTGCACTCGAGTGTATATATGAGAAAAAGAGATGTTTTCGTTTTACTTAATACACAATCATCACAAACATCGTTATTTTCAGACACTGTTAAAAACTAATTTTACTAATGACAACACTAAAATTAAGCCTCCAATCCAAGTAAGAATGATATATGTTTTCAAACAGCTTTAAAGTTAATTAGTCACTAAAAATAATTCTACATTATTTTTTTATTAATTTTAAACTTGATTTTCAGATGGCTGACTCAGACTTTGTTACGGATGGCAATCAAGCGGTGGAGTTCAAGCTGGGTAAATGCTTTTGTTATGTTTAGTTTGTAATTAAATGGCCACCCCATTTTTTCCCCACAGTTTGAAATTTTGAAACGAAACTCTCAGGGTCTTAACTGTGTCAAATAAAGTTTCTTTTCAGGTATAGTCTGCTCTCCAACCTTCTCCAGCGACCCTAACTTTGGAATTCCCAATGGGATGTGGTATTTTTTACGATTGATTTCGACAGAAAATCAAATTTTGAATCGATTTTGTAGCTGTGAATTTTTTTATCCAGGGCACCGTTTCGCCGCAAATCGCGAAAAATCATTTTAAGAAAATAAGCAGTCAAAAACTGGTATTGCTAAAATAAAATAAACTTTGAACAAAAATATGAAATTAAGGCCTTCCCGCGACTGGTACGACGAGCGGCGAGAACGGGCCGACTTTGAAGGCTTCCCCCAAGAGGCTCAAATCGTCGACAAGCCCGTGATGAAATTAATATCACTTATGTACAGGCTACGGTGGAAGCGTATCCTCTTCGGAGCAGTCGAGACACAGCCAGGGATACATACATACATTAGCGATTTGCAGCGAAACGGTGCCCCGGATAGAAAAATTCACCGGTATAAAATCGATTCAAAATTTGATTTTACATCGAAAACCATCGTAAAAAAAATACCACATCCCATTGGGAATTACAAAGTTAGGGTCGCTTGAAAAGGTTGGATAGCAGACTATAACCTGAATAGAAACTTTATTTGACACAATTAAGACCTTAAGTGTTTCTCGTTCCAAAATTTCAAAAACTGTGGAAAAAATGTATTTTTTTTTTTTTTTTTTTGCCTGATTGCAGTTAATAGAACTTTGATTATAAACATTAATGAATTATCAACAATATAATAAACAATTGGCATATTATTATTTAAGATGTTAGATGTTTTATATCAGCATACATATTTTTTATTTGATTTATTACTAGCAAATATAATATAATTGCTTATGTATAGATTTCGTATTTGAGTGTATTGTAATGATTTTTAAAATTAACAATAATAAAATAAAAAAGCATGTAAGATTGTCTAATACAATGAAGACCGGCTGACATTTTACCAGAAAATACTCGCACGTTCATGGAAGTAAAAATACTGGTTTAGGTAAACGAGTATCTGGTAACAGGTAGAGATGACAAGTAAAAAATACTAGTCTACGGTAGTACGCATTACGAAGGTAAGAGGTATAAATGTTGTTACTAGTACTAAAGTAAGTATGCAAGTATCTCGTACCTGTTACTTCTGATTATCGATAACAGGGACGCCGTTCAGTCGGTCCATACCTGTTACAAAATAACAGGTTCAGTATTTCTGAACCATCACTAGTCACTATACAAGCTTCGCTTCAAAAAAAGGTTGCTGTGTAAAAGGTCCGGTTGTTTTGATTTTTTTCATTCAAGTTTTGGACCTTTTAGCGCCGCCGCTCGTTATTGGTAGCTTTAAAGCTTAAAAATATCGATCTTCTCTAAATACTTTTCCTCAAAATTTCTTTTGAACTGTCGGTTTTAAAGGTTAACGTATTATTTTCAAAATTAAACAAAACTAAATTTGTTACAATATGACCTTGTAGCTTAAATGGGGAGAGATATACAGGCTTACAAATTTTCGAAATTTTTACAAAAAGGGATTTTTTTTTTTTTAATCTATACTTTCTAAACAATGTAGTTTTGAAAAATTTTGCTATGAATATAAGTAACAAGGTTAGGTTGCTAAAAACGAAGAACAATTAGTGTTACAACTAGTGAAGGGCCGTTCCGACTTATAAGCGGAATGAGATTTTCGGTTTCGTTCCATCCCTTGTTTTGAAGTTAGGCTGTTAATCTCCTTTTATTTTATAATTAAGAAATTTATAGGTACTATAATATTAGGAAGGTTTAAATAGTTAAGTATAATTATTAAAAAAATTGTATTCTTTTAAAATAGTTTTATTCAATAAAGGTTCCGCTTTCTGTTGAACCACGGGCATTAACATTTCTCACATCCCGTATAGATAATATTCGGAATGTTTTGATTTGGTGGAAACCTATAAAACTGGAATATATTCCTCGAATTTTGCAGAACTAGAAAACGGGGGGGGGGGGAAGTACAATCTAATAAAAATTTGGAATTGAGTAAAGAGGAAAATGTTCTAGATCATAATACAGAAAGAAACCTATGTAGAGGGTAGTAATGGAGATGACCTGGGGAGGGGGAGGGGGGCAGCCAGTAGATATCTAAATTTTATTTGTAAAAATCAATCCTCAAAAAACTTTATTTACAGTAATTGATCATAAAAACAACCATTTTAGATATGCAAAAAATTATATCTGATCATAATATTGTAAATTTAAGTTTATCTAGTTATATCATTGTTTTTATTATTTTCATTCAAATATAAATATTATTCTCTCGGGTATTATTTTGTACATATTCTCTCTTTTAAATGTAGAATGGTCAAAATATTTTATTTAATAGATTTGATACAAAGTTTGGATAAAAAGGGATAAAAAAAAACAAACAGGGTGTTGTACTTAGTACAACGCGCGACCGCACGTGTTGCGGAAATTAGCGCAACCAGTAGTAGTTTAAACCAGTCAACCTATCCTTTACAAGACTTTTTGCATGATCAGCTTGATTCTGATTCTTAAAAACCATTTTTTTTTTAATCTGAAAGAAGTAGCCAAGCTCTGTCAGTAGAACAGAAACTTTCATAGAAAGCGGTTTGTTTTGAAAATGCCTATGCGCGGTATGGCGAGGCGATGGGGGGAAGGGGAGGAAACCAAGAGCAGTAAGATCAACGGATGTAGGGCTCTGTGCGGATGTAAGGGATCAAGTGTGGGAAGAAGAGATCAGCAGTCGGAACGACCTTGGGGGGAACGAAACGGGAGATGCAATCTATACCCTATCTAAACCGGAGATATTTTGGCGTTTGTTTTCGTTCCAGTTGGAACAAAAAAGTTAACTAGTTCGTCCGTCTCGTTCTAAACCGGTGCAAGGCTGGAACCAGTTCCAATAGTCCTAGAGCCGAGGCCAAATTTCATGACTTATTTGAAGAAAACTTTAAGACATACAGCCATAAAATGTCCACCCTCAGCAATCAATTTGCACTTGTCTGCCAACTCAAAGCGGGGGCGTTTCAAAATGGCGACCACCGAATGGGGGTAGCAAATATTGAAATATGGTATTATTTGAAGATGATTTATTTGAAGCACACAAGAAACTGCAAACCCCCTAGGTGCCAAAAAACGTTGTCTGCCAAAATTTGGAGGGGGCGTCGCACCGGTAGACAAAATTCAGAATCTGCGTTTTTTCAGTCCAAAAGTGGACCATTTGAAGACGATTTATTTGAAGCACACAAGAAACTGCATGCTCACTAGATGACAAAAAACGTTGTCTGCCAAAATTTGGAGGGGGCTAAGCACCGGCAGACAAAATTCAAAATCCGCGTTTTTTTCAGTCCAAAAGTAAACAATTCGAAGACGATTTATTTGAAGCACACAAGAAACTGCATGCTTACTAGATGACAAAAAACGTTGTCTGCCAAAATTTGGAGGACAGCGTGACGCGACATAATCGCGTAGTGTGGGGAAGCGCCTATTGCTTCGCAGTTTTACCCTCACTTTCGCCAAGTAAACACGTATTTTTGTTGGTGGACATTGTGTTTATGAGAAAGTTTAGAATGAATGAAGCAAGAATAATGCTATATTTATTAGTTTTAAGCCCAGAATCTGATTCAGATTATGCTGATGAAGTTCTAATGTATTCATTAACTGTCAAGAAACCGAAATCTAATAAGTTTTATCTTTCTAAAAGAAAAACCCATGGGAAATTTAAAATGGCTTCATTATTACCCGATTCACAGCTGTTCGTGAAAAACTAACTGCACTAAGATGGTGGACGTTGATAAACTCGTGGAACGTGACACGCGTTGCGCGAGAAACTGTTTCATGGGCACTGTTCCACGTCGCGTCGCGCTGTGCCACACGCGCCGCAATATTCGCCTTATCTTACAGCAAAACTGATAAAGGGGAAAATATTGGATTGTTTGGAAATTAATGCAGGAATTCATGATTAATTTAGATAATCCTCTAAACCTTATTACGTTCGGTGGATTATTGTTTTGTTATTGTCAACTCTTATTAATTCTCATCCAAACATGTTTTGTTTGTTTGTTTTTTTAACAAGAAGCTAATATTGTTTCTAGATTATTCATATGAAGAAATGTGTAAATAGCGAATTCGGCTGAAATAAAAATTAAGATTTTTTTTTTTTTTTTCAAAAATGTAGGCAAAAACTTTTTTTAAACTAAAAACGGATATCATTTTCAGATTCATGATTTGATTCATGATGATTTCAGAAATCAAAAATTAAAAAATTGTTTACCCCTAAGATTTTATAGGAGGCCAATTTGTTAAAAAACATCTCGCAGATTTCACCACCGATTGAAACCAAATTTCAAGGATATATAGAAGCCATAAAACTACATAGTTTAACCCAAATGAGTAGGTCGCAGGATTTCTCCTTATTGAGATATCTCAAGTTATAATTAACCTCGGATTTCTTTTTTCAAATCCACATTTTTTTCCACTAAAATTTGAAGTATACCCAATGTTATATACATGGATAGAAATCAGAATTCACTGTTTCTAATTATGACTATTTTAATCGGTTGAACACAGCAAATGTTATGGCCGTTAGAAATGTTGATAAAATCTCAACTTCAAAAATGTTAACGTCCTCGAAAAGGTTAAAAAAAATATTGTTTGATTTTTTGGTACTTGAATCGAGATTTGAGGTCAGTTTTCCATGAAAAAAAATTCTCACTGATTTACAGAGGATTTTATTGGAATTTTGTCTTCTTTTTTTTTAGTTTTTGAGCAACCTGAAGCCGGGTCGTGTTTTCAGTATGATGAAAGTATTTTTATTTCTAATAGCATACAAATATACAATTTTACCTGAAAGAATCATTTTTTTATCTTGACTGAAATCTGAGGGGAAAAAAAAACGTGATTTTCATATTTATTTTTTTTCAGCTCCCAATGCCCATTGGCGGCTATGCTCGTGGGTGGCTATGGCACTACTTATGCACTATTGTAAGTAGTGCCCTAATGCCCACATGAAAAATCGGCATTTAAATTTATGAGTTACAAGTCAAAACGTCCCCTTGTGAGCAAATTTGAGGTTATGTTTACAAAATATGATTGAACAGGTGATCAGATGTCATTGAAATATGATTGAACAGCTGATCAGATGTTGTCACAAGGTTGCCAACTTTATGTCCAGAAAGTTTCATTTGGCAAAACCCATGTAGGATGGATGTGCTATGCTTCTAGAAATTCACTAATTGTTAGTGGTTAGTTAGTTTGTTTATCATAAAAAATATGCTTGATAAAATCAAAAAGAATCATGTAAAAGAAAAACAGGCAATAAGTTTTATATTAAAATTCTCCTGGAATGTTATGAAAAATAACTTGGAAAACCTGGAATTATGCTTGAATTTTTTTCACCTGGCTAGGTGACAACCCTGTATACTGTATAAGTATGCTGTTTGTGACGCAGAGTTGGGCAAAATTGAATCATACCTAAAAAATAATCAAAATTTAATCATTACTATTTGACAGCTAATTACCTGGAATCAACCACATAACTTAAAAATGATTAAATCTTTCAGTAATTTTTTAGTGAACTAATGATAATTTGACTGAAAGATTAAATCATTATTAAATTAGATGATTGATTTCAGGAAATTAGTTGTCAAATAGTAATGATTAAATTTGATTATTTTTTAGCTATGATTAAATTTTGCCCAACTCTAGTGTGAGGAGGCTACCTAATGAAGTTGAGCAGAAATATATTTTTATATTAATACAGCGTATGTCTCTTAGTTTTCTTAAATATTTATGAAACAATTAAACCAACAAATAAATAAATGACTTAATAGGTTTACTTTAGTTAAATGAAGAAGAAGATAATTGAGTTTTGCAATCGTTTAAAAACTTAATTGAAAAATTCCAATTTTATATTAAATAGTCAATCATTTTCAATCTTTAGTGATTCATTTAATTTAACCTGCTGTTCCTTTAATGTTTGATGTAAGTTCATTTCCTTTTAAGATAGAGAATAAAGTTTTTTTTTTTTTTTTTTATGCTATAATAATTTAATTTTTTATACATTTAAATTCTTAAATATTTTAAATATACAAAATTTACAATGCTATAGCATCCCTAAACTCTTTTATTGTTAAAAGATGGCATTAGTTTTGTTAACACCTTGGTCTTTTTATACTTACCTATTTGCATAGTAGATAAAGTTAAAACTTACTTTTTGATTTGTTATTATTATACCTCCCTGATTTTACTGTTTTTATTGTGCAATCTATTATATAGGTGACTTATCTGTTACTTTCTGTTTTAATTTTTTTTTTTTTTTTCCTTTCACAGTTAAACGTGCAGATGATCTACATGATAAATCTCAGATATTCAGACCACAGATGTGTCATCAGATATTTGGTGATGAGTAAGCTACATGTTTTTTCAATATTACCTTCTCTTTTTTTTTTACCATATTTTATATATAAATTTCTGGATATTTTTTATAAATTGTTATTATCATATTCTTCAGTAAAGTGTTTAGTTTCTAATATCTTAAAATGTAGTATTATAACATTTTATTTTATATTATAATATGATATTTAATTATGGCATTTGATTTTCTGTTTAGATAAAAAAATAAAGGAATGAAACATGTGATAATCTCATTAACATGTTGATATTTTCTACTCTTAAATATGATTAGAAAAATGTTTTACCAATGATCAAATTTTGATTTTTAAATAACTCTACCAATAATTAAAGTCTTATGTGGCGTATATATGTTATTTCTCATCTTTAGTTTAAAAATACTGATTTTTTTTTTTTTTTTTTTTTTTTTTTTTTTTTTTTGATTTTTTTTTTAAATAAGGATAGTTTATGTTTAATGGATTTATCAATTTCATATAAGGGGGTCCTCAGTCGCTGATGCATGTGAGAAAGGGATTGTTGGTTGATTTCTTATTATCTTAGAACCTTAAAGATATAAATATTAAAATCTTGGTGCTATAAATCTTCAATAATTTTTATTTTAAAAATAGATAAAACAAATAATTGACAGTTTAAATTTAATAAAAATAATAAATTCTAAAAATGTAAGAAAAGTAAATAAAGGAACATAGTAAAAGAAAATCTGTAAATGAGAATAGGAGATGGAAAGATAATTAATGGTATAGTAAACGTATCCTTACAGTGTACTTGACTGGTTCACTATGTTCAAGCACACCTTAGTTACTGCACTATATAGTAAACTGTTCTATGTTTACACTACCTTATTCACACACACACACACACACACACACACACACACACACGCACGCACGCACGCACGCGCGCGCACGCGCACACGCACACGCACACGCACACACACCACACGCACACACACCACACGCACACACACCACACACACACACAAAGGAAAATATGCACGTTACTAGCAGTGATTGTGGCATGTAGCTTTATATTGACATTAGTAAGGAATAATAGTGGCCAAAAACTAACCGTGAGGGACACCAGTGCTAGAATTACAAAAGTTATGAAGAATCAATATAAGTTTTCACTCATTAGACCCATCTACTCAGATAGAATACAAAGCACTGCAATACCTGTTCCCTTATATCAAAGTTTTCTGATTTCCTATGAAGCTTATGTATTGTGGTTAACTGAGACAAATTTAAGCATAAAGTATAAATGAACAAATGCTGAAATTCATTATTTTTAGCAAATAAGTTGAAAAAATTATAAAGTTCTGTATGTGTGCTCTCCCTCTGTCTAAAACCTGTTTGATGTGTTGATACTGCAATTCTATCTTATGCTGCTGCTTTCAAGTTCCTGATCCCTCATAGGCTCCTAAAGTCAATCTAGAATTCTAGGAAAATCTCCTGTTTAAAGAGAAGCATTTCCTTTTAATCAGTTTTCAATAGAGTCCATATCTGCATAAGGACAGGATGGATAAGGGTCTTATACAACTGTGACTTGATTTTCTTACTAATGAGCATACTTCTTTTACATTTTAACTACTCATAATAGCATACGTTTGCAGTAGCTATTTGATGTTTCACTTCTTCAGTTTTCTTATTTGTCTGATTCACTTGTGATCCCAATTAAGTAAATTCCTTAACCCTCTCAAAGTTACATGGTCCAATGCTTATTGTTTTATCTTCTTTTCTAGTGAATATGTATTTCATTTAGCCTTAATCCATAACCAGGCCCATAGCATGTGGAGATCTTCTTAGGTTTATAATTTTTTTTTTCCATTGCAGTAATGGGGTTTGATATGATGTCTAGGTAGCAAGCATAGCCAAATAGTTGAACCAGTCATGAGAATACTGTCCCTGTTTTCTGAATGCCTGACTCAAAAACTATTTCAGGGGCCAAATCAAATAGAGAATATGCTAAAGCATTACTTTATCTTATTCCCTTGTCATAATAAAATTCAGATCAGCAGTCCTATTGCATTCTGAATCGAACTTCCTCGATGATCATTCTGATGAGCCGAATCAACTTCGATGGGATTCCCATTTTCACCATTGCTTCGTTAAATTGAGATGCTTTATACTATAAATGGTTCTGTAGTAAAGCTGAGTAAAAAACAGCAGTCTGTAAAGGAAATAAAACGAAAACTTGTTTAACATTTTCTGTCAATTTCATTAACTAAGCACCTATTAAATTATGAAATTATAAAAACTATTTCTGTGATAAATACGATATATGATGGATGACTAATAAAAACATTTTTCAGGGAATTAATTTATGGATTCAAAGGCCTTACTATCAAGCTTTATTATAAGGCTGACTCTCTGCAAGTTTATTGTGGTTTTGATTATGAGGCTAAACTGCCCGAGGCCGAGGTTAGTACGCATCTAAAGCTTAACCTTGACATTTTGGTTGTTAATTATTAGTTAAAAATTACCTCTCAAATCTTTTATATTTCCTTCTTGAAGTTCAATACCTGTTTATTTTACCTTTTCAACTTACTCAAATGAAATTAGTCATATTGGCTTTTCTTTTTTCAAAACATTATTTATGACTTATGTTGTTACAGGTCTCAGATTTGATGAAAAAAATTAAATTAAAGTACGAATTTGATATCATTGAAAATTTTCAGGACTTTGAAATTCTTTTTAGTACAGAAAAATTTTGCCCCTGTGGCTCATTCATAAATGAATTTCAAGGTAAGGTTATGTTTCACTTTTAGCCCACTTATGCATTCAGGACAATAATAAAAACTGATCAATTTAAATTAGTCCAATGAATTAAAATTTATTTATTACTTTTTTTTTTAATTTTATTATGCTACATCCTTGCTATGCTTTTTGTACAATTATACATCCTCTCATGATCTTTATTTTTTTTTTACACTTATACAGAGTGGGGGGGGGGGGAGTCACCTTCTTCAGTGGTAAAAGATGTGATTAAATATCTTAAAAGATGTGTGTCAAATATTAATGATTAAATTTTAATTGAATTTTAGCTCTGATTAAGTTTCTACCGGATTTAGAACTGTCTACTGGTTCTACTGATCGCATGCCAATCGTTTATATTTGTATTTTATTTAATTATAAGGTAAAACTACAACAGCATTGTAGTATTTTCTTCTTTCAAATTTATGATAGAACAAATGAAACATTATTATTTATTTTTTTAATTTTTTTTTGACCGCCCATTGAAGGTCATTATCAATGTTCTCATGGTTATAATAATTGATTCAACTGCAATTCCCACTATTGTATATATAATATGCAAATTAATTTTAATCTGTTGGATCACACCAACTTTTATGCTATGGCAATTCTAAAGAATCACTAAATTAATAAACCTGCCTTAAAAGTGTTTGAAATATTGTTAAATAAATAAAACAGTCAACTTAATAATAAACAAATAAATTAGTAAATAAATGTAATTATTACCTGATATTTCCAGCATTCCTCCCATGCCTTGTTTCGTAGTTTTTTATTCCTATACTCCTCAAACGGGTCAAAAAGAAATGGATATTTCTTTACATTCTCGATGAGCTGCTCCTCAATGTCCATTGCTGACGGGCTGGTGCCTACTGACGAGATATGGGAATTTATATTTGGTGCTGACGTGTCAGAGAGTGTGTAGCTACACAACACAACTTGTCAGCGTAGTGTGGGCACTTCCATTCTAAATAATGGTTTATATTTTTTCGTAACACGTCAACTGACGTATCAACACGTCACGTCAGCGTAGTGTGAATGCACCTTTAGTCTCATCCTATTTATAACATTTATGGGATGAGATTCTTGGGATCTGCTAGAGAAGACATTTCCAGAAATTTGCCGGGTATATTGATAATTGTTAACTCTAAAGAAAACCTTGAGAAAGCGGTTCTAGAGTGTACAGAGGATTTTGAGTCGTAATGGAGCAGAGATAAATGTATTACAGAGAAAAGTAATGCAAATTGGGATGAACGAACAGTTATCTCGGGGATATATTTATTTAAAAGTAGAGAATACGCTCCCTGTGGGAGGTCTATCTGAGAATTCCTTGAGCCATTTATCTAGCTATTCAATGATTTTCCTTGGGACTTAAATTGCTTGCACTTTTTGTGAAAGAATATGTATTTATATTGAATCATGTGTTTTACTATGTATGAAAATAATTCAGTTGTCTTTTAGCCTTCAGTAAATCCTACATGAAGTTGAAGTACAATAGAATCTCGCTAATCCGAACTAATTGTTGCTAGAAGGTTGTCAGATTAGCAAAACATTCAGATTATTGAGGTTTGGGAAAATAAACAAAAAATCAGAATAAACGTTGTTTTTAATGTATATAACTATATAAATATATGGAGAATCATATATTAAAATATTTAACTAGTCCAAGTATAGATTAAAATAATGGGGTTAATCAGAAAAAATGACCGTTTTATAGGTAAAAACCAAAATTTATTTTTCTTTTTAAACTACTTACAGGGTTTTTAATAATTAAAATATAAACCATTGTGCTCTATGGTTTGACGCCATCTGGAAGCCAGCTGTAGAATTCCTTGATGGCACCACTCTTTGGGTTTTGAATCGAAAAACTCACGAACCCCATTTTCAACTTCATTTAAGTTGTTGAATGTTTTTCCATGAAGGAAATGAGCCATTGATCTGAACAGATGGTAGTCTGATGGTGCTAGGTCTGGACTATATGAGAAGTAATTAGCTAGTTTTTCTTTTGTAAGGTAAGAGGTGTGGGGTCTGGTATTATCTTGTTGAAACAAGACTTGCTTCCTATTGACTAAACCTGGATACCGCTGTACCAAAACATCGTACATTCTCTGCAGTTGTTCTGAATAGAGCTCTGAATTTATAAAATGACCTTGACATCCTGGTTGACTACTGAAACACGCCCTGATCCTGATTTCCTTTCAAGGCTCAAATCACCTTCATTCAATTTTTGGAACCATCTTCTCACCGTCCTTTCATTGAAAGAGTCTTCAAACTCAAATTCAACCACTGAACGACTGGCTTCATCTGCTGAAAATTTCCGTTTCCAATAATGAAGCAAAATTATGAGAATTTCATACTTTACTGTCATTGTGAACAAAGGAAAGCTAAAGAAGTACTGAGCCCGGATAGAGGGCATACTGCATTTTTAAATTTTTTTGAAAAAGCTTGATATAGTTGTTTAATATAGACTGGTTGAAATGTCCAATAATGTCTTCATGTTTCACTGTAGCGTTAGAGTTTTGTTGTTTGTTTTGTTGTTCTTCTACATCTTGTTCATTTGTATTTTGTATAACACTCTTTTTTTAAAGTTAACTCATTTTCTTTGTTGTTATGAATCCATTTTTATTTTCTTTGTTGTTTATCTTCTAATTAATCATTTATATATTTGTATATTATTTTTTTATTCATTTGAAAACAGCCAATAAAATTGATTTAAAAAAAAAAAAAAATTAAATGTAAACTAAATAATCCAGACCCAGCAGTAGTTAGAACCGAAATGGATATGTAAAAAAAAAATTCTGCTTACTCGTTAGTTTGGATTACTGGAGTGTTCTGATTAGTGTGAGATTCCACTGTAGAAGTAAATTTTTTAAACTATCTGTTAGGATCATTTATTTTAGTTTTATAACTCTAAATCTAATCATCCTTTCAGATGTTTTAAGGACTCATTAGGGAAAAATTGGACAATCACTAAATCAAAGATTAAAGGAACATATTAGGGCATACAATGGTAAGACGCAAAATTCCAACTTCGCAATTCATTTAAATGAACATTACCAATTACCAGTGTACTAATCGAATCTAAGATATTCTAGGTATTACATGCTAGAAACCTTTTAGGGCATGTGCACAACCACTTTCCGAAGTTTCATCTCAATCGGAAAAATAGTATAGGAATAATAAAAATTGATTGGAAAAGGACAAAAATTGATTAGTATATTTGTAGTTATATGTGTGTACAATCATATTCATACATAAGCCTACTCCTTGCTTAATGATTGCTCTTATTTTATTTTTGAAATTTTATATTTTGTTTCAGATGATGAGCAAAAGCAGTATGAACTTTATCATTGTACAAATTTAACTCCTTGTTTCATTAACTTTCATCAAAGGCTTCAAACATTTCTGTTGTGGTTCATTGATGCTGCAAGTTACATTGACATGGATGATAGTGGATGGAACTTTTTTGTTCTGTAATTATAATATTCTTTTCATACAATTACTGTGAATATGAAAGCTTAGGATTTCTTTAGCATATTATTAATTATTTTAATAATTTAACAAGACATTACCGATATTGATGATTCCTTGTGAGGATCAATTTTAAATGTAAATTACTTGTGTTATTTTAATATTAATATTCTATTTTAAATGGAGTTTTGATAAACATCATTCAATAAATAATCAACAATTATATCAGTAAAAAAGGGATTTTGCCTTTATTTTATTAACTTTTTATAATTTTTTTTTTTTTTGTTAAGTATTTGTACTAGTTTTGTGTAAAAGTAGTAATTGATTAATACACTTGCTCCCAAAATGCAAACCTGATGTCATGTTAAGTAAGATTTATTTTTCTAATTTATAATGAATAACCTTGTTACAGTATGGATTAAAATCGAAAAGGTTTGAGCTGAAACTAATTTTTTCTTAATTTTACTTTGATATTCATCATGTTTTAATATTATCTTCTATTATAAGAGATTATTTTATTAACATAATAACATAATTAACTTAATTTTATTAACATAATAATATCTATCTCAGCGAGGAGATGACTCCCACCAATAGGCATCTCTATTGGATGGCAAGACAAAAGAAAGCTGCAGGAAAATTGAAGTATGTTTGGTTTTCCGGCGGCAGAGTACGCTGCAGGCGGGAGGATGGCCATCCTGTCATTTTTATTAACGCAGCTAAGGATCTTGAGGTCTTCACCTGAAGCATCTACTCCTGTTTCCACATACCTTGCTCTGACATCTGGCTCTCCTCTCGGTCTATCGCATCACTCAAATTCCTCAATAGAAAAACATTTCGTTCATTGATTATTTTATTTTATTTATTACTCATTTTAATGTGTGCAAAACTTATTACATCATGTTTGCTTTTCTCGTTTATATCTTTGTTACTCTTCTGTATTGCTTGTTCGTTTCTTTTTTCACATTTATTACTTAAATTATTCTTAGTTAATTTCTCTTTACTGCCCTTACTTCTAACTTTCTACTTTTTCATGCCATATTATTGCTTAGTGTCTTCTGAATCCGCTATTTCTTTCTTCCTTTCTCTTTTCCAGCATCCTTGTCATGACTAGCGTCCTAACTCTCTGTCATGTTAACGCCCAATCCCTCCCTGCTCACTTTACCGAATTCCATCAGTACTTCTCTGATAATGTTTATCATATCATTGCAATAACTGAAACCTGGCTTAAGCCTTCAATACCTTCCCTCAGTGTCTCCCTTCCTAACCACTATCTGCTGCGTCATGATCGTACTAACCGCACTGGCGGAGGTGTTTGTATATTTGTACATAATAATTTCCAAACCAAAGTCCTAAGCCTATCCCCTTCTTCTGAACATCCCCACATTGAATTCCTGTTTGCCAAAATAACCATGCATTCACAAACTATCCTAGTTGTAGTAGTTTACCGCCCTCCCAATGTTCCTTTTGACTCCCACTTCGAAACCACTCTATTCAACATTGTTCCTCTCTACTCACATGTTATTATTGCTGGAGATTTCAATACCAATCTCCTCACCGATTCCTCTGACAAGTCTTATCTTGAAAACCTTTTTTTTTCCCTCAACCTACATGTGGTACCATTCTCTCCTACCCACCACACATTTACATCTAATACCTGGCTTGATCTCCTAATAGTTGATTCTCCTAAAAACCTCATTTCCTCTTCCCAGTTACCAATCACGTTTCTTTCTAATCACGATTTAATATCCCTGTCATACAATATCCAAACTCCAACATTCATTCCAAAAACCATTTCCTATCGCAATCTTGATTCCTTAACATTTTCCTCAATCCAAAATGATATTGACGGTCTGGACTGGGACTCTATATATTCCTCCCACACTATTGACAACATGGTTGACATCCTCACATCCAATCTCTTATCCATCCTCGACTCACATGCTCCCCTAAAAACCATCCTAATCCGACGTCCACCATCACCCTGGATCACAATAGAAATCAAAAACCTACAAAAGAGACGAGAGGCCGCCCGAAGACGTTTTCGACGGACTAGACTTCAGGACGACTACACTCTGTTTTAAATCCCTTCGGAATCAGACACAAACTGCCATTTGAAAAGCTAAATCACTATATTTTCATGAAGCCCTCTCCAGTGCCTGTGATCCAAAATCAAAATGGAAAATTTTATCAAAACTTTCCTTTAGTAAATCCTCAAATGCTCCGCTTTCATACACTTTTACTCCTAATGAAATGAATTCCTTTTTTGCTACCTCATCATCAAACTCCTCATCTCTTTCCACCAGCTACGCTCCAAGCGGTCCTCCTTTTAACTCCTCCAATTTTTATTTTTCCTATATCACACCCTCAGACCTCATTGATGCCATTTTCCAATGTAAAAAGCAAGCTATTGGGCATGATGGTATTCCACTAAAATTAATCAAACTCTGCCTTCCTACTATCCTTCCAGTCCTCCTACATATATATAATTATTCTTTGCAAAATTCCACCTTTCCTTCATCCTGGAAGAAAGCTAAAATACAACCCTTACAAAAGAAATCTAACCCATCTTCACTTAATGATTTCCGTCCCATATCAATACTTTCCAATCTGTCCAAACCCCTTGAAAGACTAGTTCAATCACAAATCTCCAATTTCCTAGAAAAATCTCATCTCCTTAATCCGTTCCAATCTGGGTTCCGACCTGGTTATTCAACTCAGACAGCCTTAACAAAAATTACTAATGACATACATACTGCTCTTGACGAACGAAAAGTAACTGTCCTTATCCTTCTAGATTTTACCAAAGCCTTTGACACCCTAGACCATTCTATTCTCCTCACTCACGAAACTAAAAGCCTATCTTTTTCCTCAAGCTCTCCTCTGGTTTCATTCCTTCCTCTATAGTAGAACTCAAATAGTATCCATACCAAACCAGCCACTTTCCTCTTCCCTTTCATTGACATCAGGGGTAGCCCAAGGTTCCAGTGTCTCTCCTACTCTTTTTTGTGCCTACATAAATGATCTACCAAATTCCATTCACCATTGTTCCTACCATCTATACGCGGATGATTTCCAGATATATCTATCCTTCCATCCCTCTGATTTAATTAAATCATTCTCCCTTATCCAAGAAGACCTTAATAGCATTTGCAAGTTGGCCTCTGATAACAAATTAAAATTAAATGTAGAAAAAACGCAGGCTATTATCATAGGTTCTAATACCCATCTGAGATCCCTTCCCCACCTCCCGATCCTGTCTATGAACTCCCAACCTATTCAATTCCACACCACAGTCAAAAACCTTGGTATTACCTTTGACCAAACCCTTTAATGGAAACCTCATATCTCCCAAATTTCTAGACGGGTTATATCCATCCTTAAGCTATTCCATTCTTCCCAGGACTCCCTTCCGAAACCTACTCGTCAACTCTTGGTTTCTTCCCTTATCCTACCCCATTTTGACTACAGCTGTGTTGCATATGGTGGCTTGACGGCGTAACTCGAGAGTAAACTAAGGAGACTAATGAACTGTTTCATTAGGTTTATCTTTAGGGTTCCAAAAGCCTCCCACACATCACATCTATAATACAGAGTTAAAATGGCTTTATCCTTCATCCCGCATAAATTACTTCCTAGCCTCCTTCCTCTATCAAACCATCAATTCTCGAAATCCCTCCTACATCTATAACATCTTCCAGTTCAGATCCTCGGTCTCCTCCCGCACTACAAGATCTCGCTCCTCTGACCTGTATACTTCTTCCCATAAGAGTACATCATTTGACCACTCCTTCATTTCCCGTGCTACTTCCTTGTGGAATTCACTACCCTGTAATATCCGTAATGCTCCATCTCTGTCCACATTTAAATCCCTTCTCTTTCAATACCTCCTTTCCCTCCAGAATGAATACTGACTAGCAAAACTTCACTAAAAAAAAAAAAAAAAAAAAGTGCATTCAGTAGATGTAAATAGGTTTTTTATTTTTTCTCCCTGCAATTATTGGATTTTTGTAATTTTTATTTCTATTTTTGTTCTTTATTTGTAAAATTGTAAATAGTTAACCAGATTGTTAATTAATTTTATTTCATCTTATGAAAGCTAGACTCATTGTATTTATTTATGTGCATTATATTATTCTTAGGGGACATCGTCCCAGAATGAAGTTTATTTTCTATTCTATTCTATTCTAATATCTGACGCATTATCCTACTCATTATCATCTAATATCCTTTATTCAACCTTAAATTTCATGATACATGAGTGGGGGTTAGCGTGGCTATAGCCGTTCAAAGGGGAAAAAAAGAAGAAACAAATTCAAAAATTCCCGGCCTGCCCGTTAAAGGGTTAAAAGGACATGGAATCTTCTATAATATTCCATTTTGTATCATTTTTTAATATCTTCCATGTGGTGGGACAACAATTACTATGTGAAACTCACATAAGTGTAAATCACCTAAGTATGCATTAAATGAATGATGCAATTTATATGATGCATTTTCATATGAACAACAATTAGTTTATCAGGTGGAAGGAGAGGTTAAAAAGCGGAATTATATATTATATATAATATATGTCTTATAACTGGATATATTATATATATATATATATATATATAATATAGATCTTATAACTGGATATATATTATATATATAATCCGCACCATTGATGGTCTTCATAAGGATGCAACGGCTCCAATGGATGGGGCATATCTACCAGATGGGCGAGTGCAAAACATTTCAAAATTAAACATTATAAGTGTATCTTTTAAATGTCACTTAATTTTAAGAAAATATGGTTAACTGTAGAATATTTTCTGAAGACAATAACATGAGATCATGAGATCTGGTATACAGTCAGGATTAAGAAGAAACACATCCAAGTTTAAAAACTTTTAATGGAATGCCAACGTTGTATCAAAGGTTTTTTTTTCAGGGAGATTGTTGTGATACAGGCTGAAATGCCGCCATTCTATTGAATGTTTTTTAACTTGGGTGTGTTACTTTTTACTCTTCACTGCATCCCAGTTACTTAATTTTGTTTTCTATTGTAGCAATAAACATTGTTTGGAAGATTATCTTTATTAACTATATTATATATGACTATATCTTCTTATTTAGGTTTGAGAAATATCACTCTGGTGATGAAGTCAAATATTCAGTCGTTGGTTATGTATCTGTCTATGATTATTATGCCTACCCAGAGCACATTAGGCCTCGTATTAGCCAAGTTTTGATTTTACCTCCATACCAATCCAAAGGACTCTGCATGAAATTATTGTTCTGTGTTTACAACTATTACCTTGCAGAAAAGAGCAATATTTTGGACTTTACAGGTATAATAATATTCAAGTTTTATGTGTTGTGTCATATAGAGTGTTTTTTATTATTTCATACATATATTTCAAGGACATTGGATCATGGGGGAAATGAAACCTCCCATGTTACATTACATAGGTGCCCCCATTAAAGCCGTGTCTGTGTGAGTGTGTGGTTGTATATTGGAAGAACTATAAAATGTATGTAATAAAAAATATTTTTTTAATAATTAATTTTTTTTTATTATTATTTTTTTAAAAAATAAACCTGTATCAATACAGCCCATGAAGGGTATTTCTTAGGCTCATTACTTTGGTAAGGTTGTGTTGTTTTTAGACCAATGGTTGTGATTTGGTGAGAATCTCGCTCGACTGCCGAAGTTTTTTCCCCCAATTAAGAGGAACTTTATAAAGCCTGGGTGTGCCTCCCAAATCCAGAATCAATCCTTAGCTGGTATTTCAGAATAAATAGCTTTATTGAACAGGAATGATATTTTGCAGTAATCTGTATCCCATTTATAATTTGTATAATCTTGAAAGCTAGCTGAGCTATGTTAAAACTCTTAAATTAAATTTCCAACCCTTCCTCTGCAAATGATATCTGTCCCTTATCAATCCTTTCCAACTTGGCAAAACCACTTGAGAAATTTTTTTATAAAAAAAAAAAAAAAAAAAAATTAATCCATTTCAATCTAGCTTTTGTCCAGTAAATCCACTATCTACTCAGAATAAATTCACATCTGATTACTGCATAATTTACTGTTTCTTTTCCTGATCTGGTCCTAAATCTTCCCTCTTTTATCTGAATATAATACATTTACATCAAACAAAGCTTCAAATTAAATTTAAGGCTCTAGTGTTTTTGGTTCTAGTTCCCTTCCTCCGATCCCTTGTTTAATAATTGATCAATAACATATCAAGATCTCCCTGGGATTCCCATGTAACCTGTTTTTTGTCAAATTATCTCTAAACCTACCAACATTTCATGTATACCTATTTCTATCTCCATTTCTTTGTAAAAAACAATGAGAGAAGTGGATATTGAACAAACACATTCAATATATTTCTTAATAAAGTCAAAAGGCAAAGTAATGAATGTTTTTCCAAGAATTTCTGCCAAAAAATCTTTAAAGAAGGAGTCATTTGATTCACCATTGTAGGTTTAGTGTTAAAGTGGTTTAACCCTTCCTTAGGAGACAATATTTTCCTATCTCCTTTCTTTTATGAGGTTTCTGAAATCTCATCATATTCTATAAAATTTATTATATTATTTTTTATTCTTTGATTTTAATTGATCATAAATTTGATTTATAATTTTATTATATTAATAAGTATTATTATTGTTTACTAAAAAAATGCTAGTTGAAGATCCATCTGAAGAATTTCAAAGAGTTCGTGACTGTGTGGACTGTAAACGGGTTTTGGAGAAGGACATTATCAATCCCAAAAAACTAGTTACTGAAACTAGAATGAAACTAATTGATGAAATGCATATTATCTGCAAAATTAACAAGGTAATTGTCATTTTTCATTTGCTGGTTTTTATATAGAATATTTATTTTATGTTTTTTGTATTATTTTGTCATAAATAGAAGTATATTTGGATCAAATACACTTGGGTTAAAAGTGTTTATTATGGCCTGAGAGTGTAAAAATGTATTTCAATATGCTTAAATATTTACCTACTTGATCTAATTAAAATCCATCCTGCTTTAAGTGAAATATATATTGGTGTTAAATTAAAAAAAGAATTAACCTTACGAGTTGGGCTGTGAATTATATGCAATAAAAACTTAAAAATATGCAACTTTCTAAATTATTTAGAAAAATAAAATAATTGTGTTGAAATGGGAAACAATAGGAAGAAGATTATTAAAAGACAGGGTGAATATTAAAAAAGAAAACACATTAAAAAACTTAAAGTGCCTTAATTTTTAGAAGGGTATGTCAGCTCGAACTAATGTACAACATAAATCAGTATCGAAACCAGACTTTTCTCATCCAGTGGCAGTTCGTGTAATAAATGTTGTTTTTTTTTTTTTCAAATTTTGATTTCTTACCTTTGTTTTATTTGTCCAGGGGCTTTGTTGGTAGGTAATCTGGGGATTATGTTTGATACTTCTGAAGGATGGAATGCAGGATTGAAGATGTCAGGATGTGGGTTGAAAGTTTTCAAGAGGTGCCCACCAAAAATTTGTGATTTTTGTTCGTCTGATCTTGTCCTGGTTTGAGAGTCTGTTATAAGAGGGTGATTAAAATTTATGTAACTTAGGAGCTTTTACTCCAAGGACTTGTCAGAAGTATTGAGGTTTTCAGTATGATTATGTAGGTCGTGGATTTTGAATTTTCTTATGTCTGTCTTTAGTTTGTTTGTTGCATTGTTGTTATTATTTTTGTCTGATGAGTATCTAGTATGGTGCCACTTCGCCCTTACTCTTTGTTTTTATGTCAATAAGGTGTGAATATGCGGTATTAGTATTAAATTATTTTAATTAGTTTAACATAAATGTATAATAGTGTTTTTTGAATTACAAATCTCATGGCATTGTATTTTTTAGCAAATTTATTTTCCCATGGCACAAAACTTTAAGGCCAATACTTAAAACCAATATTAAATAGAAATTCATATGTATATGTATATATGTATATATGTATATATGTATGTGTATATATATATATATATATATATATATATATATATATATATATATATATATATATATGTATATATATATCTATATATATATATATATATATATAAGAAGAAGAAGACAAATGAACTTTATTCTTGGACAACTTGTCCGCTAAGAATAACAAATCAGTATAATACATAAAACAATTGTCTGGCTATGATAATTTATTATAATAAATAATAATAAAAATTGATTAATGATTAAATTATGAGTTACAAAATAAATAAAGAAAACTTGTAAAAGGATACATCTTATGTGTACTATTATAATGTATATAACATAAACATTCATGTTTTACATTTGCTCGGAAGATTGATGATCTAGGAGGTAGAGAAATAGATGATGTTTAAAGGAAGTAAGAGTGGTGCTTTTTCGTATTGATATGGACAATTTGCAGTCGTTTAGGTTTCCTTTTTAGTGTATTGGGATGATAACATTTTATTCCCAATCTTTGGGAATGTTTTTCTTATCATATTCTCTCTTGAATAAACCCTGAAGTTCTCTTATCATTTATTGTCCTCTGTATTTAATAAGTTTGGGACAGATTCCATCTCTACCACCTTAGTCCTTGATCCTTTCTGCCCCATTTTTTCAAACTTTAATTTTTTTTCATTCTGGATCTTTGAACATCAACGTTTAGTGTTGTTTCCATCCATCCAGAATGTCTTTCTCCTGGGTCAGTACTTTACCAGTGATATTTCTTTCACTTCTCATTGGTTTGCATTTCTTGCCTTTCAAGATTTTTATCTTCTTCCAGAAAGGTCTCGTATATTCTATGAAGTCCTGCAAATTTTCCCAAAACTTTTCCTTTTAGCCTTTCTCAGAACTTTTTTTTACTTCATTCCTCTATCAGACATAGTTCCTCCATTCCTCCATTTTTTTTTCCCTTCATTCCTCCATCAGACATATAGTTCCTAGGTTCTGAATTATTTTTAACCCCTGTTTGGAGGAGCCCTAAAAAAATTAAAATAAAAGTTGTTATAAGGATTTATATTCAAATCATTTTGAGTATCAAATCTTGGTGAGTATCCTGGGTTTACTAAAGCTGTTATTTAGATATATAAAATATCCAAGTTAACGTGTCAGTTAGTGAGAATCTACATTCCACGAATACGTTTGAATGTTTCGATATTTGTAGTTTTGGTTTGATGTGAAACTATAATTTCTTTTAAATTATATTCTTTGATTAAACTATACTTTTCCTAAATTAATTATTTTTGTTTCCTTTATTTATGTGGGTAGGTTTTTTTTATTTTTTTTATTTTTTTCTCCAGAAGCAGGCTCGTAGAGTGTATGAAATTTTAAAACTAAAGTACCTAAATAGACTAAATGAAAAGGAGTTCACTGATTATCGAGTAGAGGTTAAAAGGAGGTTAAATCAACCTTACCATGTAAGTACTGTATTTACCTGAATTTTAGTAAATGTTAATTTTTTTAAAAGCAGCCTGTATCTATTTTAAATTTTCAACTAGTGTAAGTGAATGATAAATATATTTTTTATCAAACTTAATCCAATATGGTTTTGGATTAAAATAATCAATAGGGAACATTTTTGCTGTATTTATAATAAATATACTTAACTGGAAACATATACATATTTCACAATATTACTTTTTTTTTTTTTGCCAAGTTAAAACTATTATTTTATTACTAAGGAGATGAATTTGTCAGGGGTGCAGTCAAGGTTGAATAAACAAAGCCAGTTTTTAAATGAAAAACTTATATTTTGGCGTGCCAACGTTTCGACCTGCCTTGCAGGTCTCCATCAGGGCTAAAATAACAAAAAATTGTCAAAATTGAGATGTTCATAACATCTCCTCAACTGAAATCCCCCCTCCTGTCTCGAATATTCTAAGTTTAGGTCCCAATTTTGTTACTCCCCAGTCAAAAATTCACCCTATTCTTCCACAATTACTCACCGATTTAGAATACATCTACAGAGATGACCTACTTAAATGTACCGATGAAGATAGAGAATTGTCGCGC
Organism: Euschistus heros; assembly: GCA_003667255.2. Classification (NCBI taxonomy): domain Eukaryota; kingdom Metazoa; phylum Arthropoda; class Insecta; order Hemiptera; family Pentatomidae; genus Euschistus; species Euschistus heros. The sequence goes on along the minus strand of RCWM02000103.1, from coordinate 2,321 downwards.
ATCACCGTCAGCAATATTATTTCTAATCACCTGCAACACCCGCCCTCTCAACCTTCCACCCTTTCTCCTCAGTTCTTCGAAGATCTATCTTTTACCCGATCTTTTTTAAAATCTAACGATCAGATTATTGTCACAAGAGCAGATAAAGGTAACAAAACTGTAATCATGAACCGAACTGATTACAATGAAAAAATGTTAGAACTCCTCTCTGACCCCACTACCTATCTCCCCACCAAACGTGATCCTACTCCTTCCCTAATCACTAAATTCAACCAACACATTAAATCCCTTTTAGAATCTAAACAGATAAACTATCCTACTTACAGAAACCTTATCTCCTATAATTCCGTAGCTCCTCGTTTTTATGGTCTTCCAAAAATCCACAAAACCAATACCCCTCTTCGTCCTATTACTTCCAATATCAATTCACCCTCCCTTAAGCTTAGCAAATTCCTCCTTCCATCTCTTCAAATCCTTAGCCATGATAACCCATACGATATCCACAGTTCCTTCCACCTACGAGAACTACTACTATCCTTTAACATTCCCGACGATTTCATTCTAGTATCCTTTGACATTGAAAGTTTATTTACCAATATTCCCATTGACAATGCCCTCCTTATTGTAAACAATAATTGGACATCCATACAACCTCACACCCCACTTAACCGTTCCTCATACCTAAAATCCCTAGAACTCTGTTGCAAATCAGGTTACCTTTCCTTTCATAAGTTTTATCACCAAATCTCCGGGCTTGCCATGGGCAATCCACTTGCACCAGACCTATCCAACATCGTCCTTAATGATCTACTGAATTCCATTCTACCATCATTTCCTAAAGACATTCTGTTTATTAAAAAGTATGTCGATGACCTTTTTCTTGTCCTTAATCCCGAAAATATTCCTTCTATCCTTTCAGCCTTTAACTCTTACCACCCTCGACTCCGTTTTACTGTCGAACGTGAAGTTAATAATTCTCTTCCTTTCCTTGATCTCCTAATCACTAGAAATCCTGACCACACTATATCCACTGATTGGTACACAAAACCTACCTACTCTGGCAGACTGTTAAATTTTCATTCTCAACACCCATATCATCAAAAAATCAATGTCGCCAAGAACCTCATCCATCGCTGCCTCTCCCTATCTGATCCCCAATACCACACGACTAACATATTACGTATTAAACAAATTCTCCAATCTAACAGTTTCCCACTTAACACCATCGATAAACTACTTTCAAATTACCTCAATCATCCTACCCCCAACCTTCCTTCTTCTAATTCCCCCGCACCTCCACCCTCTGTATTCTTATACAGATCCCTACCTTATATCCCCTTCCTCTCTGATAACATTCAAAAGTCTCTTCGCTCAACCTTCCCTAACCTACGTCTAGGCCTTAAATCACAGAATAAACTTCGAAACATCTACACCAACCTAAAAGATCCTATTCCTCTCCAACTTAAATCAAATGTTGTTTACCGTATCCCATGTTCCTCCCCTAATTGCCATTCATCATATATTAGTGAAACCAAAAATCACCTTAAAGCCCGCATCTCCCAACACAAACTTTCCATCTCTTCCAAAAATCCCTCCGCCTCCAAACTTTCAGAACATTCCTTATCATTAAATCATACCTTTGATTTCGAAAAAGCATCTATCCTTGCCACTGTCCCCAACCATAGTAAACGTCTATTATCAGAATCCATTTACATCCATTTAGAACCTAATCCTGTAAACCATAAAATTGATAAACAATACATTTCCCTCACTTATTCCCAAGTATGGGCGGGCAAGGCAGGAGCCCCCACCCCCCGGGGCCCGAGGGGAGGGGGAACAGGCAGGGGGAGGCAAGCCGCAGCGAGACGACGGCAGGAAGGCCAGGGAGGGAAGGGCGCAGAGGGGCGCAACCGCGGCCGGCGGGGGGGGGGGGGGGGGCCCCAACGGGAGGAGGGGGCGGACCGGGCGAGGGGAGCAGGGGCCGGGGCAGAGAGAGCCCGGAGACCGGGGGGAAGGCCGAAGAAAAAACAGCGGGAAGAAAAGGGGAACAGGAGGGGGGAGGGGGGAGGAGGGGACAAAGGGGGAAAGGGAGAGGAGGCAAGGGAAAGGAGGAAGGACGCGAGGACAACGGGAGCGGCGGACGAAACGGCACGACGAGGGGGGGAGGCAAGGAGCGAGGGAACGAAAAAGGGGGGGGGGGGGGGGGGGGGGCGGGGGGGCGGGGGGCAGGGGGAAAGGAGGGGAGGAGGGAGGGGGGGGGGAGGGGGGGAAGGGGAGAGCAGCGGGGGCACAGCCAAGGGGGGGGGGGGAGGGGAGCCCGG